>CM042446.1:12978263-13282262 GCA_023631565.1 Gymnocephalus cernua | reverse complement strand
ACAGACAGGCAGGCTGACAGGCAGACAGACAGGCAGACTGACTGACTGACTGACCTACTGACTGACAGACAGGCTGACAGACAGACAGACAGGCAGAGGCAGACAGAGAGAGAGACAGAGACGCAGGCAGGCAGATGCAGGCAGGCAGAAACAGGCAGGCAGGCGCAGACAAAGAGACAGGCAGGCAGGCTGACAGGCGCAGAAAGGCAGGCAGGCAAGCAGGCTGACAGATGCAGGCAAGCAGACAGGCAGGCAGACTGACTGACTGACTGACAGACAGATAGACAGGCAGGCAGGCAGACAGATACAGATAGATAGGCAGGCAGTCAGGCAGGCTGACAGACAGACAGACAGATAGAAAGACAGACAGGCAGGCATGCTGACAGACGCAGTCAGACAGACAGACAGGCTGACAGACAGGCAGACGCAGGCAGACAGACAGACAGGCAGGCAGGAAGGCAGGCAGACAGACTTTTCAGGCAGAAAGACAGACAGGCATTGCAGACGCAGGCAGGCAGACAGACGCAGACAGACAGACAGGCTGACAGGCAGACAGACAGACAGGCATTGCAGACGCAGGCAGGCAGACAGACAGGCTGACAGACAGACGCAGGCAGACAGACAGGCAGACGCAGGCAGGCAGACAGACGCAGACAGAAAGATAGACAGGCAGACAGACGCAGACAGAAAGATAGACAGGCAGGCAGGCGCAGACAGACAGACAGGCAGGCAGGCAGGCAAGCAGGCTGACAGACGCAGACAGACAGACGCAGGCAGACAGGCAGGCAGACGCAGACAGGCAGACTGACTGACTGACTGACTGACAGACAGGCTGACAGACGCAGACAGACGCAGGCAGCCAGGCAGACAGACAGGCTGACAGACACAGACAGATAGGCAGACGCAGGCAGGCAGACAGACGCAGACAGAAAGATAGACAGGCAGGCAAGCAGGCTGACAGACGCAGACAGACAGACGCAGGCAGACAGGCAGGCTGACCTACCGACCGATAGGCAGGCAGACGCAGACAGGCAGGCAGACAGACAGGCTGACAGACAGGCAAACAGACAGGCAGGCAGGCTGACAGACGCAGGCAGGCAGACTGACTGACTGACCTACTGACTATCAGACGGGCTGACAGACACAGACAGGCAGGCTGACAGACAGACAGGCAGGCGCAGACAGGCTGGCAGGCAATCAGGCTGACACAGAGAAAAACAGAGACAGACACAGACAGACAGGCAGGCAGGCTGACAGACGCAGACAGACCCAGACACACAGACGCAGACAGGCAGGCTGACAAACGCAGACAGGCAGGCAGGCTGACAGATGCAGACAGGCAGGCAGGCTGACAGATGCAGACAGACTGAAAGGCAGGCTGACAGACAGACAGACAGGCAGGTGCAGACAGACAGACAGGCAGGTGCAGACAGACAGGCAGGTGCAGACAGACAGGCAGGTGCAGACAGACAGGCAGGTGCAGACAGACAGGCAGGTGCAGACAGACAGGCAGGCAGGTGCAGACAGACAGACAGGCAGGCAGGCAGGTGCAGACAGACAGACAGGCAGGCAGGCAGGTGCAGACAGACAGGCAGGCAGGCAGGCAGACAGATGCAGACAGACAGGCTGACAGACGCAGACAGACAGACAGGCAGACGCGGGCAGGCAGGCAGGCTGACGCACAGACAGACAGACAGACAGGCAGGCTGACAGACGCAGACAGACAGACAGGCAGACAGACAGATAGAAAGACAGACAGGCAGGCAGGCTGACAGACGCAGACAGACAGGCAGGCTGACAGGCAGGCAGACAGACAGACGCAGACAGAAAGATAGACAGGCAGGCAGGCAGACAGATGCAGATAGATAGGCAGGCAGTCAGACAGACAGGCAGGCTGACAGACGCAGACAGGCAGGCTGACAGACGCAGACAGACAGGCAGGCTGACAGACAGACAGACGCAGGCAGGCAGGCAGGTAGGCAGGCAGGCAGGCAGGCTGACAAGACGCAGACAGACAGACAGGCAAGCAGACAGACAGACAGGCAGACGCAGGCAGGCAGGTAGGCTGACACACAGACAGGCAGGCTGACAGACAGATAGAAAGACAGGCAGGCCGGCTGACAGACGCACACAGACAGACAGACAGAGAGACAGACGGGCAGGCTGACAGACAGGCAGACAGACAGATAGAAAGACATACAGGCAGGCAGGCTGACAGACGCAGACAGACAGACAGACAGACAGGCAGGCAGGCAGGTAGACAGACAAAGAGAGAGAGAGAGAGACAGGCAGGCAGACAGAACGACAGACACACAGACCTAGACAGACAGACAGACAGACAGGCAGGCAGACGCAGGCAGGCAGACAGACAGACAGGCTGACAGACAGACAGGCATTGCAGACGCAGGCAGGCAGACAGACAGACAGACAGGCTGACAGACGCAGGCAGACTGACTGACTGACTGACTGACTGACTGACTGACAGACGCAGGCAGCCAGGCAGACAGACAGGCAGGCTGACAGGCAGACAGACAGGCAGACTGACTGACTGACTGACCTACTGACTGACAGACAGGCTGACAGACAGACAGACAGGCAGAGGCAGACAGAGAGAGAGACAGAGACGCAGGCAGGCAGATGCAGGCAGGCAGAAACAGGCAGGCAGGCGCAGACAAAGAGACAGGCAGGCAGGCTGACAGACGCAGACAGACAGGCAGGCAGGCAGGCTGACAGGCGCAGAAAGGCAGGCAGGCAAGCAGGCTGACAGATGCAGGCAAGCAGACAGGCAGGCAGACTGACTGACTGACTGACAGACAGATAGACAGGCAGGCAGGCAGGCAGATACAGATAGATAGGCAGGCAGTCAGGCAGGCTGACAGACAGACAGACAGATAGAAAGACAGACAGGCAGGCATGCTGACAGACGCAGTCAGACAGACAGACAGGCTGACAGACAGGCAGACGCAGGCAGACAGGCAGACAGACAGGCTGACAGACAGGCAAACAGACAGGCAGGCAGGCTGACAGACGCAGGCAGGCAGACGCACACAGGCAGACTGACTGACTAACTGACAGACAGGCTGACAGATGCAGACAGACAGGCAGACGCAGGCAGGCAGGAAGGCAGATAGACAAGCTGACAGACAGACAGGCAGGCAGGCAGGCTGACAGACGCAGGCAGGCAGGCTGACGCAGACAGGCAGGCAGGCTGACGCAGACAGGCAGGCAGGCAGACAGACAGACAGGCAGGCAGGAAGGCAGGCAGACAGACTTTTCAGGCAGAAAGACAGACAGGCATTGCAGACGCAGGCAGGCAGACAGACGCAGACAGACAGACAGGCTGACAGGCAGACAGACAGACAGGCATTGCAGACGCAGGCAGGCAGACAGACAGGCTGACAGACAGACGCAGGCAGACTGACTGACTGACCTACTGACTGACAGACACAGACAGACAGGCAGACGCAGGCAGGCAGACAGACGCAGACAGAAAGATAGACAGGCAGACAGACGCAGACAGAAAGATAGACAGGCAGGCAGGCGCAGACAGACAGACAGGCAGGCAGGCAAGCAGGCTGACAGACGCAGACAGACAGACGCAGGCAGACAGGCAGGCAGACGCAGACAGGCAGACTGACTGACTGACTGACTGACAGACAGGCTGACAGACGCAGACAGACGCAGGCAGCCAGGCAGACAGACAGGCTGACAGACACAGACAGATAGGCAGACGCAGGCAGGCAGACAGACGCAGACAGAAAGATAGACAGGCAGGCAAGCAGGCTGACAGACGCAGACAGACAGACGCAGGCAGACTGACTGACTGACCTACTGACTGACAGACACAGACAGACAGGCAGACGCAGGCAGGCAGACAGACGCAGACAGAAAGATAGACAGGCAGACAGACGCAGACAGAAAGATAGACAGGCAGGCAGGCGCAGACAGACAGACAGGCAGGCAGGCAAGCAGGCTGACAGACGCAGACAGACAGACGCAGGCAGACAGGCAGGCAGACGCAGACAGGCAGACTGACTGACTGACTGACTGACAGACAGGCTGACAGACGCAGACAGACGCAGGCAGCCAGGCAGACAGACAGGCTGACAGACACAGACAGATAGGCAGACGCAGGCAGGCAGACAGACGCAGACAGAAAGATAGACAGGCAGGCAAGCAGGCTGACAGACGCAGACAGACAGACGCAGGCAGACAGGCAGGCTGACCTACCGACCGATAGGCAGGCAGACGCAGACAGGCAGGCAGACAGACAGGCTGACAGACAGGCAAACAGACAGGCAGGCAGGCTGACAGACGCAGGCAGGCAGACTGACTGACTGACCTACTGACTATCAGACGGGCTGACAGACACAGACAGGCAGGCTGACAGACAGACAGGCAGGCGCAGACAGGCTGGCAGGCAATCAGGCTGACAGACACAGACAGACAGACGCAGGCTGACAGGCAGGCAGACGCAGACAGGCAGACTGACTGACTGACCTACTGACTGACAGACAGGCTGACAGACAGACAGGCAGGCAGGCAGAAGCAGGCAGGCAGGTGCAGACAGGCTGACAGACAGACAGGCATTGCAGTCGCAGGCAGACAGACGCAGACAGGCAGGCAGACGCAGGCAGACAGACAGACAGACAGGCATTGCAGACGCAGGCAGGCAGACAGACAGACAGACAGACAGGCTGACAGACAGACGCAGGCAGACTGACTGACTGACTGACCTAATGACTGACAGAGAGGCTGACAGACACAGACAGACAGGCAGACGCAGGCAGGCAGACAGACGCAGATAGAAAGATAGACAGGCAGGCAGGCTGACGACACAGACAGGCAGGCGCAGACAGACAGACAGACAGACAGACAGGCAGGCAGGCAAGCAGGCTGACAGACGCAGACAGACGCAGACAGGCTGACTGACTGACTGACTGACTGACAGACAGGCTGACAGACGCAGACAGACGCAGGCAGACAGACAGGCTGACAGGCAGACGCAGGCAGGCAGAAGCAGGCAGGCAGACAGACAGACAGGCTGACAGACAGACAGGCATTGCAGACGCAGGCAGGCAGACAGACAGACAGACAGGCTGACAGACGCAGGCAGACTGACTGACTGACTGACTGACTGACTGACTGACAGACGCAGGCAGCCAGACAGACAGGCAGGCTGACAGGCAGACAGACAGGCAGACTGACTGACTGACTGACCTACTGACTGACAGACAGGCTGACAGACAGACAGACAGGCAGAGGCAGACAGAGAGAGAGACAGAGACGCAGGCAGGCAGATGCAGGCAGGCAGAAACAGGCAGGCAGGCGCAGACAAAGAGACAGGCAGGCAGGCTGACAGACGCAGACAGACAGGCAGGCAGGCAGGCTGACAGGCGCAGAAAGGCAGGCAGGCAAGCAGGCTGACAGATGCAGGCAAGCAGACAGGCAGGCAGACTGACTGACTGACTGACAGACAGATAGACAGGCAGGCAGGCAGACAGATACAGATAGATAGGCAGGCAGTCAGGCAGGCTGACAGACAGACAGACAGATAGAAAGACAGACAGGCAGGCATGCTGACAGACGCAGTCAGACAGACAGACAGGCTGACAGACAGGCAGACGCAGGCAGACAGGCAGACAGACAGGCTGACAGACAGGCAAACAGACAGGCAGGCAGGCTGACAGACGCAGGCAGGCAGACGCACACAGGCAGACTGACTGACTAACTGACAGACAGGCTGACAGATGCAGACAGACAGGCAGACGCAGGCAGGCAGGAAGGCAGATAGACAAGCTGACAGACAGACAGGCAGGCAGGCAGGCTGACAGACGCAGGCAGGCAGGCTGACGCAGACAGGCAGGCAGGCTGACGCAGACAGGCAGGCAGGCAGACAGACAGACAGGCAGGCAGGAAGGCAGGCAGACAGACTTTTCAGGCAGAAAGACAGACAGGCATTGCAGACGCAGGCAGGCAGACAGACGCAGACAGACAGACAGGCTGACAGGCAGACAGACAGACAGGCATTGCAGACGCAGGCAGGCAGACAGACAGGCTGACAGACAGACGCAGGCAGACTGACTGACTGACCTACTGACTGACAGACACAGACAGACAGGCAGACGCAGGCAGGCAGACAGACGCAGACAGAAAGATAGACAGGCAGACAGACGCAGACAGAAAGATAGACAGGCAGGCAGGCGCAGACAGACAGACAGGCAGGCAGGCAAGCAGGCTGACAGACGCAGACAGACAGACGCAGGCAGACAGGCAGGCAGACGCAGACAGGCAGACTGACTGACTGACTGACTGACAGACAGGCTGACAGACGCAGACAGACGCAGGCAGCCAGGCAGACAGACAGGCTGACAGACACAGACAGATAGGCAGACGCAGGCAGGCAGACAGACGCAGACAGAAAGATAGACAGGCAGGCAAGCAGGCTGACAGACGCAGACAGACAGACGCAGGCAGACTGACTGACTGACCTACTGACTGACAGACACAGACAGACAGGCAGACGCAGGCAGGCAGACAGACGCAGACAGAAAGATAGACAGGCAGACAGACGCAGACAGAAAGATAGACAGGCAGGCAGGCGCAGACAGACAGACAGGCAGGCAGGCAAGCAGGCTGACAGACGCAGACAGACAGACGCAGGCAGACAGGCAGGCAGACGCAGACAGGCAGACTGACTGACTGACTGACTGACAGACAGGCTGACAGACGCAGACAGACGCAGGCAGCCAGGCAGACAGACAGGCTGACAGACACAGACAGATAGGCAGACGCAGGCAGGCAGACAGACGCAGACAGAAAGATAGACAGGCAGGCAAGCAGGCTGACAGACGCAGACAGACAGACGCAGGCAGACAGGCAGGCTGACCTACCGACCGATAGGCAGGCAGACGCAGACAGGCAGGCAGACAGACAGGCTGACAGACAGGCAAACAGACAGGCAGGCAGGCTGACAGACGCAGGCAGGCAGACTGACTGACTGACCTACTGACTATCAGACGGGCTGACAGACACAGACAGGCAGGCTGACAGACAGACAGGCAGGCGCAGACAGGCTGGCAGGCAATCAGGCTGACAGACACAGACAGACAGACGCAGGCTGACAGGCAGGCAGACGCAGACAGGCAGACTGACTGACTGACCTACTGACTGACAGACAGGCTGACAGACAGACAGGCAGGCAGGCAGAAGCAGGCAGGCAGGTGCAGACAGGCTGACAGACAGACAGGCATTGCAGTCGCAGGCAGACAGACGCAGACAGGCAGGCAGACGCAGGCAGACAGACAGACAGACAGGCATTGCAGACGCAGGCAGGCAGACAGACAGACAGACAGACAGGCTGACAGACAGACGCAGGCAGACTGACTGACTGACTGACTGACTGACCTAATGACTGACAGAGAGGCTGACAGACACAGACAGACAGGCAGACGCAGGCAGGCAGACAGACGCAGATAGAAAGATAGACAGGCAGGCAGGCTGACGACACAGACAGGCAGGCGCAGACAGACAGACAGACAGACAGACAGGCAGGCAGGCAAGCAGGCTGACAGACGCAGACAGACGCAGACAGGCTGACTGACTGACTGACTGACTGACAGACAGGCTGACAGACGCAGACAGACGCAGGCAGACAGACAGGCTGACAGGCAGACGCAGGCAGGCAGAAGCAGGCAGACAGGCAGGCAGGTAGACAGGCAGGCAGGCGCAGACAGACAGGCAGGCTGACAGACAGACGCAGGGAGACTGACTGACTGACTGACCTACTGACTGACAGACAGGCTGACAGGCAGACAGGCAGGCAGGCAGACAGGCAGGCTGACCGACCGATAGGCAGGCAGACGCAGACAGGCAGACTGACTGACTGACTGACTGACTGACCTACTGACTGACAGACGGGCTGACAGACACAGACAGGCAGGCTGACAGACAGACAGACAGGCAGGCGCAGACAGACAGACAGGCAGGCAGGCAAGCAGGCTGACAGACACAGACAGACAGGCAGGCAGACGCAGGCAGGCAGACAGGCAGACAGACAGACAGGCATTGCAGACGCAGGCAGACAGACAGACAGACAGACAGGCTGACAGACAGGCAGGCAGGCTGACAGACGCAGGCAGGCAGACGCAGACAGGCAGACTGACTGACTGACTGACCTACTGACTGACAGACAGACAGACAGACAGGCAGGCAGGTGCAGACAGGCAGGTGCAGACAGGCATTGCAAACGCAGGCAGGCAGACAGACGCAGACAGACAGGCAGACAGACGCAGACAGACAGACAGGCTGACAGGCAGACAGACAGACAGGCATTGCAGACACAGGCAGGCAGACAGACAGACAGACAGACAGACAGGCTGACAGACAGACGCAGGCAGACTGACTGACTGACTGACCTACTGACTGACAGACAGGCTGACAGACAGACAGGCAGGCAGGCAGGTAGGCAGGCAGGCCGGCAGGCTGACAAGACGCAGACAGACAGACAGGCAAGCAGACAGACAGACAGGCAGACGCAGGCAGGCAGGTAGGCTGACACACAGACAGGCAGGCTGACAGACAGATAGAAAGACAGGCAGGCCGGCTGACAGACGCACACAGACAGACAGACAGAGAGACAGACGGGCAGGCTGACAGACAGGCAGACAGACAGATAGAAAGACATACAGGCAGGCAGGCTGACAGACGCAGACAGACAGACAGACAGGCAGGCAGGCAGGTAGACAGACAAAGAGAGAGAGAGAGAGACAGGCAGGCAGACAGAACGACAGACACACAGACCTAGACAGACAGACAGACAGACAGGCAGGCAGACGCAGGCAGGCAGACAGACAGACAGGCTGACAGACAGACAGGCATTGCAGACGCAGGCAGGCAGACAGACAGACAGACAGGCTGACAGACGCAGGCAGACTGACTGACTGACTGACTGACTGACTGACTGACTGACAGACGCAGGCAGCCAGGCAGACAGACAGGCAGGCTGACAGGCAGACAGACAGGCAGACTGACTGACTGACTGACCTACTGACTGACAGACAGGCTGACAGACAGACAGACAGGCAGAGGCAGACAGAGAGAGAGACAGAGACGCAGGCAGGCAGATGCAGGCAGGCAGAAACAGGCAGGCAGGCGCAGACAAAGAGACAGGCAGGCAGGCTGACAGACGCAGACAGACAGGCAGGCAGGCAGGCTGACAGGCGCAGAAAGGCAGGCAGGCAAGCAGGCTGACAGATGCAGGCAAGCAGACAGGCAGGCAGACTGACTGACTGACTGACAGACAGATAGACAGGCAGGCAGGCAGGCAGATACAGATAGATAGGCAGGCAGTCAGGCAGGCTGACAGACAGACAGACAGATAGAAAGACAGACAGGCAGGCATGCTGACAGACGCAGTCAGACAGACAGACAGGCTGACAGACAGGCAGACGCAGGCAGACAGGCAGACAGACAGGCTGACAGACAGGCAAACAGACAGGCAGGCAGGCTGACAGACGCAGGCAGGCAGACGCACACAGGCAGACTGACTGACTAACTGACAGACAGGCTGACAGATGCAGACAGACAGGCAGACGCAGGCAGGCAGGAAGGCAGATAGACAAGCTGACAGACAGACAGGCAGGCAGGCAGGCTGACAGACGCAGGCAGGCAGGCTGACGCAGACAGGCAGGCAGGCTGACGCAGACAGGCAGGCAGGCAGACAGACAGACAGGCAGGCAGGAAGGCAGGCAGACAGACTTTTCAGGCAGAAAGACAGACAGGCATTGCAGACGCAGGCAGGCAGACAGACGCAGACAGACAGACAGGCTGACAGGCAGACAGACAGACAGGCATTGCAGACGCAGGCAGGCAGACAGACAGGCTGACAGACAGACGCAGGCAGACTGACTGACTGACCTACTGACTGACAGACACAGACAGACAGGCAGACGCAGGCAGGCAGACAGACGCAGACAGAAAGATAGACAGGCAGACAGACGCAGACAGAAAGATAGACAGGCAGGCAGGCGCAGACAGACAGACAGGCAGGCAGGCAAGCAGGCTGACAGACGCAGACAGACAGACGCAGGCAGACAGGCAGGCAGACGCAGACAGGCAGACTGACTGACTGACTGACTGACAGACAGGCTGACAGACGCAGACAGACGCAGGCAGCCAGGCAGACAGACAGGCTGACAGACACAGACAGATAGGCAGACGCAGGCAGGCAGACAGACGCAGACAGAAAGATAGACAGGCAGGCAAGCAGGCTGACAGACGCAGACAGACAGACGCAGGCAGACTGACTGACTGACCTACTGACTGACAGACACAGACAGACAGGCAGACGCAGGCAGGCAGACAGACGCAGACAGAAAGATAGACAGGCAGACAGACGCAGACAGAAAGATAGACAGGCAGGCAGGCGCAGACAGACAGACAGGCAGGCAGGCAAGCAGGCTGACAGACGCAGACAGACAGACGCAGGCAGACAGGCAGGCAGACGCAGACAGGCTGACAGACAGACAGGCATTGCAGTCGCAGGCAGACAGACGCAGACAGGCAGGCAGACGCAGGCAGACAGACAGACAGACAGGCATTGCAGACGCAGGCAGGCAGACAGACAGACAGACAGACAGGCTGACAGACAGACGCAGGCAGACTGACTGACTGACTGACTGACTGACCTAATGACTGACAGAGAGGCTGACAGACACAGACAGACAGGCAGACGCAGGCAGGCAGACAGACGCAGATAGAAAGATAGACAGGCAGGCAGGCTGACGACACAGACAGGCAGGCGCAGACAGACAGACAGACAGACAGACAGGCAGGCAGGCAAGCAGGCTGACAGACGCAGACAGACGCAGACAGGCTGACTGACTGACTGACTGACTGACAGACAGGCTGACAGACGCAGACAGACGCAGGCAGACAGACAGGCTGACAGGCAGACGCAGGCAGGCAGAAGCAGGCAGACAGGCAGGCAGGTAGACAGGCAGGCAGGCGCAGACAGACAGGCAGGCTGACAGACAGACGCAGGGAGACTGACTGACTGACTGACCTACTGACTGACAGACAGGCTGACAGGCAGACAGGCAGGCAGGCAGACAGGCAGGCTGACCGACCGATAGGCAGGCAGACGCAGACAGGCAGACTGACTGACTGACTGACTGACTGACCTACTGACTGACAGACGGGCTGACAGACACAGACAGGCAGGCTGACAGACAGACAGACAGACAGGCAGGCGCAGACAGACAGACAGGCAGGCAGGCAAGCAGGCTGACAGACACAGACAGACAGGCAGGCAGACGCAGGCAGGCAGACAGGCAGACAGACAGACAGGCATTGCAGACGCAGGCAGACAGACAGACAGACAGACAGGCTGACAGACAGGCAGGCAGGCTGACAGACGCAGGCAGGCAGACGCAGACAGGCAGACTGACTGACTGACTGACCTACTGACTGACAGACAGACAGACAGACAGGCAGGCAGGTGCAGACAGGCAGGTGCAGACAGGCATTGCAAACGCAGGCAGGCAGACAGACGCAGACAGACAGGCAGACAGACGCAGACAGACAGACAGGCTGACAGGCAGACAGACAGACAGGCATTGCAGACACAGGCAGGCAGACAGACAGACAGACAGACAGACAGGCTGACAGACAGACGCAGGCAGACTGACTGACTGACTGACCTACTGACTGACAGACAGGCTGACAGACAGACAGGCAGGCAGGCAGGTAGGCAGGCAGGCAGGCAGGCTGACAAGACGCAGACAGACAGACAGGCAAGCAGACAGACAGACAGGCAGACGCAGGCAGGCAGGTAGGCTGACACACAGACAGGCAGGCTGACAGACAGATAGAAAGACAGGCAGGCCGGCTGACAGACGCACACAGACAGACAGACAGAGAGACAGACGGGCAGGCTGACAGACAGGCAGACAGACAGATAGAAAGACATACAGGCAGGCAGGCTGACAGACGCAGACAGACAGACAGACAGGCAGGCAGGCAGGTAGACAGACAAAGAGAGAGAGAGAGAGACAGGCAGGCAGACAGAACGACAGACACACAGACCTAGACAGACAGACAGACAGACAGGCAGGCAGACGCAGGCAGGCAGACAGACAGACAGGCTGACAGACAGACAGGCATTGCAGACGCAGGCAGGCAGACAGACAGACAGACAGGCTGACAGACGCAGGCAGACTGACTGACTGACTGACTGACTGACTGACTGACTGACAGACGCAGGCAGCCAGGCAGACAGACAGGCAGGCTGACAGGCAGACAGACAGGCAGACTGACTGACTGACTGACCTACTGACTGACAGACAGGCTGACAGACAGACAGACAGGCAGAGGCAGACAGAGAGAGAGACAGAGACGCAGGCAGGCAGATGCAGGCAGGCAGAAACAGGCAGGCAGGCGCAGACAAAGAGACAGGCAGGCAGGCTGACAGACGCAGACAGACAGGCAGGCAGGCAGGCTGACAGGCGCAGAAAGGCAGGCAGGCAAGCAGGCTGACAGATGCAGGCAAGCAGACAGGCAGGCAGACTGACTGACTGACTGACAGACAGATAGACAGGCAGGCAGGCAGGCAGATACAGATAGATAGGCAGGCAGTCAGGCAGGCTGACAGACAGACAGACAGATAGAAAGACAGACAGGCAGGCATGCTGACAGACGCAGTCAGACAGACAGACAGGCTGACAGACAGGCAGACGCAGGCAGACAGGCAGACAGACAGGCTGACAGACAGGCAAACAGACAGGCAGGCAGGCTGACAGACGCAGGCAGGCAGACGCACACAGGCAGACTGACTGACTAACTGACAGACAGGCTGACAGATGCAGACAGACAGGCAGACGCAGGCAGGCAGGAAGGCAGATAGACAAGCTGACAGACAGACAGGCAGGCAGGCAGGCTGACAGACGCAGGCAGGCAGGCTGACGCAGACAGGCAGGCAGGCTGACGCAGACAGGCAGGCAGGCAGACAGACAGACAGGCAGGCAGGAAGGCAGGCAGACAGACTTTTCAGGCAGAAAGACAGACAGGCATTGCAGACGCAGGCAGGCAGACAGACGCAGACAGACAGACAGGCTGACAGGCAGACAGACAGACAGGCATTGCAGACGCAGGCAGGCAGACAGACAGGCTGACAGACAGACGCAGGCAGACTGACTGACTGACCTACTGACTGACAGACACAGACAGACAGGCAGACGCAGGCAGGCAGACAGACGCAGACAGAAAGATAGACAGGCAGACAGACGCAGACAGAAAGATAGACAGGCAGGCAGGCGCAGACAGACAGACAGGCAGGCAGGCAAGCAGGCTGACAGACGCAGACAGACAGACGCAGGCAGACAGGCAGGCAGACGCAGACAGGCAGACTGACTGACTGACTGACTGACAGACAGGCTGACAGACGCAGACAGACGCAGGCAGCCAGGCAGACAGACAGGCTGACAGACACAGACAGATAGGCAGACGCAGGCAGGCAGACAGACGCAGACAGAAAGATAGACAGGCAGGCAAGCAGGCTGACAGACGCAGACAGACAGACGCAGGCAGACTGACTGACTGACCTACTGACTGACAGACACAGACAGACAGGCAGACGCAGGCAGGCAGACAGACGCAGACAGAAAGATAGACAGGCAGACAGACGCAGACAGAAAGATAGACAGGCAGGCAGGCGCAGACAGACAGACAGGCAGGCAGGCAAGCAGGCTGACAGATGCAGACAGACAGACGCAGGCAGACAGGCAGGCTGACCTACCGACCGATAGGCAGGCAGACGCAGACAGGCAGGCAGACAGACAGGCTGACAGACAGGCAAACAGACAGGCAGGCAGGCTGACAGACGCAGGCAGGCAGACTGACTGACTGACCTACTGACTATCAGACGGGCTGACAGACACAGACAGGCAGGCTGACAGACAGACAGGCAGGCGCAGACAGGCTGGCAGGCAATCAGGCTGACAGACACAGACAGACAGACGCAGGCTGACAGGCAGGCAGACGCAGACAGGCAGACTGACTGACTGACCTACTGACTGACAGACAGGCTGACAGACAGACAGGCAGGCAGGCAGAAGCAGGCAGGCAGGTGCAGACAGGCTGACAGACAGACAGGCATTGCAGTCGCAGGCAGACAGACGCAGACAGGCAGGCAGACGCAGGCAGACAGACAGACAGACAGGCATTGCAGACGCAGGCAGGCAGACAGACAGACAGACAGACAGGCTGACAGACAGACGCAGGCAGACTGACTGACTGACTGACCTAATGACTGACAGAGAGGCTGACAGACACAGACAGACAGGCAGACGCAGGCAGGCAGACAGACGCAGATAGAAAGATAGACAGGCAGGCAGGCTGACGACACAGACAGGCAGGCGCAGACAGACAGACAGACAGACAGACAGGCAGGCAGGCAAGCAGGCTGACAGACGCAGACAGACGCAGACAGGCTGACTGACTGACTGACTGACTGACAGACAGGCTGACAGACGCAGACAGACGCAGGCAGACAGACAGGCTGACAGGCAGACGCAGGCAGGCAGAAGCAGGCAGGCAGACAGACAGACAGGCTGACAGACAGACAGGCATTGCAGACGCAGGCAGGCAGACAGACAGACAGACAGGCTGACAGACGCAGGCAGACTGACTGACTGACTGACTGACTGACTGACTGACAGACGCAGGCAGCCAGACAGACAGGCAGGCTGACAGGCAGACAGACAGGCAGACTGACTGACTGACTGACCTACTGACTGACAGACAGGCTGACAGACAGACAGACAGGCAGAGGCAGACAGAGAGAGAGACAGAGACGCAGGCAGGCAGATGCAGGCAGGCAGAAACAGGCAGGCAGGCGCAGACAAAGAGACAGGCAGGCAGGCTGACAGACGCAGACAGACAGGCAGGCAGGCAGGCTGACAGGCGCAGAAAGGCAGGCAGGCAAGCAGGCTGACAGATGCAGGCAAGCAGACAGGCAGGCAGACTGACTGACTGACTGACAGACAGATAGACAGGCAGGCAGGCAGACAGATACAGATAGATAGGCAGGCAGTCAGGCAGGCTGACAGACAGACAGACAGATAGAAAGACAGACAGGCAGGCATGCTGACAGACGCAGTCAGACAGACAGACAGGCTGACAGACAGGCAGACGCAGGCAGACAGGCAGACAGACAGGCTGACAGACAGGCAAACAGACAGGCAGGCAGGCTGACAGACGCAGGCAGGCAGACGCACACAGGCAGACTGACTGACTAACTGACAGACAGGCTGACAGATGCAGACAGACAGGCAGACGCAGGCAGGCAGGAAGGCAGATAGACAAGCTGACAGACAGACAGGCAGGCAGGCAGGCTGACAGACGCAGGCAGGCAGGCTGACGCAGACAGGCAGGCAGGCTGACGCAGACAGGCAGGCAGGCAGACAGACAGACAGGCAGGCAGGAAGGCAGGCAGACAGACTTTTCAGGCAGAAAGACAGACAGGCATTGCAGACGCAGGCAGGCAGACAGACGCAGACAGACAGACAGGCTGACAGGCAGACAGACAGACAGGCATTGCAGACGCAGGCAGGCAGACAGACAGGCTGACAGACAGACGCAGGCAGACTGACTGACTGACCTACTGACTGACAGACACAGACAGACAGGCAGACGCAGGCAGGCAGACAGACGCAGACAGAAAGATAGACAGGCAGACAGACGCAGACAGAAAGATAGACAGGCAGGCAGGCGCAGACAGACAGACAGGCAGGCAGGCAAGCAGGCTGACAGACGCAGACAGACAGACGCAGGCAGACAGGCAGGCAGACGCAGACAGGCAGACTGACTGACTGACTGACTGACAGACAGGCTGACAGACGCAGACAGACGCAGGCAGCCAGGCAGACAGACAGGCTGACAGACACAGACAGATAGGCAGACGCAGGCAGGCAGACAGACGCAGACAGAAAGATAGACAGGCAGGCAAGCAGGCTGACAGACGCAGACAGACAGACGCAGGCAGACAGGCAGGCTGACCTACCGACCGATAGGCAGGCAGACGCAGACAGGCAGGCAGACAGACAGGCTGACAGACAGGCAAACAGACAGGCAGGCAGGCTGACAGACGCAGGCAGGCAGACTGACTGACTGACCTACTGACTATCAGACGGGCTGACAGACACAGACAGGCAGGCTGACAGACAGACAGGCAGGCGCAGACAGGCTGGCAGGCAATCAGGCTGACAGACACAGACAGACAGACGCAGGCTGACAGGCAGGCAGACGCAGACAGGCAGACTGACTGACTGACCTACTGACTGACAGACAGGCTGACAGACAGACAGGCAGGCAGGCAGAAGCAGGCAGGCAGGTGCAGACAGGCTGACAGACAGACAGGCATTGCAGTCGCAGGCAGACAGACGCAGACAGGCAGGCAGACGCAGGCAGACAGACAGACAGACAGGCATTGCAGACGCAGGCAGGCAGACAGACAGACAGACAGACAGGCTGACAGACAGACGCAGGCAGACTGACTGACTGACTGACTGACTGACCTAATGACTGACAGAGAGGCTGACAGACACAGACAGACAGGCAGACGCAGGCAGGCAGACAGACGCAGATAGAAAGATAGACAGGCAGGCAGGCTGACGACACAGACAGGCAGGCGCAGACAGACAGACAGACAGACAGACAGGCAGGCAGGCAAGCAGGCTGACAGACGCAGACAGACGCAGACAGGCTGACTGACTGACTGACTGACTGACAGACAGGCTGACAGACGCAGACAGACGCAGGCAGACAGACAGGCTGACAGGCAGACGCAGGCAGGCAGAAGCAGGCAGACAGGCAGGCAGGTAGACAGGCAGGCAGGCGCAGACAGACAGGCAGGCTGACAGACAGACGCAGGGAGACTGACTGACTGACTGACCTACTGACTGACAGACAGGCTGACAGGCAGACAGGCAGGCAGGCAGACAGGCAGGCTGACCGACCGATAGGCAGGCAGACGCAGACAGGCAGACTGACTGACTGACTGACCTACTGACTGACAGACGGGCTGACAGACACAGACAGGCAGGCTGACAGACAGACAGACAGGCAGGCGCAGACAGACAGACAGGCAGGCAGGCAAGCAGGCTGACAGACACAGACAGACAGGCAGGCAGACGCAGGCAGGCAGACAGGCAGACAGACAGACAGGCATTGCAGACGCAGGCAGACAGACAGACAGACAGACAGGCTGACAGACAGGCAGGCAGGCTGACAGACGCAGGCAGGCAGACGCAGACAGGCAGACTGACTGACTGACTGACCTACTGACTGACAGACAGACAGACAGACAGGCAGGCAGGTGCAGACAGGCAGGTGCAGACAGGCATTGCAAACGCAGGCAGGCAGACAGACGCAGACAGACAGGCAGACAGACGCAGACAGACAGACAGGCTGACAGGCAGACAGACAGACAGGCATTGCAGACACAGGCAGGCAGACAGACAGACAGACAGACAGACAGACAGGCTGACAGACAGACGCAGGCAGACTGACTGACTGACTGACTGACCTACTGACTGACAGACAGGCTGACAGACAGACAGGCAGGCAGGCAGGTAGGCAGGCAGGCAGGCAGGCTGACAAGACGCAGACAGACAGACAGGCAAGCAGACAGACAGACAGGCAGACGCAGGCAGGCAGGTAGGCTGACACACAGACAGGCAGGCTGACAGACAGATAGAAAGACAGGCAGGCCGGCTGACAGACGCACACAGACAGACAGACAGAGAGACAGACGGGCAGGCTGACAGACAGGCAGACAGACAGATAGAAAGACATACAGGCAGGCAGGCTGACAGACGCAGACAGACAGACAGACAGGCAGGCAGGCAGGTAGACAGACAAAGAGAGAGAGAGAGAGACAGGCAGGCAGACAGAACGACAGACACACAGACCTAGACAGACAGACAGACAGACAGGCAGGCAGACGCAGGCAGGCAGACAGACAGACAGGCTGACAGACAGACAGGCATTGCAGACGCAGGCAGGCAGACAGACAGACAGACAGGCTGACAGACGCAGGCAGACTGACTGACTGACTGACTGACTGACTGACTGACAGACGCAGGCAGCCAGGCAGACAGACAGGCAGGCTGACAGGCAGACAGACAGGCAGACTGACTGACTGACTGACCTACTGACTGACAGACAGGCTGACAGACAGACAGACAGGCAGAGGCAGACAGAGAGAGAGACAGAGACGCAGGCAGGCAGATGCAGGCAGGCAGAAACAGGCAGGCAGGCGCAGACAAAGAGACAGGCAGGCAGGCTGACAGACGCAGACAGACAGGCAGGCAGGCAGGCTGACAGGCGCAGAAAGGCAGGCAGGCAAGCAGGCTGACAGATGCAGGCAAGCAGACAGGCAGGCAGACTGACTGACTGACTGACAGACAGATAGACAGGCAGGCAGGCAGGCAGATACAGATAGATAGGCAGGCAGTCAGGCAGGCTGACAGACAGACAGACAGATAGAAAGACAGACAGGCAGGCATGCTGACAGACGCAGTCAGACAGACAGACAGGCTGACAGACAGGCAGACGCAGGCAGACAGGCAGACAGACAGGCTGACAGACAGGCAAACAGACAGGCAGGCAGGCTGACAGACGCAGGCAGGCAGACGCACACAGGCAGACTGACTGACTAACTGACAGACAGGCTGACAGATGCAGACAGACAGGCAGACGCAGGCAGGCAGGAAGGCAGATAGACAAGCTGACAGACAGACAGGCAGGCAGGCAGGCTGACAGACGCAGGCAGGCAGGCTGACGCAGACAGGCAGGCAGGCTGACGCAGACAGGCAGGCAGGCAGACAGACAGACAGGCAGGCAGGAAGGCAGGCAGACAGACTTTTCAGGCAGAAAGACAGACAGGCATTGCAGACGCAGGCAGGCAGACAGACGCAGACAGACAGACAGGCTGACAGGCAGACAGACAGACAGGCATTGCAGACGCAGGCAGGCAGACAGACAGGCTGACAGACAGACGCAGGCAGACTGACTGACTGACCTACTGACTGACAGACACAGACAGACAGGCAGACGCAGGCAGGCAGACAGACGCAGACAGAAAGATAGACAGGCAGACAGACGCAGACAGAAAGATAGACAGGCAGGCAGGCGCAGACAGACAGACAGGCAGGCAGGCAAGCAGGCTGACAGACGCAGACAGACAGACGCAGGCAGACAGGCAGGCAGACGCAGACAGGCTGACTGACTGACTGACTGACTGACAGACAGGCTGACAGACGCAGACAGACGCAGGCAGCCAGGCAGACAGACAGGCTGACAGACACAGACAGATAGGCAGACGCAGGCAGGCAGACAGACGCAGACAGAAAGATAGACAGGCAGGCAAGCAGGCTGACAGACGCAGACAGACAGACGCAGGCAGACTGACTGACTGACCTACTGACTGACAGACACAGACAGACAGGCAGACGCAGGCAGGCAGACAGACGCAGACAGAAAGATAGACAGGCAGACAGACGCAGACAGAAAGATAGACAGGCAGGCAGGCGCAGACAGACAGACAGGCAGGCAGGCAAGCAGGCTGACAGACGCAGACAGACAGACGCAGGCAGACAGGCAGGCAGACGCAGACAGGCAGACTGACTGACTGACTGACTGACAGACAGGCTGACAGACGCAGACAGACGCAGGCAGCCAGGCAGACAGACAGGCTGACAGACACAGACAGATAGGCAGACGCAGGCAGGCAGACAGACGCAGACAGAAAGATAGACAGGCAGGCAAGCAGGCTGACAGACGCAGACAGACAGACGCAGGCAGACAGGCAGGCTGACCTACCGACCGATAGGCAGGCAGACGCAGACAGGCAGGCAGACAGACAGGCTGACAGACAGGCAAACAGACAGGCAGGCAGGCTGACAGACGCAGGCAGGCAGACTGACTGACTGACCTACTGACTATCAGACGGGCTGACAGACACAGACAGGCAGGCTGACAGACAGACAGGCAGGCGCAGACAGGCTGGCAGGCAATCAGGCTGACAGACACAGACAGACAGACGCAGGCTGACAGGCAGGCAGACGCAGACAGGCAGACTGACTGACTGACCTACTGACTGACAGACAGGCTGACAGACAGACAGGCAGGCAGGCAGAAGCAGGCAGGCAGGTGCAGACAGGCTGACAGACAGACAGGCATTGCAGACGCAGGCAGGCAGACAGACAGACAGACAGACAGGCTGACAGACAGACGCAGGCAGACTGACTGACTGACTGACTGACTGACCTAATGACTGACAGAGAGGCTGACAGACACAGACAGACAGGCAGACGCAGGCAGGCAGACAGACGCAGATAGAAAGATAGACAGGCAGGCAGGCTGACGACACAGACAGGCAGGCGCAGACAGACAGACAGACAGACAGACAGGCAGGCAGGCAAGCAGGCTGACAGACGCAGACAGACGCAGACAGGCTGACTGACTGACTGACTGACTGGCTGACAGACGCAGACAGACGCAGGCAGACAGACAGGCTGACAGGCAGACGCAGGCAGGCAGAAGCAGGCAGGCAGACAGACAGACAGGCTGACAGACAGACAGGCATTGCAGACGCAGGCAGGCAGACAGACAGACAGACAGGCTGACAGACGCAGGCAGACTGACTGACTGACTGACTGACTGACTGACTGACAGACGCAGGCAGCCAGGCAGACAGACAGGCAGGCTGACAGGCAGACAGACAGGCAGACTGACTGACTGACTGACCTACTGACTGACAGACAGGCTGACAGACAGACAGACAGGCAGAGGCAGACAGAGAGAGAGACAGAGACGCAGGCAGGCAGATGCAGGCAGGCAGAAACAGGCAGGCAGGCGCAGACAAAGAGACAGGCAGGCAGGCTGACAGACGCAGACAGACAGGCAGGCAGGCAGGCTGACAGGCGCAGAAAGGCAGGCAGGCAAGCAGGCTGACAGATGCAGGCAAGCAGACAGGCAGGCAGACTGACTGACTGACTGACAGACAGATAGACAGGCAGGCAGGCAGACAGATACAGATAGTCAGGCAGGCTGACAGACAGACAGACAGATAGAAAGACAGACAGGCAGGCATGCTGACAGACGCAGTCAGACAGACAGACAGGCTGACAGACAGGCAGACGCAGGCAGACAGGCAGACAGACAGGCTGACAGACAGGCAAACAGACAGGCAGGCAGGCTGACAGACGCAGGCAGGCAGACGCACACAGGCAGACTGACTGACTAACTGACAGACAGGCTGACAGATGCAGACAGACAGGCAGACGCAGGCAGGCAGGAAGGCAGATAGACAAGCTGACAGACAGACAGGCAGGCAGGCAGGCTGACAGACGCAGGCAGGCAGGCTGACGCAGACAGGCAGGCAGGCTGACGCAGACAGGCAGGCAGGCAGACAGACAGACAGGCAGGCAGGAAGGCAGGCAGACAGACTTTTCAGGCAGAAAGACAGACAGGCATTGCAGACGCAGGCAGGCAGACAGACGCAGACAGACAGACAGGCTGACAGGCAGACAGACAGACAGGCATTGCAGACGCAGGCAGGCAGACAGACAGGCTGACAGACAGACGCAGGCAGACTGACTGACTGACCTACTGACTGACAGACACAGACAGACAGGCAGACGCAGGCAGGCAGACAGACGCAGACAGAAAGATAGACAGGCAGACAGACGCAGACAGAAAGATAGACAGGCAGGCAGGCGCAGACAGACAGACAGGCAGGCAGGCAAGCAGGCTGACAGACGCAGACAGACAGACGCAGGCAGACAGGCAGGCAGACGCAGACAGGCAGACTGACTGACTGACTGACTGACAGACAGGCTGACAGACGCAGACAGACGCAGGCAGCCAGGCAGACAGACAGGCTGACAGACACAGACAGATAGGCAGACGCAGGCAGGCAGACAGACGCAGACAGAAAGATAGACAGGCAGGCAAGCAGGCTGACAGACGCAGACAGACAGACGCAGGCAGACAGGCAGGCTGACCTACCGACCGATAGGCAGGCAGACGCAGACAGGCAGGCAGACAGACAGGCTGACAGACAGGCAAACAGACAGGCAGGCAGGCTGACAGACGCAGGCAGGCAGACTGACTGACTGACCTACTGACTATCAGACGGGCTGACAGACACAGACAGGCAGGCTGACAGACAGACAGGCAGGCGCAGACAGGCTGGCAGGCAATCAGGCTGACAGACACAGACAGACAGACGCAGGCTGACAGGCAGGCAGACGCAGACAGGCAGACTGACTGACTGACCTACTGACTGACAGACAGGCTGACAGACAGACAGGCAGGCAGGCAGAAGCAGGCAGGCAGGTGCAGACAGGCTGACAGACAGACAGGCATTGCAGTCGCAGGCAGACAGACGCAGACAGGCAGGCAGACGCAGGCAGACAGACAGACAGACAGGCATTGCAGACGCAGGCAGGCAGACAGACAGACAGACAGACAGGCTGACAGACAGACGCAGGCAGACTGACTGACTGACTGACTGACTGACCTAATGACTGACAGAGAGGCTGACAGACACAGACAGACAGGCAGACGCAGGCAGGCAGACAGACGCAGATAGAAAGATAGACAGGCAGGCAGGCTGACGACACAGACAGGCAGGCGCAGACAGACAGACAGACAGACAGACAGGCAGGCAGGCAAGCAGGCTGACAGACGCAGACAGACGCAGACAGGCTGACTGACTGACTGACTGACTGACAGACAGGCTGACAGACGCAGACAGACGCAGGCAGACAGACAGGCTGACAGGCAGACGCAGGCAGGCAGAAGCAGGCAGACAGGCAGGCAGGTAGACAGGCAGGCAGGCGCAGACAGACAGGCAGGCTGACAGACAGACGCAGGGAGACTGACTGACTGACTGACCTACTGACTGACAGACAGGCTGACAGGCAGACAGGCAGGCAGGCAGACAGGCAGGCTGACCGACCGATAGGCAGGCAGACGCAGACAGGCAGACTGACTGACTGACTGACTGACTGACCTACTGACTGACAGACGGGCTGACAGACACAGACAGGCAGGCTGACAGACAGACAGACAGGCAGGCGCAGACAGACAGACAGGCAGGCAGGCAAGCAGGCTGACAGACACAGACAGACAGGCAGGCAGACGCAGGCAGGCAGACAGGCAGACAGACAGACAGGCATTGCAGACGCAGGCAGACAGACAGACAGGCTGACAGACAGGCTGACAGACAGGCAGGCAGGCTGACAGACGCAGGCAGGCAGACGCAGACAGGCAGACTGACTGACTGACTGACCTACTGACTGACAGACAGACAGACAGACAGGCAGGCAGGTGCAGACAGGCAGGTGCAGACAGGCATTGCAAACGCAGGCAGGCAGACAGACGCAGACAGACAGGCAGACAGACGCAGACAGACAGACAGGCTGACAGGCAGACAGACAGACAGGCATTGCAGACACAGGCAGGCAGACAGACAGACAGACAGACAGACAGGCTGACAGACAGACGCAGGCAGACTGACTGACTGACTGACCTACTGACTGACAGACAGGCTGACAGACAGACAGACAGGCAGGCAGGCAGGTAGGCAGGCAGGCAGGCAGGCTGACAAGACGCAGACAGACAGACAGGCAAGCAGACAGACAGACAGGCAGACGCAGGCAGGCAGGTAGGCTGACACACAGACAGGCAGGCTGACAGACAGATAGAAAGACAGGCAGGCCGGCTGACAGACGCACACAGACAGACAGACAGAGAGACAGACGGGCAGGCTGACAGACAGGCAGACAGACAGATAGAAAGACATACAGGCAGGCAGGCTGACAGACGCAGACAGACAGACAGACAGGCAGGCAGGCAGGTAGACAGACAAAGAGAGAGAGAGAGAGACAGGCAGGCAGACAGAACGACAGACACACAGACCTAGACAGACAGACAGACAGACAGGCAGGCAGACGCAGGCAGGCAGACAGACAGACAGGCTGACAGACAGACAGGCATTGCAGACGCAGGCAGGCAGACAGACAGACAGACAGGCTGACAGACGCAGGCAGACTGACTGACTGACTGACTGACTGACTGACTGACAGACGCAGGCAGCCAGGCAGACAGACAGGCAGGCTGACAGGCAGACAGACAGGCAGACTGACTGACTGACTGACCTACTGACTGACAGACAGGCTGACAGACAGACAGACAGGCAGAGGCAGACAGAGAGAGAGACAGAGACGCAGGCAGGCAGATGCAGGCAGGCAGAAACAGGCAGGCAGGCGCAGACAAAGAGACAGGCAGGCAGGCTGACAGACGCAGACAGACAGGCAGGCAGGCAGGCTGACAGGCGCAGAAAGGCAGGCAGGCAAGCAGGCTGACAGATGCAGGCAAGCAGACAGGCAGGCAGACTGACTGACTGACTGACAGACAGATAGACAGGCAGGCAGGCAGGCAGATACAGATAGATAGGCAGGCAGTCAGGCAGGCTGACAGACAGACAGACAGATAGAAAGACAGACAGGCAGGCATGCTGACAGACGCAGTCAGACAGACAGACAGGCTGACAGACAGGCAGACGCAGGCAGACAGGCAGACAGACAGGCTGACAGACAGGCAAACAGACAGGCAGGCAGGCTGACAGACGCAGGCAGGCAGACGCACACAGGCAGACTGACTGACTAACTGACAGACAGGCTGACAGATGCAGACAGACAGGCAGACGCAGGCAGGCAGGAAGGCAGATAGACAAGCTGACAGACAGACAGGCAGGCAGGCAGGCTGACAGACGCAGGCAGGCAGGCTGACGCAGACAGGCAGGCAGGCTGACGCAGACAGGCAGGCAGGCAGACAGACAGACAGGCAGGCAGGAAGGCAGGCAGACAGACTTTTCAGGCAGAAAGACAGACAGGCATTGCAGACGCAGGCAGGCAGACAGACGCAGACAGACAGACAGGCTGACAGGCAGACAGACAGACAGGCATTGCAGACGCAGGCAGGCAGACAGACAGGCTGACAGACAGACGCAGGCAGACTGACTGACTGACCTACTGACTGACAGACACAGACAGACAGGCAGACGCAGGCAGGCAGACAGACGCAGACAGAAAGATAGACAGGCAGACAGACGCAGACAGAAAGATAGACAGGCAGGCAGGCGCAGACAGACAGACAGGCAGGCAGGCAAGCAGGCTGACAGACGCAGACAGACAGACGCAGGCAGACAGGCAGGCAGACGCAGACAGGCAGACTGACTGACTGACTGACTGACAGACAGGCTGACAGACGCAGACAGACGCAGGCAGCCAGGCAGACAGACAGGCTGACAGACACAGACAGATAGGCAGACGCAGGCAGGCAGACAGACGCAGACAGAAAGATAGACAGGCAGGCAAGCAGGCTGACAGACGCAGACAGACAGACGCAGGCAGACTGACTGACTGACCTACTGACTGACAGACACAGACAGACAGGCAGACGCAGGCAGGCAGACAGACGCAGACAGAAAGATAGACAGGCAGACAGACGCAGACAGAAAGATAGACAGGCAGGCAGGCGCAGACAGACAGACAGGCAGGCAGGCAAGCAGGCTGACAGACGCAGACAGACAGACGCAGGCAGACAGGCAGGCAGACGCAGACAGGCAGACTGACTGACTGACTGACTGACAGACAGGCTGACAGACGCAGACAGACGCAGGCAGCCAGGCAGACAGACAGGCTGACAGACACAGACAGATAGGCAGACGCAGGCAGGCAGACAGACGCAGACAGAAAGATAGACAGGCAGGCAAGCAGGCTGACAGACGCAGACAGACAGACGCAGGCAGACAGGCAGGCTGACCTACCGACCGATAGGCAGGCAGACGCAGACAGGCAGGCAGACAGACAGGCTGACAGACAGGCAAACAGACAGGCAGGCAGGCTGACAGACGCAGGCAGGCAGACTGACTGACTGACCTACTGACTATCAGACGGGCTGACAGACACAGACAGGCAGGCTGACAGACAGACAGGCAGGCGCAGACAGGCTGGCAGGCAATCAGGCTGACAGACACAGACAGACAGACGCAGGCTGACAGGCAGGCAGACGCAGACAGGCAGACTGACTGACTGACCTACTGACTGACAGACAGGCTGACAGACAGACAGGCAGGCAGGCAGAAGCAGGCAGGCAGGTGCAGACAGGCTGACAGACAGACAGGCATTGCAGTCGCAGGCAGACAGACGCAGACAGGCAGGCAGACGCAGGCAGACAGACAGACAGACAGGCATTGCAGACGCAGGCAGGCAGACAGACAGACAGACAGACAGGCTGACAGACAGACGCAGGCAGACTGACTGACTGACTGACCTAATGACTGACAGAGAGGCTGACAGACACAGACAGACAGGCAGACGCAGGCAGGCAGACAGACGCAGATAGAAAGATAGACAGGCAGGCAGGCTGACGACACAGACAGGCAGGCGCAGACAGACAGACAGACAGACAGGCAGGCAGGCAAGCAGGCTGACAGACGCAGACAGACGCAGACAGGCTGACTGACTGACTGACTGACTGGCTGACAGACGCAGACAGACGCAGGCAGACAGACAGGCTGACAGGCAGACGCAGGCAGGCAGAAGCAGGCAGGCAGACAGACAGACAGGCTGACAGACAGACAGGCATTGCAGACGCAGGCAGGCAGACAGACAGACAGACAGGCTGACAGACGCAGGCAGACTGACTGACTGACTGACTGACTGACTGACTGACAGACGCAGGCAGCCAGGCAGACAGACAGGCAGGCTGACAGGCAGACAGACAGGCAGACTGACTGACTGACTGACCTACTGACTGACAGACAGGCTGACAGACAGACAGACAGGCAGAGGCAGACAGAGAGAGAGACAGAGACGCAGGCAGGCAGATGCAGGCAGGCAGAAACAGGCAGGCAGGCGCAGACAAAGAGACAGGCAGGCAGGCTGACAGACGCAGACAGACAGGCAGGCAGGCAGGCTGACAGGCGCAGAAAGGCAGGCAGGCAAGCAGGCTGACAGATGCAGGCAAGCAGACAGGCAGGCAGACTGACTGACTGACTGACAGACAGATAGACAGGCAGGCAGGCAGACAGATACAGATAGATAGGCAGGCAGTCAGGCAGGCTGACAGACAGACAGACAGATAGAAAGACAGACAGGCAGGCATGCTGACAGACGCAGTCAGACAGACAGACAGGCTGACAGACAGGCAGACGCAGGCAGACAGGCAGACAGACAGGCTGACAGACAGGCAAACAGACAGGCAGGCAGGCTGACAGACGCAGGCAGGCAGACGCACACAGGCAGACTGACTGACTAACTGACAGACAGGCTGACAGATGCAGACAGACAGGCAGACGCAGGCAGGCAGGAAGGCAGATAGACAAGCTGACAGACAGACAGGCAGGCAGGCAGGCTGACAGACGCAGGCAGGCAGGCTGACGCAGACAGGCAGGCAGGCTGACGCAGACAGGCAGGCAGGCAGACAGACAGACAGGCAGGCAGGAAGGCAGGCAGACAGACTTTTCAGGCAGAAAGACAGACAGGCATTGCAGACGCAGGCAGGCAGACAGACGCAGACAGACAGACAGGCTGACAGGCAGACAGACAGACAGGCATTGCAGACGCAGGCAGGCAGACAGACAGGCTGACAGACAGACGCAGGCAGACTGACTGACTGACCTACTGACTGACAGACACAGACAGACAGGCAGACGCAGGCAGGCAGACAGACGCAGACAGAAAGATAGACAGGCAGACAGACGCAGACAGAAAGATAGACAGGCAGGCAGGCGCAGACAGACAGACAGGCAGGCAGGCAAGCAGGCTGACAGACGCAGACAGACAGACGCAGGCAGACAGGCAGGCAGACGCAGACAGGCAGACTGACTGACTGACTGACTGACAGACAGGCTGACAGACGCAGACAGACGCAGGCAGCCAGGCAGACAGACAGGCTGACAGACACAGACAGATAGGCAGACGCAGGCAGGCAGACAGACGCAGACAGAAAGATAGACAGGCAGGCAAGCAGGCTGACAGACGCAGACAGACAGACGCAGGCAGACAGGCAGGCTGACCTACCGACCGATAGGCAGGCAGACGCAGACAGGCAGGCAGACAGACAGGCTGACAGACAGGCAAACAGACAGGCAGGCAGGCTGACAGACGCAGGCAGGCAGACTGACTGACTGACCTACTGACTATCAGACGGGCTGACAGACACAGACAGGCAGGCTGACAGACAGACAGGCAGGCGCAGACAGGCTGGCAGGCAATCAGGCTGACAGACACAGACAGACAGACGCAGGCTGACAGGCAGGCAGACGCAGACAGGCAGACTGACTGACTGACCTACTGACTGACAGACAGGCTGACAGACAGACAGGCAGGCAGGCAGAAGCAGGCAGGCAGGTGCAGACAGGCTGACAGACAGACAGGCATTGCAGTCGCAGGCAGACAGACGCAGACAGGCAGGCAGACGCAGGCAGACAGACAGACAGACAGGCATTGCAGACGCAGGCAGGCAGACAGACAGACAGACAGACAGGCTGACAGACAGACGCAGGCAGACTGACTGACTGACTGACTGACTGACCTAATGACTGACAGAGAGGCTGACAGACACAGACAGACAGGCAGACGCAGGCAGGCAGACAGACGCAGATAGAAAGATAGACAGGCAGGCAGGCTGACGACACAGACAGGCAGGCGCAGACAGACAGACAGACAGACAGACAGGCAGGCAGGCAAGCAGGCTGACAGACGCAGACAGACGCAGACAGGCTGACTGACTGACTGACTGACTGACAGACAGGCTGACAGACGCAGACAGACGCAGGCAGACAGACAGGCTGACAGGCAGACGCAGGCAGGCAGAAGCAGGCAGACAGGCAGGCAGGTAGACAGGCAGGCAGGCGCAGACAGACAGGCAGGCTGACAGACAGACGCAGGGAGACTGACTGACTGACTGACCTACTGACTGACAGACAGGCTGACAGGCAGACAGGCAGGCAGGCAGACAGGCAGGCTGACCGACCGATAGGCAGGCAGACGCAGACAGGCAGACTGACTGACTGACTGACTGACTGACCTACTGACTGACAGACGGGCTGACAGACACAGACAGGCAGGCTGACAGACAGACAGACAGGCAGGCGCAGACAGACAGACAGGCAGGCAGGCAAGCAGGCTGACAGACACAGACAGACAGGCAGGCAGACGCAGGCAGGCAGACAGGCAGACAGACAGACAACATTGCAGACGCAGGCAGACAGACAGACAGACAGACAGGCTGACAGACAGGCAGGCAGGCTGACAGACGCAGGCAGGCAGACGCAGACAGGCAGACTGACTGACTGACTGACCTACTGACTGACAGACAGACAGACAGACAGGCAGGCAGGTGCAGACAGGCAGGTGCAGACAGGCATTGCAAACGCAGGCAGGCAGACAGACGCAGACAGACAGGCAGACAGACGCAGACAGACAGACAGGCTGACAGGCAGACAGACAGACAGGCATTGCAGACACAGGCAGGCAGACAGACAGACAGACAGACAGACAGGCTGACAGACAGACGCAGGCAGACTGACTGACTGACTGACCTACTGACTGACAGACAGGCTGACAGACAGGCAGGCAGGCAGGTAGGCAGGCAGGCAGGCAGGCTGACAAGACGCAGACAGACAGACAGGCAAGCAGACAGACAGACAGGCAGACGCAGGCAGGCAGGTAGGCTGACACACAGACAGGCAGGCTGACAGACAGATAGAAAGACAGGCAGGCCGGCTGACAGACGCACACAGACAGACAGACAGAGAGACAGACGGGCAGGCTGACAGACAGGCAGACAGACAGATAGAAAGACATACAGGCAGGCAGGCTGACAGACGCAGACAGACAGACAGACAGGCAGGCAGGCAGGTAGACAGACAAAGAGAGAGAGAGAGAGACAGGCAGGCAGACAGAACGACAGACACACAGACCTAGACAGACAGACAGACAGACAGGCAGGCAGACGCAGGCAGGCAGACAGACAGACAGGCTGACAGACAGACAGGCATTGCAGACGCAGGCAGGCAGACAGACAGACAGACAGGCTGACAGACGCAGGCAGACTGACTGACTGACTGACTGACTGACTGACAGACGCAGGCAGCCAGGCAGACAGACAGGCAGGCTGACAGGCAGACAGACAGGCAGACTGACTGACTGACTGACCTACTGACTGACAGACAGGCTGACAGACAGACAGACAGGCAGAGGCAGACAGAGAGAGAGAGACAGAGACGCAGGCAGGCAGATGCAGGCAGGCAGAAACAGGCAGGCAGGCGCAGACAAAGAGACAGGCAGGCAGGCTGACAGACGCAGACAGACAGGCAGGCAGGCAGGCTGACAGGCGCAGAAAGGCAGGCAGGCAAGCAGGCTGACAGATGCAGGCAAGCAGACAGGCAGGCAGACTGACTGACTGACTGACAGACAGATAGACAGGCAGGCAGGCAGGCAGATACAGATAGATAGGCAGGCAGTCAGGCAGGCTGACAGACAGACAGACAGATAGAAAGACAGACAGGCAGGCATGCTGACAGACGCAGTCAGACAGACAGACAGGCTGACAGACAGGCAGACGCAGGCAGACAGGCAGACAGACAGGCTGACAGACAGGCAAACAGACAGGCAGGCAGGCTGACAGACGCAGGCAGGCAGACGCACACAGGCAGACTGACTGACTAACTGACAGACAGGCTGACAGATGCAGACAGACAGGCAGACGCAGGCAGGCAGGAAGGCAGATAGACAAGCTGACAGACAGACAGGCAGGCAGGCAGGCTGACAGACGCAGGCAGGCAGGCTGACGCAGACAGGCAGGCAGGCTGACGCAGACAGGCAGGCAGGCAGACAGACAGACAGGCAGGCAGGAAGGCAGGCAGACAGACTTTTCAGGCAGAAAGACAGACAGGCATTGCAGACGCAGGCAGGCAGACAGACGCAGACAGACAGACAGGCTGACAGGCAGACAGACAGACAGGCATTGCAGACGCAGGCAGGCAGACAGACAGGCTGACAGACAGACGCAGGCTGACTGACTGACTGACCTACTGACTGACAGACACAGACAGACAGGCAGACGCAGGCAGGCAGACAGACGCAGACAGAAAGATAGACAGGCAGACAGACGCAGACAGAAAGATAGACAGGCAGGCAGGCGCAGACAGACAGACAGGCAGGCAGGCAAGCAGGCTGACAGACGCAGACAGACAGACGCAGGCAGACAGGCAGGCAGACGCAGACAGGCAGACTGACTGACTGACTGACTGACAGACAGGCTGACAGACGCAGACAGACGCAGGCAGCCAGGCAGACAGACAGGCTGACAGACACAGACAGATAGGCAGACGCAGGCAGGCAGACAGACGCAGACAGAAAGATAGACAGGCAGGCAAGCAGGCTGACAGACGCAGACAGACAGACGCAGGCAGACTGACTGACTGACCTACTGACTGACAGACACAGACAGACAGGCAGACGCAGGCAGGCAGACAGACGCAGACAGAAAGATAGACAGGCAGACAGACGCAGACAGAAAGATAGACAGGCAGGCAGGCGCAGACAGACAGACAGGCAGGCAGGCAAGCAGGCTGACAGACGCAGACAGACAGACGCAGGCAGACAGGCAGGCAGACGCAGACAGGCAGACTGACTGACTGACTGACTGACAGACAGGCTGACAGACGCAGACAGACGCAGGCAGCCAGGCAGACAGACAGGCTGACAGACACAGACAGATAGGCAGACGCAGGCAGGCAGACAGACGCAGACAGAAAGATAGACAGGCAGGCAAGCAGGCTGACAGACGCAGACAGACAGACGCAGGCAGACAGGCAGGCTGACCTACCGACCGATAGGCAGGCAGACGCAGACAGGCAGGCAGACAGACAGGCTGACAGACAGGCAAACAGACAGGCAGGCAGGCTGACAGACGCAGGCAGGCAGACTGACTGACTGACCTACTGACTATCAGACGGGCTGACAGACACAGACAGGCAGGCTGACAGACAGACAGGCAGGCGCAGACAGGCTGGCAGGCAATCAGGCTGACAGACACAGACAGACAGACGCAGGCTGACAGGCAGGCAGACGCAGACAGGCAGACTGACTGACTGACCTACTGACTGACAGACAGGCTGACAGACAGACAGGCAGGCAGGCAGAAGCAGGCAGGCAGGTGCAGACAGGCTGACAGACAGACAGGCATTGCAGTCGCAGGCAGACAGACGCAGACAGGCAGGCAGACGCAGGCAGACAGACAGACAGACAGGCATTGCAGACGCAGGCAGGCAGACAGACAGACAGACAGACAGGCTGACAGACAGACGCAGGCAGACTGACTGACTGACTGACCTAATGACTGACAGAGAGGCTGACAGACACAGACAGACAGGCAGACGCAGGCAGGCAGACAGACGCAGATAGAAAGATAGACAGGCAGGCAGGCTGACGACACAGACAGGCAGGCGCAGACAGACAGACAGACAGACAGACAGGCAGGCAGGCAAGCAGGCTGACAGACGCAGACAGACGCAGACAGGCTGACTGACTGACTGACTGACTGGCTGACAGACGCAGACAGACGCAGGCAGACAGACAGGCTGACAGGCAGACGCAGGCAGGCAGAAGCAGGCAGGCAGACAGACAGACAGGCAGACAGGCATTGCAGACGCAGGCAGGCAGACAGACAGACAGACAGGCTGACAGACGCAGGCAGACTGACTGACTGACTGACTGACTGACTGACTGACAGACGCAGGCAGCCAGGCAGACAGACAGGCAGGCTGACAGGCAGACAGACAGGCAGACTGACTGACTGACTGACCTACTGACTGACAGACAGGCTGACAGACAGACAGACAGGCAGAGGCAGACAGAGAGAGAGACAGAGACGCAGGCAGGCAGATGCAGGCAGGCAGAAACAGGCAGGCAGGCGCAGACAAAGAGACAGGCAGGCAGGCTGACAGACGCAGACAGACAGGCAGGCAGGCAGGCTGACAGGCGCAGAAAGGCAGGCAGGCAAGCAGGCTGACAGATGCAGGCAAGCAGACAGGCAGGCAGACTGACTGACTGACTGACAGACAGATAGACAGGCAGGCAGGCAGACAGATACAGATAGTCAGGCAGGCTGACAGACAGACAGACAGATAGAAAGACAGACAGGCAGGCATGCTGACAGACGCAGTCAGACAGACAGACAGGCTGACAGACAGGCAGACGCAGGCAGACAGGCAGACAGACAGGCTGACAGACAGGCAAACAGACAGGCAGGCAGGCTGACAGACGCAGGCAGGCAGACGCACACAGGCAGACTGACTGACTAACTGACAGACAGGCTGACAGATGCAGACAGACAGGCAGACGCAGGCAGGCAGGAAGGCAGATAGACAAGCTGACAGACAGACAGGCAGGCAGGCAGGCTGACAGACGCAGGCAGGCAGGCTGACGCAGACAGGCAGGCAGGCTGACGCAGACAGGCAGGCAGGCAGACAGACAGACAGGCAGGCAGGAAGGCAGGCAGACAGACTTTTCAGGCAGAAAGACAGACAGGCATTGCAGACGCAGGCAGGCAGACAGACGCAGACAGACAGACAGGCTGACAGGCAGACAGACAGACAGGCATTGCAGACGCAGGCAGGCAGACAGACAGGCTGACAGACAGACGCAGGCAGACTGACTGACTGACCTACTGACTGACAGACACAGACAGACAGGCAGACGCAGGCAGGCAGACAGACGCAGACAGAAAGATAGACAGGCAGACAGACGCAGACAGAAAGATAGACAGGCAGGCAGGCGCAGACAGACAGACAGGCAGGCAGGCAAGCAGGCTGACAGACGCAGACAGACAGACGCAGGCAGACAGGCAGGCAGACGCAGACAGGCAGACTGACTGACTGACTGACTGACAGACAGGCTGACAGACGCAGACAGACGCAGGCAGCCAGGCAGACAGACAGGCTGACAGACACAGACAGATAGGCAGACGCAGGCAGGCAGACAGACGCAGACAGAAAGATAGACAGGCAGGCAAGCAGGCTGACAGACGCAGACAGACAGACGCAGGCAGACAGGCAGGCTGACCTACCGACCGATAGGCAGGCAGACGCAGACAGGCAGGCAGACAGACAGGCTGACAGACAGGCAAACAGACAGGCAGGCAGGCTGACAGACGCAGGCAGGCAGACTGACTGACTGACCTACTGACTATCAGACGGGCTGACAGACACAGACAGGCAGGCTGACAGACAGACAGGCAGGCGCAGACAGGCTGGCAGGCAATCAGGCTGACAGACACAGACAGACAGACGCAGGCTGACAGGCAGGCAGACGCAGACAGGCAGACTGACTGACTGACCTACTGACTGACAGACAGGCTGACAGACAGACAGGCAGGCAGGCAGAAGCAGGCAGGCAGGTGCAGACAGGCTGACAGACAGACAGGCATTGCAGTCGCAGGCAGACAGACGCAGACAGGCAGGCAGACGCAGGCAGACAGACAGACAGACAGGCATTGCAGACGCAGGCAGGCAGACAGACAGACAGACAGACAGGCTGACAGACAGACGCAGGCAGACTGACTGACTGACTGACTGACTGACCTAATGACTGACAGAGAGGCTGACAGACACAGACAGACAGGCAGACGCAGGCAGGCAGACAGACGCAGATAGAAAGATAGACAGGCAGGCAGGCTGACGACAGAGACAGGCAGGCGCAGACAGACAGACAGACAGACAGACAGGCAGGCAGGCAAGCAGGCTGACAGACGCAGACAGACGCAGACAGGCTGACTGACTGACTGACTGACTGACAGACAGGCTGACAGACGCAGACAGACGCAGGCAGACAGACAGGCTGACAGGCAGACGCAGGCAGGCAGAAGCAGGCAGACAGGCAGGCAGGTAGACAGGCAGGCAGGCGCAGACAGACAGGCAGGCTGACAGACAGACGCAGGGAGACTGACTGACTGACTGACCTACTGACTGACAGACAGGCTGACAGGCAGACAGGCAGGCAGGCAGACAGGCAGGCTGACCGACCGATAGGCAGGCAGACGCAGACAGGCAGACTGACTGACTGACCTACTGACTGACAGACGGGCTGACAGACACAGACAGGCAGGCTGACAGACAGACAGACAGGCAGGCGCAGACAGACAGACAGGCAGGCAGGCAAGCAGGCTGACAGACACAGACAGACAGGCAGGCAGACGCAGGCAGGCAGACAGGCAGACAGACAGACAGGCATTGCAGACGCAGGCAGACAGACAGACAGACAGACAGGCTGACAGACAGGCAGGCAGGCTGACAGACGCAGGCAGGCAGACGCAGACAGGCAGACTGACTGACTGACTGACCTACTGACTGACAGACAGACAGACAGACAGGCAGGCAGGTGCAGACAGGCAGGTGCAGACAGGCATTGCAAACGCAGGCAGGCAGACAGACGCAGACAGACAGGCAGACAGACGCAGACAGACAGACAGGCTGACAGGCAGACAGACAGACAGGCATTGCAGACACAGGCAGGCAGACAGACAGACAGACAGACAGACAGGCTGACAGACAGACGCAGGCAGACTGACTGACTGACTGACCTACTGACTGACAGACAGGCTGACAGACAGACAGGCAGGCAGGCAGGTAGGCAGGCAGGCAGGCAGGCTGACAAGACGCAGACAGACAGACAGGCAAGCAGACAGACAGACAGGCAGACGCAGGCAGGCAGGTAGGCTGACACACAGACAGGCAGGCTGACAGACAGATAGAAAGACAGGCAGGCCGGCTGACAGACGCACACAGACAGACAGACAGAGAGACAGACGGGCAGGCTGACAGACAGGCAGACAGACAGATAGAAAGACATACAGGCAGGCAGGCTGACAGACGCAGACAGACAGACAGACAGGCAGGCAGGCAGGTAGACAGACAAAGAGAGAGAGAGAGAGACAGGCAGGCAGACAGAACGACAGACACACAGACCTAGACAGACAGACAGACAGACAGGCAGGCAGACGCAGGCAGGCAGACAGACAGACAGGCTGACAGACAGACAGGCATTGCAGACGCAGGCAGGCAGACAGACAGACAGACAGGCTGACAGACGCAGGCAGACTGACTGACTGACTGACTGACTGACTGACTGACAGACGCAGGCAGCCAGGCAGACAGACAGGCAGGCTGACAGGCAGACAGACAGGCAGACTGACTGACTGACTGACCTACTGACTGACAGACAGGCTGACAGACAGACAGACAGGCAGAGGCAGACAGAGAGAGAGACAGAGACGCAGGCAGGCAGATGCAGGCAGGCAGAAACAGGCAGGCAGGCGCAGACAAAGAGACAGGCAGGCAGGCTGACAGACGCAGACAGACAGGCAGGCAGGCAGGCTGACAGGCGCAGAAAGGCAGGCAGGCAAGCAGGCTGACAGATGCAGGCAAGCAGACAGGCAGGCAGACTGACTGACTGACTGACAGACAGATAGACAGGCAGGCAGGCAGGCAGATACAGATAGATAGGCAGGCAGTCAGGCAGGCTGACAGACAGACAGACAGATAGAAAGACAGACAGGCAGGCATGCTGACAGACGCAGTCAGACAGACAGACAGGCTGACAGACAGGCAGACGCAGGCAGACAGGCAGACAGACAGGCTGACAGACAGGCAAACAGACAGGCAGGCAGGCTGACAGACGCAGGCAGGCAGACGCACACAGGCAGACTGACTGACTAACTGACAGACAGGCTGACAGATGCAGACAGACAGGCAGACGCAGGCAGGCAGGAAGGCAGATAGACAAGCTGACAGACAGACAGGCAGGCAGGCAGGCTGACAGACGCAGGCAGGCAGGCTGACGCAGACAGGCAGGCAGGCTGACGCAGACAGGCAGGCAGGCAGACAGACAGACAGGCAGGCAGGAAGGCAGGCAGACAGACTTTTCAGGCAGAAAGACAGACAGGCATTGCAGACGCAGGCAGGCAGACAGACGCAGACAGACAGACAGGCTGACAGGCAGACAGACAGACAGGCATTGCAGACGCAGGCAGGCAGACAGACAGGCTGACAGACAGACGCAGGCAGACTGACTGACTGACCTACTGACTGACAGACACAGACAGACAGGCAGACGCAGGCAGGCAGACAGACGCAGACAGAAAGATAGACAGGCAGACAGACGCAGACAGAAAGATAGACAGGCAGGCAGGCGCAGACAGACAGACAGGCAGGCAGGCAAGCAGGCTGACAGACGCAGACAGACAGACGCAGGCAGACAGGCAGGCAGACGCAGACAGGCAGACTGACTGACTGACTGACTGACAGACAGGCTGACAGACGCAGACAGACGCAGGCAGCCAGGCAGACAGACAGGCTGACAGACACAGACAGATAGGCAGACGCAGGCAGGCAGACAGACGCAGACAGAAAGATAGACAGGCAGGCAAGCAGGCTGACAGACGCAGACAGACAGACGCAGGCAGACTGACTGACTGACCTACTGACTGACAGACACAGACAGACAGGCAGACGCAGGCAGGCAGACAGACGCAGACAGAAAGATAGACAGGCAGACAGACGCAGACAGAAAGATAGACAGGCAGGCAGGCGCAGACAGACAGACAGGCAGGCAGGCAAGCAGGCTGACAGACGCAGACAGACAGACGCAGGCAGACAGGCAGGCAGACGCAGACAGGCAGACTGACTGACTGACTGACTGACAGACAGGCTGACAGACGCAGACAGACGCAGGCAGCCAGGCAGACAGACAGGCTGACAGACACAGACAGATAGGCAGACGCAGGCAGGCAGACAGACGCAGACAGAAAGATAGACAGGCAGGCAAGCAGGCTGACAGACGCAGACAGACAGACGCAGGCAGACAGGCAGGCTGACCTACCGACCGATAGGCAGGCAGACGCAGACAGGCAGGCAGACAGACAGGCTGACAGACAGGCAAACAGACAGGCAGGCAGGCTGACAGACGCAGGCAGGCAGACTGACTGACTGACCTACTGACTATCAGACGGGCTGACAGACACAGACAGGCAGGCTGACAGACAGACAGGCAGGCGCAGACAGGCTGGCAGGCAATCAGGCTGACAGACACAGACAGACAGACGCAGGCTGACAGGCAGGCAGACGCAGACAGGCAGACTGACTGACTGACCTACTGACTGACAGACAGGCTGACAGACAGACAGGCAGGCAGGCAGAAGCAGGCAGGCAGGTGCAGACAGGCTGACAGACAGACAGGCATTGCAGTCGCAGGCAGACAGACGCAGACAGGCAGGCAGACGCAGGCAGACAGACAGACAGACAGGCATTGCAGACGCAGGCAGGCAGACAGACAGACAGACAGACAGGCTGACAGACAGACGCAGGCAGACTGACTGACTGACTGACTGACTGACCTAATGACTGACAGAGAGGCTGACAGACACAGACAGACAGGCAGACGCAGGCAGGCAGACAGACGCAGATAGAAAGATAGACAGGCAGGCAGGCTGACGACACAGACAGGCAGGCGCAGACAGACAGACAGGCAGGCAGACAGGCAGGCAGGCAAGCAGGCTGACAGACGCAGACAGACGCAGACAGGCTGACTGACTGACTGACTGACTGACAGACAGGCTGACAGACGCAGACAGACGCAGGCAGACAGACAGGCTGACAGGCAGACGCAGGCAGGCAGAAGCAGGCAGACAGGCAGGCAGGTAGACAGGCAGGCAGGCGCAGACAGACAGGCAGGCTGACAGACAGACGCAGGGAGACTGACTGACTGACTGACCTACTGACTGACAGACAGGCTGACAGGCAGACAGGCAGGCAGGCAGACAGGCAGGCTGACCGACCGATAGGCAGGCAGACGCAGACAGGCAGACTGACTGACTGACTGACTGACTGACCTACTGACTGACAGACGGGCTGACAGACACAGACAGGCAGGCTGACAGACAGACAGACAGGCAGGCGCAGACAGACAGACAGGCAGGCAGGCAAGCAGGCTGACAGACACAGACAGACAGGCAGGCAGACGCAGGCAGGCAGACAGGCAGACAGACAGACAGGCATTGCAGACGCAGGCAGACAGACAGACAGACAGACAGGCTGACAGACAGGCAGGCAGGCTGACAGACGCAGGCAGGCAGACGCAGACAGGCAGACTGACTGACTGACTGACCTACTGACTGACAGACAGACAGACAGACAGGCAGGCAGGTGCAGACAGGCAGGTGCAGACAGGCATTGCAAACGCAGGCAGGCAGACAGACGCAGACAGACAGGCAGACAGACGCAGACAGACAGACAGGCTGACAGGCAGACAGACAGACAGGCATTGCAGACACAGGCAGGCAGACAGACAGACAGACAGACAGACAGGCTGACAGACAGACGCAGGCAGACTGACTGACTGACTGACCTACTGACTGACAGACAGGCTGACAGACAGACAGGCAGGCAGGCAGGTAGGCAGGCAGGCAGGCAGGCTGACAAGACGCAGACAGACAGACAGGCAAGCAGACAGACAGACAGGCAGACGCAGGCAGGCAGGTAGGCTGACACACAGACAGGCAGGCTGACAGACAGATAGAAAGACAGGCAGGCCGGCTGACAGACGCACACAGACAGACAGACAGAGAGACAGACGGGCAGGCTGACAGACAGGCAGACAGACAGATAGAAAGACATACAGGCAGGCAGGCTGACAGACGCAGACAGACAGACAGACAGGCAGGCAGGCAGGTAGACAGACAAAGAGAGAGAGAGAGAGACAGGCAGGCAGACAGAACGACAGACACACAGACCTAGACAGACAGACAGACAGACAGGCAGGCAGACGCAGGCAGGCAGACAGACAGACAGGCTGACAGACAGACAGGCATTGCAGACGCAGGCAGGCAGACAGACAGACAGACAGGCTGACAGACGCAGGCAGACTGACTGACTGACTGACTGACTGACTGACTGACAGACGCAGGCAGCCAGGCAGACAGACAGGCAGGCTGACAGGCAGACAGACAGGCAGACTGACTGACTGACTGACCTACTGACTGACAGACAGGCTGACAGACAGACAGACAGGCAGAGGCAGACAGAGAGAGAGACAGAGACGCAGGCAGGCAGATGCAGGCAGGCAGAAACAGGCAGGCAGGCGCAGACAAAGAGACAGGCAGGCAGGCTGACAGACGCAGACAGACAGGCAGGCAGGCAGGCTGACAGGCGCAGAAAGGCAGGCAGGCAAGCAGGCTGACAGATGCAGGCAAGCAGACAGGCAGGCAGACTGACTGACTGACTGACAGACAGATAGACAGGCAGGCAGGCAGGCAGATACAGATAGATAGGCAGGCAGTCAGGCAGGCTGACAGACAGACAGACAGATAGAAAGACAGACAGGCAGGCATGCTGACAGACGCAGTCAGACAGACAGACAGGCTGACAGACAGGCAGACGCAGGCAGACAGGCAGACAGACAGGCTGACAGACAGGCAAACAGACAGGCAGGCAGGCTGACAGACGCAGGCAGGCAGACGCACACAGGCAGACTGACTGACTAACTGACAGACAGGCTGACAGATGCAGACAGACAGGCAGACGCAGGCAGGCAGGAAGGCAGATAGACAAGCTGACAGACAGACAGGCAGGCAGGCAGGCTGACAGACGCAGGCAGGCAGGCTGACGCAGACAGGCAGGCAGGCTGACGCAGACAGGCAGGCAGGCAGACAGACAGACAGGCAGGCAGGAAGGCAGGCAGACAGACTTTTCAGGCAGAAAGACAGACAGGCATTGCAGACGCAGGCAGGCAGACAGACGCAGACAGACAGACAGGCTGACAGGCAGACAGACAGACAGGCATTGCAGACGCAGGCAGGCAGACAGACAGGCTGACAGACAGACGCAGGCAGACTGACTGACTGACCTACTGACTGACAGACACAGACAGACAGGCAGACGCAGGCAGGCAGACAGACGCAGACAGAAAGATAGACAGGCAGACAGACGCAGACAGAAAGATAGACAGGCAGGCAGGCGCAGACAGACAGACAGGCAGGCAGGCAAGCAGGCTGACAGACGCAGACAGACAGACGCAGGCAGACAGGCAGGCAGACGCAGACAGGCAGACTGACTGACTGACTGACTGACAGACAGGCTGACAGACGCAGACAGACGCAGGCAGCCAGGCAGACAGACAGGCTGACAGACACAGACAGATAGGCAGACGCAGGCAGGCAGACAGACGCAGACAGAAAGATAGACAGGCAGGCAAGCAGGCTGACAGACGCAGACAGACAGACGCAGGCAGACTGACTGACTGACCTACTGACTGACAGACACAGACAGACAGGCAGACGCAGGCAGGCAGACAGACGCAGACAGAAAGATAGACAGGCAGACAGACGCAGACAGAAAGATAGACAGGCAGGCAGGCGCAGACAGACAGACAGGCAGGCAGGCAAGCAGGCTGACAGACGCAGACAGACAGACGCAGGCAGACAGGCAGGCAGACGCAGACAGGCAGACTGACTGACTGACTGACTGACAGACAGGCTGACAGACGCAGACAGACGCAGGCAGCCAGGCAGACAGACAGGCTGACAGACACAGACAGATAGGCAGACGCAGGCAGGCAGACAGACGCAGACAGAAAGATAGACAGGCAGGCAAGCAGGCTGACAGACGCAGACAGACAGACGCAGGCAGACAGGCAGGCTGACCTACCGACCGATAGGCAGGCAGACGCAGACAGGCAGGCAGACAGACAGGCTGACAGACAGGCAAACAGACAGGCAGGCAGGCTGACAGACGCAGGCAGGCAGACTGACTGACTGACCTACTGACTATCAGACGGGCTGACAGACACAGACAGGCAGGCTGACAGACAGACAGGCAGGCGCAGACAGGCTGGCAGGCAATCAGGCTGACAGACACAGACAGACAGACGCAGGCTGACAGGCAGGCAGACGCAGACAGGCAGACTGACTGACTGACCTACTGACTGACAGACAGGCTGACAGACAGACAGGCAGGCAGGCAGAAGCAGGCAGGCAGGTGCAGACAGGCTGACAGACAGACAGGCATTGCAGTCGCAGGCAGACAGACGCAGACAGGCAGGCAGACGCAGGCAGACAGACAGACAGACAGGCATTGCAGACGCAGGCAGGCAGACAGACAGACAGACAGACAGGCTGACAGACAGACGCAGGCAGACTGACTGACTGACTGACCTAATGACTGACAGAGAGGCTGACAGACACAGACAGACAGGCAGACGCAGGCAGGCAGACAGACGCAGATAGAAAGATAGACAGGCAGGCAGGCTGACGACACAGACAGGCAGGCGCAGACAGACAGACAGACAGACAGACAGGCAGGCAGGCAAGCAGGCTGACAGACGCAGACAGACGCAGACAGGCTGACTGACTGACTGACTGACTGACAGACAGGCTGACAGACGCAGACAGACGCAGGCAGACAGACAGGCTGACAGGCAGACGCAGGCAGGCAGAAGCAGGCAGGCAGACAGACAGACAGGCTGACAGACAGACAGGCATTGCAGACGCAGGCAGGCAGACAGACAGACAGACAGGCTGACAGACGCAGGCAGACTGACTGACTGACTGACTGACTGACTGACTGACAGACGCAGGCAGCCAGACAGACAGGCAGGCTGACAGGCAGACAGACAGGCAGACTGACTGACTGACTGACCTACTGACTGACAGACAGGCTGACAGACAGACAGACAGGCAGAGGCAGACAGAGAGAGAGACAGAGACGCAGGCAGGCAGATGCAGGCAGGCAGAAACAGGCAGGCAGGCGCAGACAAAGAGACAGGCAGGCAGGCTGACAGACGCAGACAGACAGGCAGGCAGGCAGGCTGACAGGCGCAGAAAGGCAGGCAGGCAAGCAGGCTGACAGATGCAGGCAAGCAGACAGGCAGGCAGACTGACTGACTGACTGACAGACAGATAGACAGGCAGGCAGGCAGACAGATACAGATAGATAGGCAGGCAGTCAGGCAGGCTGACAGACAGACAGACAGATAGAAAGACAGACAGGCAGGCATGCTGACAGACGCAGTCAGACAGACAGACAGGCTGACAGACAGGCAGACGCAGGCAGACAGGCAGACAGACAGGCTGACAGACAGGCAAACAGACAGGCAGGCAGGCTGACAGACGCAGGCAGGCAGACGCACACAGGCAGACTGACTGACTAACTGACAGACAGGCTGACAGATGCAGACAGACAGGCAGACGCAGGCAGGCAGGAAGGCAGATAGACAAGCTGACAGACAGACAGGCAGGCAGGCAGGCTGACAGACGCAGGCAGGCAGGCTGACGCAGACAGGCAGGCAGGCTGACGCAGACAGGCAGGCAGGCAGACAGACAGACAGGCAGGCAGGAAGGCAGGCAGACAGACTTTTCAGGCAGAAAGACAGACAGGCATTGCAGACGCAGGCAGGCAGACAGACGCAGACAGACAGACAGGCTGACAGGCAGACAGACAGACAGGCATTGCAGACGCAGGCAGGCAGACAGACAGGCTGACAGACAGACGCAGGCAGACTGACTGACTGACCTACTGACTGACAGACACAGACAGACAGGCAGACGCAGGCAGGCAGACAGACGCAGACAGAAAGATAGACAGGCAGACAGACGCAGACAGAAAGATAGACAGGCAGGCAGGCGCAGACAGACAGACAGGCAGGCAGGCAAGCAGGCTGACAGACGCAGACAGACAGACGCAGGCAGACAGGCAGGCAGACGCAGACAGGCAGACTGACTGACTGACTGACTGACAGACAGGCTGACAGACGCAGACAGACGCAGGCAGCCAGGCAGACAGACAGGCTGACAGACACAGACAGATAGGCAGACGCAGGCAGGCAGACAGACGCAGACAGAAAGATAGACAGGCAGGCAAGCAGGCTGACAGACGCAGACAGACAGACGCAGGCAGACAGGCAGGCTGACCTACCGACCGATAGGCAGGCAGACGCAGACAGGCAGGCAGACAGACAGGCTGACAGACAGGCAAACAGACAGGCAGGCAGGCTGACAGACGCAGGCAGGCAGACTGACTGACTGACCTACTGACTATCAGACGGGCTGACAGACACAGACAGGCAGGCTGACAGACAGACAGGCAGGCGCAGACAGGCTGGCAGGCAATCAGGCTGACAGACACAGACAGACAGACGCAGGCTGACAGGCAGGCAGACGCAGACAGGCAGACTGACTGACTGACCTACTGACTGACAGACAGGCTGACAGACAGACAGGCAGGCAGGCAGAAGCAGGCAGGCAGGTGCAGACAGGCTGACAGACAGACAGGCATTGCAGTCGCAGGCAGACAGACGCAGACAGGCAGGCAGACGCAGGCAGACAGACAGACAGACAGGCATTGCAGACGCAGGCAGGCAGACAGACAGACAGACAGACAGGCTGACAGACAGACGCAGGCAGACTGACTGACTGACTGACTGACTGACCTAATGACTGACAGAGAGGCTGACAGACACAGACAGACAGGCAGACGCAGGCAGGCAGACAGACGCAGATAGAAAGATAGACAGGCAGGCAGGCTGACGACACAGACAGGCAGGCGCAGACAGACAGACAGACAGACAGACAGGCAGGCAGGCAAGCAGGCTGACAGACGCAGACAGACGCAGACAGGCTGACTGACTGACTGACTGACTGACAGACAGGCTGACAGACGCAGACAGACGCAGGCAGACAGACAGGCTGACAGGCAGACGCAGGCAGGCAGAAGCAGGCAGACAGGCAGGCAGGTAGACAGGCAGGCAGGCGCAGACAGACAGGCAGGCTGACAGACAGACGCAGGGAGACTGACTGACTGACTGACCTACTGACTGACAGACAGGCTGACAGGCAGACAGGCAGGCAGGCAGACAGGCAGGCTGACCGACCGATAGGCAGGCAGACGCAGACAGGCAGACTGACTGACTGACTGACTGACTGACCTACTGACTGACAGACGGGCTGACAGACACAGACAGGCAGGCTGACAGACAGACAGACAGGCAGGCGCAGACAGACAGACAGGCAGGCAGGCAAGCAGGCTGACAGACACAGACAGACAGGCAGGCAGACGCAGGCAGGCAGACAGGCAGACAGACAGACAGGCATTGCAGACGCAGGCAGACAGACAGACAGACAGACAGGCTGACAGACAGGCAGGCAGGCTGACAGACGCAGGCAGGCAGACGCAGACAGGCAGACTGACTGACTGACTGACCTACTGACTGACAGACAGACAGACAGACAGGCAGGCAGGTGCAGACAGGCAGGTGCAGACAGGCATTGCAAACGCAGGCAGGCAGACAGACGCAGACAGACAGGCAGACAGACGCAGACAGACAGACAGGCTGACAGGCAGACAGACAGACAGGCATTGCAGACACAGGCAGGCAGACAGACAGACAGACAGACAGACAGGCTGACAGACAGACGCAGGCAGACTGACTGACTGACTGACCTACTGACTGACAGACAGGCTGACAGACAGACAGGCAGGCAGGCAGGTAGGCAGGCAGGCAGGCAGGCTGACAAGACGCAGACAGACAGACAGGCAAGCAGACAGACAGACAGGCAGACGCAGGCAGGCAGGTAGGCTGACACACAGACAGGCAGGCTGACAGACAGATAGAAAGACAGGCAGGCCGGCTGACAGACGCACACAGACAGACAGACAGAGAGACAGACGGGCAGGCTGACAGACAGGCAGACAGACAGATAGAAAGACATACAGGCAGGCAGGCTGACAGACGCAGACAGACAGACAGACAGGCAGGCAGGCAGGTAGACAGACAAAGAGAGAGAGAGAGAGACAGGCAGGCAGACAGAACGACAGACACACAGACCTAGACAGACAGACAGACAGACAGGCAGGCAGACGCAGGCAGGCAGACAGACAGACAGGCTGACAGACAGACAGGCATTGCAGACGCAGGCAGGCAGACAGACAGACAGACAGGCTGACAGACGCAGGCAGACTGACTGACTGACTGACTGACTGACTGACTGACAGACGCAGGCAGCCAGGCAGACAGACAGGCAGGCTGACAGGCAGACAGACAGGCAGACTGACTGACTGACTGACCTACTGACTGACAGACAGGCTGACAGACAGACAGACAGGCAGAGGCAGACAGAGAGAGAGACAGAGACGCAGGCAGGCAGATGCAGGCAGGCAGAAACAGGCAGGCAGGCGCAGACAAAGAGACAGGCAGGCAGGCTGACAGACGCAGACAGACAGGCAGGCAGGCAGGCTGACAGGCGCAGAAAGGCAGGCAGGCAAGCAGGCTGACAGATGCAGGCAAGCAGACAGGCAGGCAGACTGACTGACTGACTGACAGACAGATAGACAGGCAGGCAGGCAGGCAGATACAGATAGATAGGCAGGCAGTCAGGCAGGCTGACAGACAGACAGACAGATAGAAAGACAGACAGGCAGGCATGCTGACAGACGCAGTCAGACAGACAGACAGGCTGACAGACAGGCAGACGCAGGCAGACAGGCAGACAGACAGGCTGACAGACAGGCAAACAGACAGGCAGGCAGGCTGACAGACGCAGGCAGGCAGACGCACACAGGCAGACTGACTGACTAACTGACAGACAGGCTGACAGATGCAGACAGACAGGCAGACGCAGGCAGGCAGGAAGGCAGATAGACAAGCTGACAGACAGACAGGCAGGCAGGCAGGCTGACAGACGCAGGCAGGCAGGCTGACGCAGACAGGCAGGCAGGCTGACGCAGACAGGCAGGCAGGCAGACAGACAGACAGGCAGGCAGGAAGGCAGGCAGACAGACTTTTCAGGCAGAAAGACAGACAGGCATTGCAGACGCAGGCAGGCAGACAGACGCAGACAGACAGACAGGCTGACAGGCAGACAGACAGACAGGCATTGCAGACGCAGGCAGGCAGACAGACAGGCTGACAGACAGACGCAGGCAGACTGACTGACTGACCTACTGACTGACAGACACAGACAGACAGGCAGACGCAGGCAGGCAGACAGACGCAGACAGAAAGATAGACAGGCAGACAGACGCAGACAGAAAGATAGACAGGCAGGCAGGCGCAGACAGACAGACAGGCAGGCAGGCAAGCAGGCTGACAGACGCAGACAGACAGACGCAGGCAGACAGGCAGGCAGACGCAGACAGGCAGACTGACTGACTGACTGACTGACAGACAGGCTGACAGACGCAGACAGACGCAGGCAGCCAGGCAGACAGACAGGCTGACAGACACAGACAGATAGGCAGACGCAGGCAGGCAGACAGACGCAGACAGAAAGATAGACAGGCAGGCAAGCAGGCTGACAGACGCAGACAGACAGACGCAGGCAGACAGGCAGGCTGACCTACCGACCGATAGGCAGGCAGACGCAGACAGGCAGGCAGATAGACAGGCTGACAGACAGGCAAACAGACAGGCAGGCAGGCTGACAGACGCAGGCAGGCAGACTGACTGACTGACCTACTGACTATCAGACGGGCTGACAGACACAGACAGGCAGGCTGACAGACAGACAGGCAGGCGCAGACAGGCTGGCAGGCAATCAGGCTGACAGACACAGACAGACAGACGCAGGCTGACAGGCAGGCAGACGCAGACAGGCAGACTGACTGACTGACCTACTGACTGACAGACAGGCTGACAGACAGACAGGCAGGCAGGCAGAAGCAGGCAGGCAGGTGCAGACAGGCTGACAGACAGACAGGCATTGCAGTCGCAGGCAGACAGACGCAGACAGGCAGGCAGACGCAGGCAGACAGACAGACAGACAGGCATTGCAGACGCAGGCAGGCAGACAGACAGACAGACAGACAGGCTGACAGACAGACGCAGGCAGACTGACTGACTGACTGACTGACTGACCTAATGACTGACAGAGAGGCTGACAGACACAGACAGACAGGCAGACGCAGGCAGGCAGACAGACGCAGATAGAAAGATAGACAGGCAGGCAGGCTGACGACACAGACAGGCAGGCGCAGACAGACAGACAGACAGACAGACAGGCAGGCAGGCAAGCAGGCTGACAGACGCAGACAGACGCAGACAGGCTGACTGACTGACTGACTGACTGACAGACAGGCTGACAGACGCAGACAGACGCAGGCAGACAGACAGGCTGACAGGCAGACGCAGGCAGGCAGAAGCAGGCAGACAGGCAGGCAGGTAGACAGGCAGGCAGGCGCAGACAGACAGGCAGGCTGACAGACAGACGCAGGGAGACTGACTGACTGACTGACCTACTGACTGACAGACAGGCTGACAGGCAGACAGGCAGGCAGGCAGACAGGCAGGCTGACCGACCGATAGGCAGGCAGACGCAGACAGGCAGACTGACTGACTGACTGACTGACTGACCTACTGACTGACAGACGGGCTGACAGACACAGACAGGCAGGCTGACAGACAGACAGACAGGCAGGCGCAGACAGACAGACAGGCAGGCAGGCAAGCAGGCTGACAGACACAGACAGACAGGCAGGCAGACGCAGGCAGGCAGACAGGCAGACAGACAGACAGGCATTGCAGACGCAGGCAGACAGACAGACAGACAGACAGGCTGACAGACAGGCAGGCAGGCTGACAGACGCAGGCAGGCAGACGCAGACAGGCAGACTGACTGACTGACTGACCTACTGACTGACAGACAGACAGACAGACAGGCAGGCAGGTGCAGACAGGCAGGTGCAGACAGGCATTGCAAACGCAGGCAGGCAGACAGACGCAGACAGACAGGCAGACAGACGCAGACAGACAGACAGGCTGACAGGCAGACAGACAGACAGGCATTGCAGACACAGGCAGGCAGACAGACAGACAGACAGACAGACAGGCTGACAGACAGACGCAGGCAGACTGACTGACTGACTGACCTACTGACTGACAGACAGGCTGACAGACAGACAGGCAGGCAGGCAGGTAGGCAGGCAGGCAGGCAGGCTGACAAGACGCAGACAGACAGACAGGCAAGCAGACAGACAGACAGGCAGACGCAGGCAGGCAGGTAGGCTGACACACAGACAGGCAGGCTGACAGACAGATAGAAAGACAGGCAGGCCGGCTGACAGACGCACACAGACAGACAGACAGAGAGACAGACGGGCAGGCTGACAGACAGGCAGACAGACAGATAGAAAGACATACAGGCAGGCAGGCTGACAGACGCAGACAGACAGACAGACAGGCAGGCAGGCAGGTAGACAGACAAAGAGAGAGAGAGAGAGACAGGCAGGCAGACAGAACGACAGACACACAGACCTAGACAGACAGACAGACAGACAGGCAGGCAGACGCAGGCAGGCAGACAGACAGACAGGCTGACAGACAGACAGGCATTGCAGACGCAGGCAGGCAGACAGACAGACAGACAGGCTGACAGACGCAGGCAGACTGACTGACTGACTGACTGACTGACTGACTGACAGACGCAGGCAGCCAGGCAGACAGACAGGCAGGCTGACAGGCAGACAGACAGGCAGACTGACTGACTGACTGACCTACTGACTGACAGACAGGCTGACAGACAGACAGACAGGCAGAGGCAGACAGAGAGAGAGACAGAGACGCAGGCAGGCAGATGCAGGCAGGCAGAAACAGGCAGGCAGGCGCAGACAAAGAGACAGGCAGGCAGGCTGACAGACGCAGACAGACAGGCAGGCAGGCAGGCTGACAGGCGCAGAAAGGCAGGCAGGCAAGCAGGCTGACAGATGCAGGCAAGCAGACAGGCAGGCAGACTGACTGACTGACTGACAGACAGATAGACAGGCAGGCAGGCAGGCAGATACAGATAGATAGGCAGGCAGTCAGGCAGGCTGACAGACAGACAGACAGATAGAAAGACAGACAGGCAGGCATGCTGACAGACGCAGTCAGACAGACAGACAGGCTGACAGACAGGCAGACGCAGGCAGACAGGCAGACAGACAGGCTGACAGACAGGCAAACAGACAGGCAGGCAGGCTGACAGACGCAGGCAGGCAGACGCACACAGGCAGACTGACTGACTAACTGACAGACAGGCTGACAGATGCAGACAGACAGGCAGACGCAGGCAGGCAGGAAGGCAGATAGACAAGCTGACAGACAGACAGGCAGGCAGGCAGGCTGACAGACGCAGGCAGGCAGGCTGACGCAGACAGGCAGGCAGGCTGACGCAGACAGGCAGGCAGGCAGACAGACAGACAGGCAGGCAGGAAGGCAGGCAGACAGACTTTTCAGGCAGAAAGACAGACAGGCATTGCAGACGCAGGCAGGCAGACAGACGCAGACAGACAGACAGGCTGACAGGCAGACAGACAGACAGGCATTGCAGACGCAGGCAGGCAGACAGACAGGCTGACAGACAGACGCAGGCAGACTGACTGACTGACCTACTGACTGACAGACACAGACAGACAGGCAGACGCAGGCAGGCAGACAGACGCAGACAGAAAGATAGACAGGCAGACAGACGCAGACAGAAAGATAGACAGGCAGGCAGGCGCAGACAGACAGACAGGCAGGCAGGCAAGCAGGCTGACAGACGCAGACAGACAGACGCAGGCAGACAGGCAGGCAGACGCAGACAGGCAGACTGACTGACTGACTGACAGACAGGCTGACAGACGCAGACAGACGCAGGCAGCCAGGCAGACAGACAGGCTGACAGACACAGACAGATAGGCAGACGCAGGCAGGCAGACAGACGCAGACAGAAAGATAGACAGGCAGGCAAGCAGGCTGACAGACGCAGACAGACAGACGCAGGCAGACTGACTGACTGACCTACTGACTGACAGACACAGACAGACAGGCAGACGCAGGCAGGCAGACAGACGCAGACAGAAAGATAGACAGGCAGACAGACGCAGACAGAAAGATAGACAGGCAGGCAGGCGCAGACAGACAGACAGGCAGGCAGGCAAGCAGGCTGACAGACGCAGACAGACAGACGCAGGCAGACAGGCAGGCAGACGCAGACAGGCAGACTGACTGACTGACTGACTGACAGACAGGCTGACAGACGCAGACAGACGCAGGCAGCCAGGCAGACAGACAGGCTGACAGACACAGACAGATAGGCAGACGCAGGCAGGCAGACAGACGCAGACAGAAAGATAGACAGGCAGGCAAGCAGGCTGACAGACGCAGACAGACAGACGCAGGCAGACAGGCAGGCTGACCTACCGACCGATAGGCAGGCAGACGCAGACAGGCAGGCAGACAGACAGGCTGACAGACAGGCAAACAGACAGGCAGGCAGGCTGACAGACGCAGGCAGGCAGACTGACTGACTGACCTACTGACTATCAGACGGGCTGACAGACACAGACAGGCAGGCTGACAGACAGACAGGCAGGCGCAGACAGGCTGGCAGGCAATCAGGCTGACAGACACAGACAGACAGACGCAGGCTGACAGGCAGGCAGACGCAGACAGGCAGACTGACTGACTGACCTACTGACTGACAGACAGGCTGACAGACAGACAGGCAGGCAGGCAGAAGCAGGCAGGCAGGTGCAGACAGGCTGACAGACAGACAGGCATTGCAGTCGCAGGCAGACAGACGCAGACAGGCAGGCAGACGCAGGCAGACAGACAGACAGACAGGCATTGCAGACGCAGGCAGGCAGACAGACAGACAGACAGACAGGCTGACAGACAGACGCAGGCTGACTGACTGACTGACTGACCTAATGACTGACAGAGAGGCTGACAGACACAGACAGACAGGCAGACGCAGGCAGGCAGACAGACGCAGATAGAAAGATAGACAGGCAGGCAGGCTGACGACACAGACAGGCAGGCGCAGACAGACAGACAGACAGACAGACAGGCAGGCAGGCAAGCAGGCTGACAGACGCAGACAGACGCAGACAGACGCAGACAGGCTGACTGACTGACTGACTGACTGGCTGACAGACGCAGACAGACGCAGGCAGACAGACAGGCTGACAGGCAGACGCAGGCAGGCAGAAGCAGGCAGGCAGACAGACAGACAGGCTGACAGACAGACAGGCATTGCAGACGCAGGCAGGCAGACAGACAGACAGACAGGCTGACAGACGCAGGCAGACTGACTGACTGACTGACTGACTGACTGACTGACAGACGCAGGCAGCCAGGCAGACAGACAGGCAGGCTGACAGGCAGACAGACAGGCAGACTGACTGACTGACTGACCTACTGACTGACAGACAGGCTGACAGACAGACAGACAGGCAGAGGCAGACAGAGAGAGAGACAGAGACGCAGGCAGGCAGATGCAGGCAGGCAGAAACAGGCAGGCAGGCGCAGACAAAGAGACAGGCAGGCAGGCTGACAGACGCAGACAGACAGGCAGGCAGGCAGGCTGACAGGCGCAGAAAGGCAGGCAGGCAAGCAGGCTGACAGATGCAGGCAAGCAGACAGGCAGGCAGACTGACTGACTGACTGACAGACAGATAGACAGGCAGGCAGGCAGACAGATACAGATAGTCAGGCAGGCTGACAGACAGACAGACAGATAGAAAGACAGACAGGCAGGCATGCTGACAGACGCAGTCAGACAGACAGACAGGCTGACAGACAGGCAGACGCAGGCAGACAGGCAGACAGACAGGCTGACAGACAGGCAAACAGACAGGCAGGCAGGCTGACAGACGCAGGCAGGCAGACGCACACAGGCAGACTGACTGACTAACTGACAGACAGGCTGACAGATGCAGACAGACAGGCAGACGCAGGCAGGCAGGAAGGCAGATAGACAAGCTGACAGACAGACAGGCAGGCAGGCAGGCTGACAGACGCAGGCAGGCAGGCTGACGCAGACAGGCAGGCAGGCTGACGCAGACAGGCAGGCAGGCAGACAGACAGACAGGCAGGCAGGAAGGCAGGCAGACAGACTTTTCAGGCAGAAAGACAGACAGGCATTGCAGACGCAGGCAGGCAGACAGACGCAGACAGACAGACAGGCTGACAGGCAGACAGACAGACAGGCATTGCAGACGCAGGCAGGCAGACAGACAGGCTGACAGACAGACGCAGGCAGACTGACTGACTGACCTACTGACTGACAGACACAGACAGACAGGCAGACGCAGGCAGGCAGACAGACGCAGACAGAAAGATAGACAGGCAGACAGACGCAGACAGAAAGATAGACAGGCAGGCAGGCGCAGACAGACAGACAGACAGGCAGGCAGGCAAGCAGGCTGACAGACGCAGACAGACAGACGCAGGCAGACAGGCAGGCAGACGCAGACAGGCAGACTGACTGACTGACTGACTGACAGACAGGCTGACAGACGCAGACAGACGCAGGCAGCCAGGCAGACAGACAGGCTGACAGACACAGACAGATAGGCAGACGCAGGCAGGCAGACAGACGCAGACAGAAAGATAGACAGGCAGGCAAGCAGGCTGACAGACGCAGACAGACAGACGCAGGCAGACAGGCAGGCTGACCTACCGACCGATAGGCAGGCAGACGCAGACAGGCAGGCAGACAGACAGGCTGACAGACAGGCAAACAGACAGGCAGGCAGGCTGACAGACGCAGGCAGGCAGACTGACTGACTGACCTACTGACTATCAGACGGGCTGACAGACACAGACAGGCAGGCTGACAGACAGACAGGCAGGCGCAGACAGGCTGGCAGGCAATCAGGCTGACAGACACAGACAGACAGACGCAGGCTGACAGGCAGGCAGACGCAGACAGGCAGACTGACTGACTGACCTACTGACTGACAGACAGGCTGACAGACAGACAGGCAGGCAGGCAGAAGCAGGCAGGCAGGTGCAGACAGGCTGACAGACAGACAGGCATTGCAGTCGCAGGCAGACAGACGCAGACAGGCAGGCAGACGCAGGCAGACAGACAGACAGACAGGCATTGCAGACGCAGGCAGGCAGACAGACAGACAGACAGACAGGCTGACAGACAGACGCAGGCAGACTGACTGACTGACTGACTGACTGACCTAATGACTGACAGAGAGGCTGACAGACACAGACAGACAGGCAGACGCAGGCAGGCAGACAGACGCAGATAGAAAGATAGACAGGCAGGCAGGCTGACGACACAGACAGGCAGGCGCAGACAGACAGACAGACAGACAGACAGGCAGGCAGGCAAGCAGGCTGACAGACGCAGACAGACGCAGACAGGCTGACTGACTGACTGACTGACTGACAGACAGGCTGACAGACGCAGACAGACGCAGGCAGACAGACAGGCTGACAGGCAGACGCAGGCAGGCAGAAGCAGGCAGACAGGCAGGCAGGTAGACAGGCAGGCAGGCGCAGACAGACAGGCAGGCTGACAGACAGACGCAGGGAGACTGACTGACTGACTGACCTACTGACTGACAGACAGGCTGACAGGCAGACAGGCAGGCAGGCAGACAGGCAGGCTGACCGACCGATAGGCAGGCAGACGCAGACAGGCAGACTGACTGACTGACTGACTGACTGACCTACTGACTGACAGACGGGCTGACAGACACAGACAGGCAGGCTGACAGACAGACAGACAGGCAGGCGCAGACAGACAGACAGGCAGGCAGGCAAGCAGGCTGACAGACACAGACAGACAGGCAGGCAGACGCAGGCAGGCAGACAGGCAGACAGACAGACAGGCATTGCAGACGCAGGCAGACAGACAGACAGACAGACAGGCTGACAGACAGGCAGGCAGGCTGACAGACGCAGGCAGGCAGACGCAGACAGGCAGACTGACTGACTGACTGACCTACTGACTGACAGACAGACAGACAGACAGGCAGGCAGGTGCAGACAGGCAGGTGCAGACAGGCATTGCAAACGCAGGCAGGCAGACAGACGCAGACAGACAGGCAGACAGACGCAGACAGACAGACAGGCTGACAGGCAGACAGACAGACAGGCATTGCAGACACAGGCAGGCAGACAGACAGACAGACAGACAGACAGGCTGACAGACAGACGCAGGCAGACTGACTGACTGACTGACCTACTGACTGACAGACAGGCTGACAGACAGACAGGCAGGCAGAAGCAGGCAGGTATACAGGCAGGCAGGTGCAGACAGGCAGGCAGACAGACAGGCAGGCAGACAGACAGACAGACAGGCTGACAGGCAGACAGACAGGCATTGCAGACGCAGGCAGACAGACAGACAGACAGGCTTACAGACGCAGGCTGACTGACTGACTGACCTACTGACTGACAGACAGGCTGACAGACACAGACAGACAGGCAGGCAGACAGACAGACGCAGACAGAAAGATAGACAGGCAGGCAGGCTGACGACACAGACAGGCAGGCAGGCGCAGACAGACAGACAGGCAGGCAGACAGGCAGGCTGACCTACCGACCGATAGGCAGGCAGACGCAGACAGGCAGGCAGACAGACAGACAGGCTGACAGACAGGCAAACAGACAGGCAGGCAGGCTGACAGACGCAGGCAGGCAGACGCAGACAGGCAGACTGACTGACTGACTGACTGACTGACCTACTGACTGACAGACGGGCTGACAGACACAGACAGACAGGCAGGCAGACAGACAGACGCAGACAGACAGACAGACAGGCAGGCAGGCAGGCTGACAGGCGCAGACAGGCAGGCAGGCAAGCAGGCTGACAGATGCAGGCAAGCAGACAGGCAGGCAGACTGACTGACTGACTGACAGACAGGCTGACAGACACAGACAGGCAGGCAGACAGACAGACGCAGACAGAAAGATAGGCAGGCAGGCAGACAGATACAGATAGATAGGCAGGCAGGCAGTCAGACAGGCAGGCTGACAGACAGACAGATAGAAAGACAGACAGGCAGGCATGCTGACAGACGCAGTCAGACAGACAGGCTGACAGACAGGCAGACAGACAGACAGACAGGCAAACAGACAGGCAGGCAGGCTGACAGATGCAGGCAGGCAGACGCACACAGGCAGACTGACTGACTAACTGACAGACAGGCTGACAGATGCAGACAGACAGGCAGACGCAGGCAGGCAGGAAGGCAGATAGACAAGCTGACAGACAGACAGGCAGGCAGGCTGACAGACGCAGGCAGGCAGGCTGACGCAGACAGGCAGGCAAGCTGACGCAGACAGGCAGGCAGACAGGCAGGCAGACGCAGGAAGGCAGGCAGACAGACTTTTCAGGCAGAAAGACAGACAGGCATTGCAGACGCAGGCAGGCAGACAGACGCAGACAGACAGACAGGCCGACAGGCAGACAGACAGACAGGCATTGCAGACGCAGGCAGACAGACAGACAGACAGACAGACAGGCTGACAGACAGACGCAGGCAGACTGACTGACTGACCTACTGACTGACAGACAGGCTGACAGACACAGACAGACAGGCAGACGCAGGCAGGCAGACAGACGCAGATAGAAAGATAGACAGGCAGGCAGGCTGACGACACAGGCAGGCAGGCGCAGACAGACAGACAGACAGACAGACTGACTGACTGACTGACTGATAGACAGGCTGACAGACGCAGACAGACGCAGGCAGACAGACAGGCTGACAGGCAGACGCAGGCAGGCAGAAGCAGGCAGACAGGCAGGCAGGTAGACAGGCAGGCAGGCTGACGACACAGACAGGCAGGCAGGCGCAGACAGACAGACAGACAGACAGACAGACAGGCAGGCAGGCAGGCAAGCAGGCTGACAGACGCAGACAGACGCAGACAGGCAGACTGACTGACTGACTGACTGACAGACAGGCTGACAGACGCAGACAGACGCAGGCAGACAGACAGGCAGACGCAGGCAGGCAGAAGCAGGCAGACAGGCAGGCAGGTAGACAGGCAGGCAGGCGCAGACAGACAGGCAGGCTGACAGACAGACGCAGGGAGACTGACTGACTGACTGACCTACTGACTGACAGACAGGCTGACAGGCAGACAGACAGGCAGGCAGGCAGACAGGCAGGCTGACCGACCGATAGGCAGGCAGACGCAGACAGGCAGACTGACTGACTGACTGACTGACTGACCTACTGACTGACAGACGGGCTGACAGACACAGACAGGCAGGCTGACAGACAGACAGACAGGCAGGCGCAGACAGACAGACAGGCAGGCAGGCAAGCAGGCTGACAGACACAGACAGACAGGCAGGCAGACGCAGGCAGGCAGACAGACAGACAGGCTGACAGACAGGCAGGCAGGCTGACAGACGCAGGCAGGCAGACGCAGACAGGCAGACTGACTGACTGACTGACCTACTGACTGACAGACAGACAGACAGACAGGCAGGCAGGTGCAGACAGGCAGGTGCAGACAGGCATTGCAAACGCAGGCAGGCAGACAGACGCAGACAGACAGGCAGACAGACGCAGACAGACAGACAGGCTGACAGGCAGACAGACAGACAGGCATTGCAGACACAGGCAGGCAGACAGACAGACAGACAGACAGACAGGCTGACAGACAGACGCAGGCAGACTGACTGACTGACTGACCTACTGACTGACAGACAGGCTGACAGACAGACAGGCAGGCAGAAGCAGGCAGGTATACAGGCAGGCAGGTGCAGACAGGCAGGCAGACAGACAGGCAGGCAGACAGACAGACAGACAGGCTGACAGGCAGACAGACAGGCATTGCAGACGCAGGCAGACAGACAGACAGACAGGCTGACAGACGCAGGCTGACTGACTGACTGACCTACTGACTGACAGACAGGCTGACAGACACAGACAGACAGGCAGGCAGACAGACAGACGCAGACAGAAAGATAGACAGGCAGGCAGGCTGACGACACAGACAGGCAGGCAGGCGCAGACAGACAGACAGGCAGGCAGACAGGCAGGCTGACCTACCGACCGATAGGCAGGCAGACGCAGACAGGCAGGCAGACAGACAGACAGGCTGACAGACAGGCAAACAGACAGGCAGGCAGGCTGACAGACGCAGGCAGGCAGACGCAGACAGGCAGACTGACTGACTGACTGACTGACTGACTGACCTACTGACTGACAGACGGGCTGACAGACACAGACAGACAGGCAGGCAGACAGACAGACGCAGACAGACAGACAGACAGGCAGGCAGGCAGGCTGACAGGCGCAGACAGGCAGGCAGGCAAGCAGGCTGACAGATGCAGGCAAGCAGACAGGCAGGCAGACTGACTGACTGACTGACAGACAGGCTGACAGACACAGACAGGCAGGCAGACAGACAGACGCAGACAGAAAGATAGGCAGGCAGGCAGACAGATACAGATAGATAGGCAGGCAGGCAGTCAGACAGGCAGGCTGACAGACAGACAGATAGAAAGACAGACAGGCAGGCAGGCTGACAGACAGACAGATAGAAAGACAGACAGGCAGGCATGCTGACAGACGCAGTCAGACAGACAGACAGGCTGACAGACAGGCAGACAGACAGACAGACAGGCAAACAGACAGGCAGGCAGGCTGACAGATGCAGGCAGGCAGACGCACACAGGCAGACTGACTGACTAACTGACAGACAGGCTGACAGATGCAGACAGACAGGCAGACGCAGGCAGGCAGGAAGGCAGATAGACAAGCTGACAGACAGACAGGCAGGCAGGCTGACAGACGCAGGCAGGCAGGCTGACGCAGACAGGCAGGCAAGCTGACGCAGACAGGCAGGCAGACAGGCAGGCAGACGCAGGAAGGCAGGCAGACAGACTTTTCAGGCAGAAAGACAGACAGGCATTGCAGACGCAGGCAGGCAGACAGACGCAGACAGACAGACAGGCCGACAGGCAGACAGACAGACAGGCATTGCAGACGCAGGCAGACAGACAGACAGACAGACAGACAGGCTGACAGACAGACGCAGGCAGACTGACTGACTGACCTACTGACTGACAGACAGGCTGACAGACACAGACAGACAGGCAGACGCAGGCAGGCAGACAGACGCAGATAGAAAGATAGACAGGCAGGCAGGCTGACGACACAGGCAGGCAGGCGCAGACAGACAGACAGACAGACAGACTGACTGACTGACTGACTGATAGACAGGCTGACAGACGCAGACAGACGCAGGCAGACAGACAGGCTGACAGGCAGACGCAGGCAGGCAGAAGCAGGCAGACAGGCAGGCAGGTAGACAGGCAGGCAGGCTGACGACACAGACAGGCAGGCAGGCGCAGACAGACAGACAGACAGACAGACAGACAGGCAGGCAGGCAGGCAAGCAGGCTGACAGACGCAGACAGACGCAGACAGGCAGACTGACTGACTGACTGACTGACAGACAGGCTGACAGACGCAGACAGACGCAGGCAGACAGACAGGCAGACGCAGGCAGGCAGAAGCAGGCAGACAGGCAGGCAGGTAGACAGGCAGGCAGGCGCAGACAGACAGGCAGGCTGACAGACAGACGCAGGGAGACTGACTGACTGACTGACCTACTGACTGACAGACAGGCTGACAGGCAGACAGACAGGCAGGCAGGCAGACAGGCAGGCTGACCGACCGATAGGCAGGCAGACGCAGACAGGCAGACTGACTGACTGACTGACTGACTGACCTACTGACTGACAGACGGGCTGACAGACACAGACAGGCAGGCTGACAGACAGACAGACAGGCAGGCGCAGACAGACAGACAGGCAGGCAGGCAAGCAGGCTGACAGACACAGACAGACAGGCAGGCAGACGCAGGCAGGCAGACAGACAGACAGGCTGACAGACAGGCAGGCAGGCTGACAGACGCAGGCAGGCAGACGCAGACAGGCAGACTGACTGACTGACTGACCTACTGACTGACAGACAGACAGACAGACAGGCAGGCAGGTGCAGACAGGCAGGTGCAGACAGGCATTGCAAACGCAGGCAGGCAGACAGACGCAGACAGACAGGCAGACAGACGCAGACAGACAGACAGGCTGACAGGCAGACAGACAGACAGGCATTGCAGACACAGGCAGGCAGACAGACAGACAGACAGACAGACAGGCTGACAGACAGACGCAGGCAGACTGACTGACTGACTGACCTACTGACTGACAGACAGGCTGACAGACAGACAGGCAGGCAGAAGCAGGCAGGTATACAGGCAGGCAGGTGCAGACAGGCAGGCAGACAGACAGGCAGGCAGACAGACAGACAGACAGGCTGACAGGCAGACAGACAGGCATTGCAGACGCAGGCAGACAGACAGACAGACAGGCTGACAGACGCAGGCTGACTGACTGACTGACCTACTGACTGACAGACAGGCTGACAGACACAGACAGACAGGCAGGCAGACAGACAGACGCAGACAGAAAGATAGACAGGCAGGCAGGCTGACGACACAGACAGGCAGGCAGGCGCAGACAGACAGACAGGCAGGCAGACAGGCAGGCTGACCTACCGACCGATAGGCAGGCAGACGCAGACAGGCAGGCAGACAGACAGACAGGCTGACAGACAGGCAAACAGACAGGCAGGCAGGCTGACAGACGCAGGCAGGCAGACGCAGACAGGCAGACTGACTGACTGACTGACTGACTGACCTACTGACTGACAGACGGGCTGACAGACACAGACAGACAGGCAGGCAGACAGACAGACGCAGACAGACAGACAGACAGGCAGGCAGGCAGGCTGACAGGCGCAGACAGGCAGGCAGGCAAGCAGGCTGACAGATGCAGGCAAGCAGACAGGCAGGCAGACTGACTGACTGACTGACAGACAGGCTGACAGACACAGACAGGCAGGCAGACAGACAGACGCAGACAGAAAGATAGGCAGGCAGGCAGACAGATACAGATAGATAGGCAGGCAGGCAGTCAGACAGGCAGGCTGACAGACAGACAGATAGAAAGACAGACAGGCAGGCATGCTGACAGACGCAGTCAGACAGACAGACAGGCTGACAGACAGGCAGACAGACAGACAGACAGGCAAACAGACAGGCAGGCAGGCTGACAGATGCAGGCAGGCAGACGCACACAGGCAGACTGACTGACTAACTGACAGACAGGCTGACAGATGCAGACAGACAGGCAGACGCAGGCAGGCAGGAAGGCAGATAGACAAGCTGACAGACAGACAGGCAGGCAGGCTGACAGACGCAGGCAGGCAGGCTGACGCAGACAGGCAGGCAAGCTGACGCAGACAGGCAGGCAGACAGGCAGGCAGACGCAGGAAGGCAGGCAGACAGACTTTTCAGGCAGAAAGACAGACAGGCATTGCAGACGCAGGCAGGCAGACAGACGCAGACAGACAGACAGGCCGACAGGCAGACAGACAGACAGGCATTGCAGACGCAGGCAGACAGACAGACAGACAGACAGACAGGCTGACAGACAGACGCAGGCAGACTGACTGACTGACCTACTGACTGACAGACAGGCTGACAGACACAGACAGGCAGACGCAGGCAGGCAGACAGACGCAGACAGAAAGATAGACAGGCAGGCAAGCTGACGACACAGACAGGCAGGCAGGCGCAGACAGACAGGCAGGCAGGCAAGCAGGCTGACAGACGCAGACAGACAGACGCAGGCAGACAGGCAGGCTGACCTACCGACCGATAGGCAGGCAGACGCAGACAGGCAGGCAGACAGACAGACAGACAGGCTGACAGACAGGCAAACAGACAGGCAGGCAGGCTGACAGACGCAGGCAGGCAGACTGACTGACTGACCTACTGACTATCAGACGGGCTGACAGACACAGACAGGCAGGCTGACAGACAGACAGGCAGGCGCAGACAGGCTGGCAGGCAATCAGGCTGACAGACACAGACAGACAGACGCAGGCTGACAGGCAGGCAGACGCAGACAGGCAGACTGACTGACTGACCTACTGACTGACAGACAGGCTGACAGACAGACAGGCAGGCAGGCAGAAGCAGGCAGGCAGGTGCAGACAGGCTGACAGACAGACAGGCATTGCAGTCGCAGGCAGACAGACGCAGACAGGCAGGCAGACAGACAGACAGGCAGGCAGACGCAGGCAGACAGACAGACAGACAGGCATTGCAGACGCAGGCAGGCAGACAGACAGACAGACAGACAGACAGACAGGCTGACAGACAGACGCAGGCAGACTGACTGACTGACTGACTGACCTACTGACTGACAGACAGGCTGACAGACACAGACAGACAGGCAGACGCAGGCAGGCAGACAGACGCAGATAGAAAGATAGACAGGCAGGCAGGCTGACGACACAGGCAGGCAGGCGCAGACAGACAGACAGACAGACAGACTGACTGACTGACTGATAGACAGGCTGACAGACGCAGACAGACGCAGGCAGACAGACAGGCTGACAGGCAGACGCAGGCAGGCAGAAGCAGGCAGACAGGCAGGCAGGTAGACAGGCAGGCAGGCTGACGACACAGACAGGCAGGCAGGCGCAGACAGACAGACAGACAGACAGACAGACAGACAGGCAGGCAGGCAGGCAAGCAGGCTGACAGACGCAGACAGACGCAGACAGGCAGACTGACTGACTGACTGACTGACAGACAGGCTGACAGACGCAGACAGACGCAGGCAGACAGACAGGCAGACGCAGGCAGGCAGAAGCAGGCAGACAGGCAGGCAGGTAGACAGGCAGGCAGGCGCAGACAGACAGGCAGGCTGACAGACAGACGCAGGGAGACTGACTGACTGACTGACCTACTGACTGACAGACAGGCTGACAGGCAGACAGACAGGCAGGCAGGCAGACAGGCAGGCTGACCGACCGATAGGCAGGCAGACGCAGACAGGCAGACTGACTGACTGACTGACTGACTGACCTACTGACTGACAGACGGGCTGACAGACACAGACAGGCAGGCTGACAGACAGACAGACAGGCAGGCGCAGACAGACAGACAGGCAGGCAGGCAAGCAGGCTGACAGACACAGACAGACAGGCAGGCAGACGCAGGCAGGCAGACAGACAGACAGGCTGACAGGCAGACAGACAGACAGGCATTGCAGACGCAGGCAGACAGACAGACAGACAGACAGGCTGACAGACAGGCAAACAGACAGGCAGGCAGGCTGACAGACGCAGGCAGGCAGACGCAGACAGGCAGACTGACTGACTGACTGACTGACTGACCTACTGACTGACAGACAGACAGACAGACAGGCAGGCAGGTGCAGACAGGCAGGCAGGCAGACAGGCATTGCAGACGCAGGCAGGCAGACAGACACAGACAGACAGACAGGCAGACGCAGGCAGGCAGGCAGACAGACGCAGACAGACAGACAGGCTGACAGGCAGACAGACAGACAGGCATTGCAGACGCAGGCAGGCAGACAGACAGACAGACAGACAGACAGGCTGACAGACAGACGCAGGCAGACTGACTGACTGACTGACCTACTGACTGACAGACAGGCTGACAGACAGACAGGCAGGCAGAAGCAGGCAGGTATACAGGCAGGCAGGTGCAGACAGGCAGGCAGACAGACAGGCAGGCAGACGCACGCAGGCAGACAGACAGACAGACAGGCTGACAGGCAGACAGACAGGCATTGCAGACGCAGGCAGACAGACAGACAGACAGGCTGACAGACAGATGCAGGCTGACTGACTGACTGACCTACTGACTGACAGACAGGCTGACAGACACAGACAGACAGGCAGACGCAGGCAAGCAGACAGACGCAGACAGAAAGATAGACAGGCAGGCAGGCTGACGACACAGACAGGCAGGCAGGCGCAGACAGACAGGCAGGCAGGCAGACAGGCAGGCTGACCTACCGACCGATAGGCAGGCAGACGCAGACAGGCAGGCAGACAGACAGACAGGCTGACAGACAGGCAAACAGACAGGCAGGCAGGCTGACAGACGCAGGCAGGCAGACGCAGACAGGCAGACTGACTGACTGACTGACTGACCTACTGACTGACAGACGGGCTGACAGACACAGACAGACAGGCAGGCAGACAGACAGACAGACGCAGACAGACAGACAGGCAGGCAGGCAGGCTGACAGGCGCAGACAGGCAGGCAAGCAAGCAGGCTGACAGATGCAGGCAAGCAGACAGGCAGGCAGACTGACTGACTGACTGACAGACAGGCTGACAGACACAGACAGGCAGGCAGACAGACAGACGCAGACAGAAAGATAGGCAGGCAGACAGATACAGATAGATAGGCAGGCAGGCAGTCAGACAGGCAGGCTGACAGACAGACAGATAGAAAGACAGACAGGCAGGCATGCTGACAGACGCAGTCAGACAGACAGACAGGCTGACAGACAGGCAGACAGACAGACAGACAGGCAAACAGACAGGCAGGCAGGCTGACAGATGCAGGCAGGCAGACGCACACAGGCAGACTGACTGACTGACTAACTGACAGACAGGCTGACAGATGCAGACAGACAGGCAGACGCAGGCAGGCAGGAAGGCAGATAGACAAGCTGACAGACAGACAGGCAGGCAGGCTGACAGACGCAGGCAGGCAGGCTGACGCAGACAGGCAGGCAGGCTGACGCAGACAGGCAGGCAGACGCAGGAAGGCAGGCAGACAGACTTTTCAGGCAGAAAGACAGACAGGCATTGCAGACACAGGCAGGCAGACAGACGCAGACAGACAGACAGGCCGACAGGCAGACAGACAGACAGGCATTGCAGACGCAGGCAGACAGACAGACAGACAGGCTGACAGACAGACGCAGGCAGACTGACTGACTGACTGACTGACCTACTGACTGACAGACAGGCTGACAGACACAGACAGGCAGACGCAGGCAGGCAGACAGACGCAGACAGAAAGATAGACAGGCAGGCAAGCTGACGACACAGACAGGCAGGCAGGCGCAGACAGGCAGGCAGGCAAGCAGGCTGACAGACGCAGACAGACAGACGCAGGCAGACAGGCAGGCTGACCTACCGACCGATAGGCAGGCAGACGCAGACAGGCAGGCAGACAGACAGACAGACAGGCTGACAGACAGGCAAACAGACAGGCAGGCAGGCTGACAGACGCAGGCAGGCAGACTGACTGACTGACCTACTGACTATCAGACGGGCTGACTGACACAGACAGGCAGGCTGACAGACAGACAGGCAGGCGCAGACAGGCTGGCAGGCAATCAGGCTGACAGACACAGACAGACAGACGCAGGCTGACAGGCAGGCAGACGCAGACAGGCAGACTGACTGACTGACCTACTGACTGACAGACGGGCTGACAGACACAGACAGGCAGGCTGAAAGACAGACAGGCAGGCGCAGACAGACAGACAGGCAGGCAAGCAGGCTGACAGACACAGACAGACAGACGCAGGCAGACAGGCAGGCAGACGCAGACAGGCTGACTGACTGACTGACTGACTGACTGACTGACTGACCTACAGACAGGCTGACAGACAGACAGGAAGGCAGAAGCAGGCAGGTAGACAGACAGACAGGCATTGCAGACACAGGCAGGCAGACAGACGCAGACAGACAGGCAGGCAGACAGGCAGGCAGACGCAGGCAGGCAGACAGACAGACAGGCTGACAGGCAGGCAGGCAGACAGGCAGGCTGACCGACCGATAGGCAGGCAGACGCAGACAGGCTGACTGACTGACTGACTGACTGACTGACCTACTGACTGACAGACAGGCTGACAGACACAGACAGGCAGACGCAGGCAGGCAGACAGACGCAGACAGGCAGACTGACTGACTGACTGACTGACCTACTGACTGACAGACGGGCTGACAGACACAGACAGGCAGGCAGACAGACAGACAGGCAGGCAGACAGACAGACGCAGACAGACAGACAGGCAGGCAGGCAGGCTGACAGGCGCAGACAGGCAGGCAAGCAAGCAGGCTGACAGATGCAGGCAAGCAGACAGGCAGGCAGACTGACTGACTGACTGACAGACAGGCTGACAGACACAGACAGGCAGGCAGACAGACAGACGCAGACAGAAAGATAGGCAGGCAGACAGATACAGATAGATAGGCAGTCAGACAGGCAGGCTGACAGACAGACAGATAGAAAGACAGACAGGCAGGCATGCTGACAGACGCAGTCAGACAGACAGACAGGCTGACAGACAGGCAGACAGACAGACAGACAGGCAAACAGACAGGCAGGCAGGCTGACAGATGCAGGCAGGCAGACGCACACAGGCAGACTGACTGACTAACTGACAGACAGGCTGACAGATGCAGACAGACAGGCAGACGCAGGCAGGCAGGAAGGCAGATAGACAAGCTGACAGACAGACAGGCAGGCAGGCTGACAGACGCAGGCAGGCAGGCTGACGCAGACAGGCAGGCAGGCTGACGCAGACAGGCAGGCAGACGCAGGAAGGCAGGCAGACAGACTTTTCAGGCAGAAAGACAGACAGGCATTGCAGACGCAGGCAGGCAGACAGACGCAGACAGACAGACAGGCCGACAGGCAGACAGACAGACAGGCATTGCAGACGCAGGCAGACAGACAGACAGACAGGCTGACAGACAGACGCAGGCAGACTGACTGACTGACTGACTGACTGACCTACTGACTGACAGACAGGCTGACAGACACAGACAGGCAGACGCAGGCAGGCAGACAGACGCAGACAGAAAGATAGACAGGCAGGCAAGCTGACGACACAGACAGGCAGGCAGGCGCAGACAGGCAGGCAGGCAAGCAGGCTGACAGACGCAGACAGACAGACGCAGGCAGACAGGCAGGCTGACCTACCGACCGATAGGCAGGCAGACGCAGACAGGCAGGCAGACAGACAGACAGACAGGCTGACAGACAGGCAAACAGACAGGCAGGCAGGCTGACAGACGCAGGCAGGCAGACTGACTGACTGACCTACTGACTATCAGACGGGCTGACTGACACAGACAGGCAGGCTGACAGACAGACAGGCAGGCGCAGACAGGCTGGCAGGCAATCAGGCTGACAGACACAGACAGACAGACGCAGGCTGACAGGCAGGCAGACGCAGACAGGCTGACTGACTGACTGACTGACTGACTGACTGACTGACTGACTGACCTACAGACAGGCTGACAGACAGACAGGAAGGCAGAAGCAGGCAGGTAGACAGACAGACAGGCATTGCAGACACAGGCAGGCAGACAGACGCAGACAGACAGGCAGGCAGACAGGCAGGCAGACGCAGGCAGACAGACAGACAGACAGGCTGACAGGCAGGCAGGCAGACAGGCAGGCTGACCGACCGATAGGCAGGCAGACGCAGACAGGCAGACTGACTGACTGACTGACTGACTGACTGACCTACTGACTGACAGACAGGCTGACAGACACAGACAGGCAGACGCAGGCAGGCAGACAGACGCAGACAGACAGACAGACAGACAGGCTGACAGACAGACGCAGGCAGACTGACTGACTGACTGACCTACTGACAGACAGGCAGACAGACAGACAGACAGGCAGGCAGGCAGGCAGACAGACAGGCATTGCAGACGCAGGCAGACAGACAGACAGGCTGACAGACAGACGCAGGCTGACTGACTGACCTACTGACTGACAGACAGGCTGACAGACAGACAGGCAGACGCAGGCAGGCAGACAGACGCAAACAGAAAGATAGACAGGCAGGCAGGCTGACGACACAGACAGGCAGGCAGGCGCAGACAGACAGGCAGGCAGGCAAGCAGGCTGACAGACGCAGACAGACAGACGCAGGCAGACAGGCAGGCTGACCTACCGACCGATAGGCAGGCAGACGCAGACAGGCAGGCAGACAGACAGACAGGCAGGCAGGCATGCAGGCTGACAGACACAGACAGACAGACACAGGCAGACAGACAGGCAGGCAGACGCAGACTGACTGACTGACTGACTTACTGACTGACTGACAGACAGGCTGACAGACAGACAGGAAGGCAGAAGCAGGCAGGTAGACAGGCAGGCAGGTGCAGACAGACAGACAGGCATTGCAGACGCAGGCAGGCAGACAGACGCAGACAGGCAGGCAGACAGATGCAGGCAAGCAGACAGGCAGGCAGACGCAGGCAGGCAGACAGACAGACAGGCTGACAGGCAGACAGACAGACAGGCATTGCAGACGCAGGCAGACAGACAGACAGACAGACAGGCTGACAGACAGACGCAGGCAGACTGACTGACTGACTGACTGACTGACCGACCTACTGACAGACAGGCTGACAGACGCAGGCAGGCAGACAGACGCAGACAGAAAGATAGACAGGCAGGCAGGCTGACGACACAGGCAGGCAGGCGCAGACAGACAAGACAGGCAGGCAGGCAAGCAGGCTGACAGACGCAGACAGACAGACGCAGGCAGACAGGCAGGCAGACGCAGACTGACTGACTGACTGACAGACAGGCTGACAGACGCAGGCAGCCAGGCAGACAGACAGACAGGCAGGCTGACAGGCAGGCAGACAGACAGGGAGACTGACTGACTGACTGACTGACTGACTGACCTACTGACTGACAGACAGACAGACAGACAGACAGGCATTGCAGACGCAGGCAGACAGACAGACAGACAGGCAGGCAGGCTGACAGACAGACGCAGGCAGACTGACTGACTGACTGACTGACTGACCTTCTGACTGACAGACAGGCAGACGCAGGCAGGCAGACAGACGCAGACAGAAAGATAGACAGGCAGGCAAGCTGACGACACAGACAGGCAGGCAGGCGCAGACAGACAGGCAGGCAAGCAGGCTGACAGACGCAGACAGACAGACGCAGGCAGACAGGCAGGCTGACCTACCGACGGATAGGCAGGCAGACAGACAGACAGACAGGCTGACAGATAGGCAAACAGACAGGCAGGCAGGCGGACAGACGCAGACAGGCAGACTGACTGACCTACTGACTGACAGACGGGCTGACAGACACAGACAGGCAGGCTGACAGACAGACAGGCAGGCGCAGACAGACAGACAGGCAGGCAGGCAAGCAGGCTGACAGACACAGACAGACAGACGCAGGCAGACAGGCAGGCAGACGCAGACTGACTGACTGACTGACTGACTGACAGGCTGACAGACAGACAGGAAGGCAGAAGCAGGCAGGTAGACAGGCAGGCAGGTGCAGACAGACAGACAGGCATTGCAGACGCAGGCAGGCAGACAGATGCAGACAGGCAGGCAGACAGATGCAGGCAAGCAGACAGGCAGGCAGACGCAGGCAGACAGACAGACAGACAGGCTGACAGGCAGACAGACAGACAGGCATTGCAGACGCAGGCAGACAGACAGACAGACAGACAGGCTGACAGACAGACGCAGGCAGACTGACTGACTGACTGACTGACCGACCTACTGACAGACAGGCTGACAGACACAGACAGGCAGACGCAGGCAGGCAGACAGACGCAGACAGAAAGATAGACAGGCAGGCAGGCTGACGACACAGGCAGGCAGGCGCAGACAGACAAGACAGACAGACAGGCAGGCAGGCAAGCAGGCTGACAGACGCAGACAGACAGACGCAGGCAGACAGGCAGGCAGACGCAGACTGACTGACTGACTGACAGACAGACTGACAGACGCAGGCAGCCAGGCAGACAGACAGACAGGCAGGCTGACAGGCAGGCAGACAGACAGGGAGACTGACTGACTGACTGACTGACCTACTGACTGACAGACAGACAGACAGACAGACAGACAGGCATTGCAGACGCAGGCAGACAGACAGACAGACAGGCAGGCAGGCTGACAGACTGACTGACTGACCTTCTGACTGACAGACAGGCAGACGCAGGCAGGCAGACAGACGCAGACAGAAAGATAGACAGGCAGGCAAGCTGACGACACAGACAGGCAGGCAGGCGCAGACAGACAGGCAGGCAAGCAGGCTGACAGACGCAGACAGACAGACGCAGGCAGACAGGCAGGCTGACCTACCGACGGATAGGCAGGCAGACAGACAGACAGACAGACTGACAGATAGGCAAACAGACAGGCAGGCAGGCGGACAGACGCAGACAGGCAGACTGACTGACCTACTGACTGACAGACGGGCTGACAGACACAGACAGGCAGGCTGACAGACAGACAGGCAGGCGCAGACAGACAGACAGGCAGGCAGGCAAGCAGGCTGACAGACACAGACAGACAGACGCAGGCAGACAGGCAGGCAGACGCAGACTGACTGACTGACTGACTGACTGACTGACTGACAGACAGGCTGACAGACAGACAGGAAGGCAGAAGCAGGCAGGTAGACAGGCAGGCAGGTGCAGACAGACAGACAGGCATTGCAGACGCAGGCAGGCAGACAGACGCAGACAGGCAGGCAGACAGATGCAGGCAAGCAGACAGGCAGGCAGACGCAGGCAGGCAGACAGACAGACAGGCTGACAGGCAGACAGACAGACAGGCATTGCAGACGCAGGCAGACAGACAGACAGACAGGCTGACAGACACAGGCAGACTGACTGACTGACTGACCGACCTACTGACAGACAGGCTGACAGACACAGACAGGCAGACGCAGGCAGGCAGACAGACGCAGACAGAAAGATAGACAGGCAGGCAGGCTGACGACACAGGCAGGCAGGCGCAGACAGACAAGACAGACAGACAGGCAGGCAAGCAGGCTGACAGACGCAGACAGACAGACGCAGGCAGACAGGCAGGCAGACGCAGACTGACTGACAGACAGGCTGACAGACGCAGGCAGCCAGGCAGACAGACAGACAGGCAGGCTGACAGGCAGGCAGACAGACAGGGAGACTGACTGACTGACTGACTGACCTACTGACTAACAGACAGACAGACAGACAGGCATTGCAGACGCAGGCAGACAGACAGACAGACAGGCAGGCAGGCTGACAGACAGACGCAGGCAGACTGACTGACTGACTGACTGACCTTCTGACTGACAGACAGGCAGACGCAGGCAGGCAGACAGACGCAGACAGAAAGATAGACAGGCAGGCAAGCTGACGACACAGACAGGCAGGCAGGCGCAGACAGACAGGCAGGCAAGCAGGCTGACAGACGCAGACAGACAGACGCAGGCAGACAGGCAGGCTGACCTACCGACGGATAGGCAGGCAGACAGACAGACAGACAGGCTGACAGATAGGCAAACAGACAGGCAGGCAGGCGGACAGACGCAGACAGGCAGACTGACTGACCTACTGACTGACAGACGGGCTGACAGACACAGACAGGCAGGCTGACAGACAGACAGGCAGGCGCAGACAGACAGACAGGCAGGCAGGCAAGCAGGCTGACAGACACAGACAGACAGACGCAGGCAGACAGGCAGGCAGACGCAGACGCAGACTGACTGACTGACTGACTGACTGACTGACTGACTGACAGACAGGCTGACAGACAGACAGGAAGGCAGAAGCAGGCAGGTAGACAGGCAGGCAGGTGCAGACAGACAGACAGGCATTGCAGACGCAGGCAGGCAGACAGACGCAGACAGGCAGGCAGACAGATGCAGGCAAGCAGACAGGCAGGCAGACGCAGGCAGGCAGACAGACAGACAGGCTGACAGGCAGACAGACAGACAGACAGGCATTGCAGACGCAGGCAGACAGACAGACAGACAGACAGGCTGACAGACAGACGCAGGCAGACTGACTGACTGACTGACTGACTGACCGACCTACTGACAGACAGGCTGACAGACACAGACAGGCAGACGCAGGCAGGCAGACAGACGCAGACAGAAAGATAGACAGGCAGGCAGGCTGACGACACAGGCAGGCAGGCGCAGACAGACAAGACAGACAGACAGGCAGGCAGGCAAGCAGGCTGACAGACGCAGACAGACAGACGCAGGCAGGCAGGCAGGCAGACGCAGACTGACTGACTGACTGACAGACAGGCTGACAGACGCAGGCAGCCAGGCAGACAGACAGACAGGCAGGCTGACAGGCAGGCAGACAGACAGGGAGACTGACTGACTGACTGACTGACCTACTGACTGACAGACAGACAGACAGACAGACAGACAGGCATTGCAGACGCAGGCAGACAGACAGACAGACAGGCAGGCAGGCTGACAGACAGACGCAGGCAGACTGACTGACTGACTGACTGACTGACTGACCTTCTGACTGACAGACAGGCAGACGCAGGCAGGCAGACAGACGCAGACAGAAAGATAGACAGGCAGGCAAGCTGACGACACAGACAGGCAGGCAGGCGCAGACAGACAGGCAGGCAAGCAGGCTGACAGACGCAGACAGACAGACGCAGGCAGACAGGCAGGCTGACCTACCGACGGATAGGCAGGCAGACAGACAGACAGACAGGCTGACAGATAGGCAAACAGACAGGCAGGCAGGCGGACAGACGCAGACAGGCAGACTGACTGACCTACTGACTGACAGACGGGCTGACAGACACAGACAGGCAGGCTGACAGACAGACAGGCAGGCGCAGACAGACAGACAGGCAGGCAGGCAAGCAGGCTGACAGACACAGACAGACAGACGCAGGCAGACAGGCAGGCAGACGCAGACGCAGACTGACTGACTGACTGACTGACTGACTGACAGACAGGCTGACAGACAGACAGGAAGGCAGAAGCAGGCAGGTAGACAGGCAGGCAGGTGCAGACAGACAGACAGGCATTGCAGACGCAGGCAGGCAGACAGACGCAGACAGGCAGGCAGACAGATGCAGGCAAGCAGACAGGCAGGCAGACGCAGGCAGGCAGACAGACAGACAGGCTGACAGGCAGACAGACAGACAGGCATTGCAGACGCAGGCAGACAGACAGACAGACAGGCTGACAGACACAGGCAGACTGACTGACTGACTGACTGACTGACTGACTGACCGACCTACTGACAGACAGGCTGACAGACACAGACAGGCAGACGCAGGCAGGCAGACAGACGCAGACAGAAAGATAGACAGGCAGGCAGGCTGACGACACAGGCAGGCAGGCGCAGACAGACAAGACAGACAGACAGGCAGGCAGGCAAGCAGGCTGACAGACGCAGACAGACAGACGCAGGCAGACAGGCAGGCAGACGCAGACTGACTGACAGACAGGCTGACAGACGCAGGCAGCCAGGCAGACAGACAGACAGGCAGGCTGACAGGCAGGCAGACAGACAGGGAGACTGACTGACTGACCTACTGACTGACAGACAGACAGACAGACAGACAGACAGGCATTGCAGACGCAGGCAGACAGACAGACAGACAGGCAGGCAGGCTGACAGACAGACGCAGGCAGACTGACTGACTGACTGACTGACCTTCTGACTGACAGACAGGCAGACGCAGGCAGGCAGACAGACGCAGACAGAAAGATAGACAGGCAGGCAAGCTGACGACACAGACAGGCAGGCAGGCGCAGACAGACAGGCAGGCAAGCAGGCTGACAGACGCAGACAGACAGACGCAGGCAGACAGGCAGGCTGACCTACCGACGGATAGGCAGGCAGACAGACAGACAGACAGGCTGACAGATAGGCAAACAGACAGGCAGGCAGGCGGACAGACGCAGACAGGCAGACTGACTGACCTACTGACTGACAGACGGGCTGACAGACACAGACAGGCAGGCTGACAGACAGACAGGCAGGCGCAGACAGACAGACAGGCAGGCAGGCAAGCAGGCTGACAGACACAGACAGACAGACGCAGGCAGACAGGCAGGCAGACGCAGACTGACTGACTGACTGACTGACTGACTGACTGACTGACAGACAGGCTGACAGACAGACAGGAAGGCAGAAGCAGGCAGGTAGACAGGCAGGCAGGTGCAGACAGACAGACAGGCATTGCAGACGCAGGCAGGCAGACAGACGCAGACAGGCAGGCAGACAGATGCAGGCAAGCAGACAGGCAGGCAGACGCAGGCAGGCAGACAGACAGACAGGCTGACAGGCAGACAGACAGACAGGCATTGCAGACGCAGGCAGACAGACAGACAGACAGACAGGCTGACAGACAGACACAGGCTGACTGACTGACTGACTGACTGACCGACCTACTGACAGACAGGCTGACAGACACAGACAGGCAGACGCAGGCAGGCAGACAGACGCAGACAGAAAGATAGACAGGCAGGCAGGCTGACGACACAGGCAGGCAGGCGCAGACAGACAAGACAGACAGACAGGCAGGCAGGCAAGCAGGCTGACAGACGCAGACAGACAGACGCAGGCAGACAGGCAGGCAGACGCAGACTGACTGACTGACTGACAGACAGGCTGACAGACGCAGGCAGCCAGGCAGACAGACAGACAGGCAGGCTGACAGGCAGGCAGACAGACAGGGAGACTGACTGACTGACTGACTGACTGACTGACCTACTGACTGACTGACAGACAGACAGACAGACAGACAGGCATTGCAGACGCAGGCAGACAGACAGACAGACAGGCAGGCAGGCTGACAGACAGACGCAGGCAGACTGACTGACTGACTGACCTTCTGACTTGACAGACAGGCAGACGCAGGCAGGCAGACAGACGCAGACAGAAAGATAGACAGGCAGGCAAGCTGACGACACAGACAGGCAGGCAGGCGCAGACAGACAGGCAGGCAAGCAGGCTGACAGACGCAGACAGACAGACGCAGGCAGACAGGCAGGCTGACCTACCGACGGATAGGCAGGCAGACAGACAGACAGACAGGCTGACAGATAGGCAAACAGACAGGCAGGCAGGCGGACAGACGCAGACAGGCAGACTGACTGACCTACTGACTGACAGACGGGCTGACAGACACAGACAGGCAGGCTGACAGACAGACAGGCAGGCGCAGACAGACAGACAGGCAGGCAGGCAAGCAGGCTGACAGACACAGACAGACAGACGCAGGCAGACAGGCAGGCAGACGCAGACTGACTGACTGACTGACTGACTGACTGACTGACAGACAGGCTGACAGACAGACAGGAAGGCAGAAGCAGGCAGGTAGACAGGCAGGCAGGTGCAGACAGACAGACAGGCATTGCAGACGCAGGCAGGCAGACAGACGCAGACAGGCAGGCAGACAGATGCAGGCAAGCAGACAGGCAGGCAGACGCAGGCAGGCAGACAGACAGACAGGCTGACAGGCAGACAGACAGACAGGCATTGCAGACGCAGGCAGACAGACAGACAGACAGACAGGCTGACAGACAGACGCAGGCAGACTGACTGACTGACTGACTGACTGACCGACCTACTGACAGACAGGCTGGCAGACGCAGGCAGGCAGACAGACGCAGACAGAAAGATAGACAGGCAGGCAGGCTGACGACACAGGCAGGCAGGCGCAGACAGACAAGACAGGCAGGCAGGCAAGCAGGCTGACAGACGCAGACAGACAGACGCAGGCAGACAGGCAGGCAGACGCAGACTGACTGACTGACTGACAGACAGGCTGACAGACGCAGGCAGCCAGGCAGACAGACAGACAGGCAGGCTGACAGGCAGGCAGACAGACAGGGAGACTGACTGACTGACTGACTGACCTACTGACTGACAGACAGACAGACAGACAGACAGGCATTGCAGACGCAGGCAGGCTGACAGACACAGACAGACAGGCAGGCAGACAGACAGACGCAGACAGAAAGATAGGCAGGCAGGCAGACAGATACAGATAGATAGGCAGGCAGGCAGTCAGACAGGCAGGCTGACAGACAGACAGATAGAAAGACACAAGCAGGCATGCTGACAGACGCAGTCAGACAGACAGACAGGCAGACGCAGGCAGACAGGCAGACAGACAGACAGACAGGCAAACAGACAGGCAGGCAGGCTGACAGACGCAGGCAGGCAGACGCACACAGGCAGACTGACTGACTAACTGACAGACAGGCTGACAGATGCAGACAGATAGGCAGACGCAGGCAGGCAGGAAGGCAGATAGACAAGCTGACAGACAGACAGGCAGGCAGGCTGACAGACGCAGGCAGGCAGGCTGACGCAGACAGGCAGGCAGGCTGACGCAGACAGGCAGGCAGACAGGCAGGCAGACGCAGGCAGGAAGGCAGGCAGACAGACTTTTCAGGCAGAAAGACAGACAGGCATTGCAGACGCAGGCAGACAGACAGACAGACAGACAGGCTGACTGACTGACTGACCTACAGGCTGACAGACACAGACAGGCAGACGCAGGCAGGCAGACAGACGCAGACAGAAAGATAGACAGGCAGGCAAGCTGACGACACAGACAGACAGGCAGGCAGGCAAGCAGGCTGACAGACGCAGACAGACAGACGCAGGCAGACAGGCAGGCTGACCTACCGACCGATAGGCAGGCAGACGCAGACAGGCAGGCAGACAGACAGACAGACAGGCTGACAGACAGGCAAACAGACAGGCAGGCAGGCTGACAGACGCAGGCAGGCAGACGCAGACAGGCAGACTGACTGACTGACCTACTGACTGACAGACGGGCTGACAGACACAGACAGGCAGGCTGACAGACAGACAGGCAGGCGCAGACAGGCTGGCAGGCAATCAGGCTGACAGACACAGACAGACAGACGCAGGCTGACAGGCAGGCAGACGCAGACAGGCAGACTGACTGACTGACTGACTGACCTACTGACTGACAGACAGGCTGACAGACAGACAGGCAGGGAGAAGCAGGCAGGTAGACAGGCAGGCAGGTGCAGACAGGCTGACAGACAGACAGGCATTGCAGTTGCAGGCAGACAGACGCAGACAGACAGACAGACAGGCAGGCAGACAGACAGACAGGCTGACAGGCAGACAGACAGAAAGGCATTGCAGACGCAGGCAGGCAGACAGACAGACAGGCTGACAGACAGACGCAGGCTGACTGACTGACTGACCTACTGACTGACAGACAGGCTGACAGACACAGACAGACAGGCAGACGCAGGCAGGCAGACAGACGCAGACAGAAAGATAGACAGGCAGGCAGGCTGACGACACAGACAGGCAGGCAGGCGCAGACAGACAGACAGACAGACAGACAGACAGGCAGGCAGGCAAGCAGGCTGACAGACGCAGACAGACAGACGCAGGCAGACAGGCAGGCAGACGCAGACAGGCAGACTGACTGACTGACTGACTGACAGACAGGCTGACAGACGCAGACAGACGCAGGCAGCCAGGCAGACAGACAGGCTGACAGGCAGACGCAGGCAGGCAGAAGCAGGCAGACAGGCAGGCAGGTAGACAGGCAGGCAGGCGCAGACAGACAGGCAGGCTGACAGACAGACGCAGGGAGACTGACTGACTGACTGACCTACTGACTGACAGACGCAGGCAGACAGGCAGGCAGACGCAGACTGACTGACTGACTGACTGACTGACTGACTGACTGACTGACAGACAGGCTGACAGACAGACAGGAAGGCAGAAGCAGGCAGGTAGACAGGCAGGCAGGTGCAGACAGACAGACAGGCATTGCAGACGCAGGCAGGCAGACAGACGCAGACAGGCAGGCAGACAGACAGGCATTGCAGACGCAGGCAGACAGACAGACAGACAGGCTGACAGGCAGACAGACAGACAGGCATTGCAGACGCAGGCAGACAGACAGACAGACAGACAGGCTGACAGACAGACGCAGGCAGACTGACTGACTGACTGACTGACTGACTGACCGACCTACTGACAGACAGGCTGACAGACACAGACAGGCAGACGCAGGCAGGCAGACAGACGCAGACAGAAAGATAGACAGGCAGGCAGGCTGACGACACAGGCAGGCAGGCGCAGACAGACAAGACAGACAGACAGGCAGGCAGGCAAGCAGGCTGACAGACGCAGACAGACAGACGCAGGCAGACAGGCAGGCAGACGCAGACTGACTGACTGACTGACAGACAGGCTGACAGACGCAGGCAGCCAGGCAGACAGACAGACAGGCAGGCTGACAGGCAGGCAGACAGACAGGGAGACTGACTGACTGACTGACTGACCTACTGACTGACAGACAGACAGACAGACAGGCATTGCAGACGCAGGCAGGCTGACAGACACAGACAGACAGGCAGGCAGACAGACAGACGCAGACAGAAAGATAGGCAGGCAGGCAGACAGATACAGATAGGCAGGCAGGCAGTCGGACAGGCAGGCTGACAGACAGACAGATAGAAAGACACAGGCAGGCATGCTGACAGACGCAGTCAGACAGACAGACAGACAGGCAGACAGGCAGACAGACAGACAGACAGGCAAACAGACAGGCAGGCAGGCTGACAGACGCAGGCAGGCAGACGCACACAGGCAGACTGACTGACTAACTGACAGACAGGCTGACAGATGCAGACAGATAGGCAGACGCAGGCAGGCAGGAAGGCAGATAGACAAGCTGACAGACAGACAGGCAGGCAGGCTGACAGACGCAGGCAGGCAGGCTGACGCAGACAGGCAGGCAGACAGGCAGGCAGACGCAGGCAGGAAGGCAGGCAGACAGACTTTTCAGGCAGAAAGACAGACAGGCATTGCAGACGCAGGCAGACAGACAGACAGACAGGCAGGCAGGCTGACAGACAGACGCAGGCAGACTGACTGACTGACTGACTGACTGACTGACCTTCTGACTGACAGACAGGCAGACGCAGGCAGGCAGACAGACGCAGACAGAAAGATAGACAGGCAGGCAAGCTGACGACACAGACAGGCAGGCAGGCGCAGACAGACAGGCAGGCAAGCAGGCTGACAGACGCAGACAGACAGACGCAGGCAGGCTGACCTACCGACGGATAGGCAGGCAGACAGACAGACAGACAGACAGACTGACTGACTGACTGACAGACAGGCTGACAGACGCAGGCAGCCAGGCAGACAGACAGACAGGCAGGCTGACAGGCAGGCAGACAGACAGGGAGACTGACTGACTGACTGACTGACTGACCTACTGACTGACAGACAGACAGACAGACAGACAGGCATTGCAGACGCAGGCAGGCTGACAGACACAGACAGACAGGCAGGCAGACAGACAGACGCAGACAGAAAGATAGGCAGGCAGGCAGACAGATACAGATAGATAGGCAGGCAGGCAGTCAGACAGGCAGGCTGACAGACAGACAGATAGAAAGACACAGGCAGGCATGCTGACAGACGCAGTCAGACAGACAGACAGACAGGCAGACGCAGGCAGACAGGCAGACAGACAGACAGGCAAACAGACAGGCAGGCAGGCTGACAGACGCAGGCAGGCAGACGCACACAGGCAGACTGACTGACTAACTGACAGACAGGCTGACAGATGCAGACAGATAGGCAGACGCAGGCAGGCAGGAAGGCAGATAGACAAGCTGACAGACAGACAGGCAGGCAGGCTGACAGACGCAGGCAGGCAGGCTGACGCAGACAGGCAGGCAGGCTGACGCAGACAGGCAGGCAGACAGGCAGGCAGACGCAGGCAGGAAGGCAGGCAGACAGACTTTTCAGGCAGAAAGACAGACAGGCATTGCAGACGCAGGCAGACAGACAGACAGACAGACAGGCTGACTGACTGACTGACCTACAGGCTGACAGACACAGACAGGCAGACGCAGGCAGGCAGACAGACGCAGACAGAAAGATAGACAGGCAGGCAAGCTGACGACACAGACAGACAGGCAGGCAGGCGCAGACAGACAGGCAGGCAGGCAAGCAGGCTGACAGACGCAGACAGACAGACGCAGGCAGACAGGCAGGCTGACCTACCGACCGATAGGCAGGCAGACGCAGACAGGCAGGCAGACAGACAGACAGACAGGCTGACAGACAGGCAAACAGACAGGCAGGCAGGCTGACAGACGCAGGCAGGCAGACGCAGACAGGCAGACTGACTGACTGACCTACTGACTGACAGACGGGCTGACAGACACAGACAGGCAGGCTGACAGACAGACAGGCAGGCGCAGACAGGCTGGCAGGCAATCAGGCTGACAGACACAGACAGACAGACGCAGGCTGACAGGCAGGCAGACGCAGACAGGCAGACTGACTGACTGACTGACTGACCTACTGACTGACAGACAGGCTGACAGACAGACAGACAGGCAGGGAGAAGCAGGCAGGTAGACAGGCAGGCAGGTGCAGACAGGCTGACAGACAGACAGGCATTGCAGTTGCAGGCAGACAGACGCAGACAGACAGACAGGCAGGCAGACAGACAGACAGGCATTGCAGACGCAGGCAGGCAGACAGACAGACAGGCTGACAGACAGAAGCAGGCTGACTGACTGACTGACTGACTGACCTACTGACTGACAGACAGGCTGACAGACACAGACAGACAGGCAGACGCAGGCAGGCAGACAGACGCAGACAGAAAGATAGACAGGCAGGCAGGCTGACGACACAGACAGGCAGGCAGGCGCAGACAGACAGACAGACAGGCAGGCAGGCAAGCAGGCTGACAGACGCAGACAGACAGACGCAGGCAGACAGGCAGGCAGACGCAGACAGGCAGACTGACTGACTGACAGACAGGCTGACAGACGCAGGCAGCCAGGCAGACAGACAGGCTGACAGGCAGACGCAGGCAGGCAGAAGCAGGCAGACAGGCAGGCAGGTAGACAGGCAGGCAGGCGCAGACAGACAGGCAGGCTGACAGACAGATGCAGGGAGACTGACTGACTGACTGACCTACTGACTGACAGACAGGCTGACAGGCAGGCAGACAGGCAGGCAGGCAGACAGGCAGGCTGACCGACCGATAGGCAGGCAGACGCAGACAGGCAGACTGACTGACTGACTGACTGACTGACCTACTGACTGACAGACGGGCTGACAGACACAGACAGGCTGACAGACAGACAGACAGGCAGGCGCAGACAGACAGACAGGCAGGCAGGCAAGCAGGCTGACAGACACAGACAGACAGACGCAGGCAGACGCAGACAGGCAGACTGACTGACTGACTGACCTACTGACTGACAGACAGGCTGACAGACAGACAGACAGGCAGGCAGAAGCAGGCAGGTAGACAGGCAGGCAGGTGCAGACAGACAGACAGGCATTGCAGACGCAGGCAGGCAGACAGACGCAGACAGACAGGCAGACAGACAGGCAGGCAGACGCAGGCAGACAGACAGACAGACAGACAGGCTGACAGGCAGACAGACAGACAGGCAGACAGACAGAAAGGCTGACAGACAGACGCAGGCTGACTGACTGACTGACTGACTGACAGACACAGACAGACAGGCAGACGCAGGCAGGCAGACAGACGCAGACAGAAAGACAGGCAGGCAGGCTGACGACACAGGCAGGCAGGCACACACAGACAGACAGGCAGGCAGGCAAGCAGGCTGACAGACGCAGACAGGCAGACTGACTGACTGACTGACTGACTGACAGACAGGCTGACAGACGCAGGCAGCCAGGCAGACAGACAGACAGGCAGGCTGACAGGCAGGCAGACAGACAGGCAGACTGACTGACTGACTGACTGACTGACTGACCGACCTACTGACTGACAGACAGGCTGACAGACAGACAGACAGACAGGCAGGCAGAAGCAGGCAGGTAGACAGGCAGGCAGGTGCAGACAGGCAGACAGACAGACAGGCATTGCAGACGCAGGCAGACAGACGCAGACAGACAGACAGGCAGACAGACAGACAGACAGACAGGCAGGCAGACGCAGGCAGGCAGACAGACAGACAGGCTGACAGGCAGACAGACAGACAGGCATTGCAGACGCAGGCAGACAGACAGACAGGCTGACAGACAGGCAAACAGACAGGCAGGCAGGCTGACAGACGCAGGCAGGCAGACGCAGACAGGCAGACTGACTGACTGACTGACCTACTGACTGACAGACGGGCTGGCAGACACAGACAGGCAGGCTGAAAGACAGACAGGCAGGCGCAGACAGACAGACAGGCAGGCAGGCAAGCAGGCTGACAGACACAGACAGACAGACACAGGCAGACGCAGACAGGCAGACTGACTGACTGACTGACCTACTGACTGACAGACAGGCTGACAGACAGACAGACAGGCAGGCAGAAGCAGGCAGGTAGACAGGCAGGCAGGTGCAGACAGGCAGACAGACAGGCATTGCAGACGCAGGCAGACAGGCAGGCAGACAGACAGACAGACAGACAGACAGGCATTGCAGACGCAGGCAGACAGACGCAGACAGAAAGATAGACAGGCAGGCAAGCAGGCTGACAGACGCAGACAGACAGACGCAGGCAGACAGGCAGGCTGACCTACCGACCGATAGGCAGGCAGACGCAGACAGGCAGGCAGACAGACAGACAGACAGGCTGACAGACAGGCAAACAGACAGGCAGGCAGGCAGGCACAAACAGACAGACGCAGACAGGCAGGCAGGCAGGCTGACAGACAGAGAGAGAGAGAGTGAGAGAGACAGGCAGGCAGGCAGACAGACAGAACGACAGACACACAGACCTAGACAGACAGACAGGCAAACTGTAGTGTGTGACAGTGATTTGGCTGTTTTCACTGCTCTAACATAGTTTAACTTTGTAATTGTTGCTAGGTTGCCAGGCAAAGCAAGTGCGTGAACAGCAGTCCAATGATGTCAGCACGCTCTGGCTTCTCCACTGGGCCCAGTGGGTTGTGTCTTCCACCTTGCCTCCTCATCATCTGTCCCCCTCACCCTGTATACCATGTATATTCCTTCATGTTCTATAGAATTGAATGAGGATGTGTATTTTTTTGTCAATTAATTTATATATAATTGATATATATATGTTGTAAAGGTTTACGCAACATAGATATAGACATAGATACTTGTTACCTAACAAGGATTGTATTTCCTGTCTCTCCAACTTGTGTGTCATAAAGAGCACGTAATGAAATAAATTGTGTTTTTTTTAGTCTTAAAACTTCCTTTGTGTTCTGATTCTAAAGAAATCACCATCTGCCTTGCTTTTAGGTTCCTTTAATGGTTTTAATTTGGCTTTTTCCAGACTATCCCTGAGATTCTTATTATTTCTACAGGCAGCAATGACACAAACACAAAAAAACACACACAAACACACGATAACACACAGAAACACACCGTAATACACAGAAACACACAGAAACACACCGTAACCCACATAAACACACAGAAACACACCGTGATACACAGAAACACATATAAACACAATGAAACCACCGGAAACACACCGTGATACACAGAAACACAAAAAAACACACAATAACACACAGAAACACATATAAACACAATGAAACACACATAAACACACATAAACAAAAAGAAACACATATAACACACCGTAACACACAGAAACACACAGAAACACACGATAACACACAGAAACACATATAAACACACCGTGATACACAGAAACACATAAACACAATGAATCACACAGAACCACACCGTGATACACAGAAACACAAAAAAAACACACAGAAACACACATAAACACACAGAAACACATATAAACACAATGAAACACACAGAAACACACATAAACAAAAAGAAACACATATAACACACCGTAACACACAGAAACACAAAAAAACACAGAAACACACAGAAACACACATAAACAAAAAGAAACACATATAACACACCGTAACACACAGAAACACACAGAAACACACCGTGAAACACAGAAACACACATAAACACACAGAAACACACCGTAACCGACATAAACACACAGAAACACACACAAACACACACAAACACACATAAACACATGATAACATACAGAAACACACAGAAACACAATGAAACACACATAAACACATAGAAACACACCGTGATACACAGAAACACACATGAACAAACAGAAACACACAGAAACACATATAAACACAATGAAACACACATAAACACACACAAATGAAAAGAAACACACCTTAACCCACATAAAACACAAACACACACACAGAAACACACAGAAACACACACAAACACACATAAACACACGATAACATACAGAAACACACAGAAACACAATGAAACACACATAAACACATAGAAACACACCGTGATACATAGAAACACACAGAAACACACCGTAACCCACATAAACACACAGAAACACACCGTGATACACAGAAACACACAGAAACACACCGTGAAACACAGAAACACACAGAAACACACAGAAACACACCGTAACCGACATAAACACACACAAACACACACAAACACACAGAAACACACCGTGATACATAGAAACACACAGAAACACACCGTAACCCACATAAACAAACAGAAACACACATAAACACACACACACACACACACACATAAACACACAGAAACACACATAAACACAATGAAACACACGACAACACACAGAAACACACCGTGATACACAGAAACACATATAAACACAATGAAACACATAAACACACACAAATGAAAAGAAACACATATAAACACACACACACACACACACACACACACAGAAACACACATAAACAAAAAGAAACACATATAACACACCGTAACACACAGAAACACAAAAAAAACACACAGAACACACAGAAACACACATAAACAAAAAGAAACACATATAACACACCGTAACACACAGAAACACACAGAAACACACCGTGAAACACAGAAACACACAGAAACACACAGAAACACACCGTAACCGACATAAACACACAGAAACACACATAAACACACATAAACACACATAAACACATGATAACATACAGAAACACACAGAAACACAATGAAACACACATAAACACACAGAAACACACCGTGATACACAGAAACACACATGGACACACAGAAACACACAGAAACACATATAAACACAATGAAACACACATAAACACACACAAATGAAAAGAAACACATATAAACACACCTTAACCCACATAAAACACAAACACACACACAGAAACACACAGAAACACACCGTGAAACACAGAAACACACATAAACACACCGTAACCGACATAAACACACAGAAACACACAGAAACACACAGAAACACACAAACACACATAAACACACAGAAACACACATAAACACACATAAACAAAAAGAAACACATATAACACACCGTAACACACAGAAACACACAGAAACACACGATAACACACAGAAACATATAAACACAATGAATCACACAGAACCACACCGTGATACACAGAAACAGAGAAACACAAAAAACACACACAGAAACACACCGTGATACACAGAAACACACCGTGAAACACAGAAACACACATAAACACACAGAAACACACCGTAACCGACATAAACACACACAAACACACACAAACACACATAAACACACGATAACATACAGAAACACACAGAAACACAATGAAACACACATAAACACACAGAAACACACATAAACACACACACACACAGAAACACACAGAAACACACCGTGAAACACAGAAACACACATAAACACACCGTAACCGACATAAACACACAGAAACACACAGAAACACACGATAACATACAGAAACACAATGAAACACACATAAACACACATAAACACACATAAACACACACACACACACACAGAAACACACAGAAACACACCGTGATACACAGACACACACAAAAACACACACACACACACAGAAACACACAGAAACACACAGAAACACACAGAAACACAATGAAACACAGAAACACACGATAACACACAGAAACGAAACACACATAAACACACGATAACACACAGAAACACACCGTGATACACAAAAACACACAGAAACACACACACAGAAACACACCGTAACCCACATAAACACACAGAAACACACAGAAACACACATAAACACACACACACACACACACACAGAAACACACATAAACACACGATAACATACAGAAACACACAGAAACACAATGAAACACACATAAACACACACAAACACACAAAAACACACACACACACACACACACACACACACACAGAAACACACATAAACACACGATAACATAGAGAAACACACAGAAACACACGTAACCCACATAAACAAACAGAAACACACATAAACACACACACACACACACACATAAACACACAGAAACACACATAAACACACAGAAACACACCGTGATACATAGAAACACACAGAAACACACCGTAACCCACATAAACCAACAGAAACACACATAAACACACACACACACACATAAACACACAGAAACACACATAAACACAATGAAACACATATAAACACAATGAAACACATAAACACACACAAATGAAAAGAAACACATATAAACACACACACACACACACACACACACAGAAACACACATAAACAAAAAGAAACACATATAACACACCGTAACACACAGAAACACAAAAAAAACACACAGAACACACAGAAACACACATAAACAAAAAGAAACACATATAACACACCGTAACACACAGAAACACACAGAAACACACCGTGAAACACAGAAACACACAGAAACACACCGTAACCGACATAAACACACACAAACACACAGAAACACACATAAACACACATAAACACACATAAACACATGATAACATACAGAAACACACAGAAACACAATGAAACACACATAAACACACAGAAACACACCATGATACACAGAAACACACATGAACACACAGAAACACACAGAAACACATATAAACACAATGAAACACACATAAACACACACAAATGAAAAGAAACACATATAAACACACCTTAACCCACATAAAACACAAACACACACACAGAAACACACAGAAACACACCGTGAAACACAGAAACACACATAAACACACCGTAACCGACATAAACACACAGAAACACACAGAAACACACAGAAACACACAAACACACATAAACACACAGAAACACACATAAACACACATAAACAAAAAGAAACACATGATAACATACAGAAACACACAGAAACACAATGAAACACACATAAACACACAGAAACACACCGTGATACACAGAAACACACATGGACACACAGAAACACACAGAAACACATATAAACACAATGAAACACACATAAACACACACAAATGAAAAGAAACACATATAAACACACCTTAACCCACATAAAACACAAACACACACACAGAAACACACAGAAACACACCGTGAAACACAGAAACACACATAAACACACCGTAACCGACATAAACACACAGAAACACACAGAAACACACAGAAACACACAAACACACATAAACACACAGAAACACACATAAACACACATAAACAAAAAGAAACACATATAACACACCGTAACACACAGAAACACACAGAAACACACGATAACACACAGAAACATATAAACACAATGAATCACACAGAACCACACCGTGATACACAGAAACACACCGTGAAACACAGAAACACACATAAACACACAGAAACACACCGTAACCGACATAAACACAATGAAACACACACAAACACACAGAAACACACATAAACACACGATAACATACAGAAACACACAGAAACACAATGAAACACACATAAACACACAGAAACACACATAAACACACACACACACAGAAACACACAGAAACACACCGTGAAACACAGAAACACACATAAACACACCGTAACCGACATAAACACACAGAAACACACAGAAACACACGATAACATACAGAAACACAATGAAACACACATAAACACACATAAACACACATAAACACACACACACACACACAGAAACACACAGAAACACACCGTGATACACAGACACACACAAAAACACACACACACACACAGAAACACACAAAAACACACAGAAACACACAGAAACACAATGAAACACAGAAACACACGATAACACACAGAAACGAAACACACATAAACACACGATAACACACAGAAACACACCGTGATACACAAAAACACACAGAAACACACACACAGAAACACACCGTAACCCACATAAACACACAGAAACACACAGAAACACACATAAACACACACACACACACACACAGAAACACACATAAACACACGATAACATACAGAAACACACAGAAACACAATGAAACACACATAAACACACACAAACACACAAAAACACACACAAACACACACACACACACACACACACACAGAAACACACATAAACACACGATAACATAGAGAAACACACAGAAACACACATAAACACACAGAAACACACACAAACACACAAACACACATAAACACACATAAACACACGATAACATACAGAAACACACAGAAACACACAGAAACACACATAAACACACGATAACAAACAGAAACACACATAAACACACAGAAACACACCGTGATACACAGAAACACACATAAACACACATAAATGAAAAGAAACACATATAAACACACCTTAACCCACATAAAACACAAACACACACATATAAACACAATGAAACACACAGAAACACACAGAAACACACCGTAACCCACATAAACACAAGGAAACACACATAAACACACACACACACAAACACACACAAACACACAGAAACACATATAAACACAATGAAACACACAGAAACACACATAAACAAAAAGAAACACATATAAACACACCGTAACCCACATAAACACACACACACACACACAGAAACACACAGAAACACACCGTGATACACAGAAACACACATAAACACACATAAATGAAAAGAAACACATATAAACAGACCTTAACCCACATAAAATACAAACACACACACAGAAACACACAGAAACACACCGTGATACACAGAAACACACAGAAACACACATAAACACACAGAAACACACAGAAACACACAGAAACACATATAAACACAATGAAACACACATAAACACACATAAACAAAAAGAAACACATATAAACACACCATAACCCACATGAACACACATACACACACACACACACACACACACACAGAAACACATATAAACACACGATAACACAGGATAACACACAGAAACACAATGAAACACACCGTGATACACAGAAACACACAGAAAGACACCGTGATACACAGAAACACACAGACACACACCTTAACCCACATAAACACACAGAAACACACCGTGATACAAAAGAACACAAAGAAACACGCCGTAACCCACATAAACACACGGAAACACACATAAACACACAGAAACACGCAGAAACACACCGTAAGACACAGAAACACACAGAAACACGCGATAACACACAGAAAGACACAGAAACACACAGTAAGACACATAAACACACAGAAACCCACATTAGCACACATAAACACACAAACACACATAAACACACGGTAAGACACATAAACACACAAAAACACACATAAACACACATAAACACACAAAAACACACATAAACACACATAAACACGGTGTGTTTATATGTGTTTATGTGTGTTTCTTTCTGTGTGTCATCATGTGTTTCTGTGTGTTTCATAGTGTTTATATGTGTTACTGTGTGTTATCGTGTGTTTCTGTGTGTGTCTGTGTCTTACTGTGTGTTTCTGTGTCTTTCTGTGTCTTACTGTGTGTTTCTGTATCTTTCTGTGTGTTATCGTGTGTTTCTGTGTGTTTCTGTGGGTTACGGCGTGTTTCTGTGTGTTTTTGTGTCTTACTGTGTGTTTATGTGTGTTTATGTGGATTATGGTGTGTTTCTGTGTGTTTCTGTGTATCACGGTGTGTTTCATTCTGTTATCCTGTGTTTATGTGGATTATGGTGTGTTTCCGTGTGTTTCTGTGTATCACGGTGTGTTTCATTGTGTTTCTGTGTGTTATCCTGTGTTATCGTGTGTTTCTGTGTGTTTTTGTGTCTTACTGTGTGTTTATGTGTGTTTATGTGGATTATGGTGTGTTTCTGTGTGTTTCTGTGTATCACGGTGTGTTTCATTGTGTTTCTGTGTGTTATCCTGTGTTATCGTGTGTTTCTGTGTGTTTTTGTGTCTTACTGTGTGTTTATGTGTGTTTATGTGGATTATGGTGTGTTTTTGTGTGTTTCTGTGTCTTACTGTGTGTTTATGTGTGTTTATGTGGATTATGGTGTGTTTCTGTGTGTTTCTGTGTGTTATCCTGTGTTTATGTGGATTATGGTGTGTTTCTGTGTATCACGGTGTGTTTCATTGTGTTTCTGTGTGTTATCCTGTGTTTATGTGGATTATGGTGTGTTTCTGTGTGTTTCTGTGTCTTACTGTGGGTTTATGTGTGTTTATGTGGATTATGGTGTGTTTCTGTGTGTTTCTGTGTATCACGGTGTGTTTATGTGGATTATGGTGTGTTTCATAGTGTTTATATGAGTTACTGTGTGTTATCGTGTGTTTCTGTGTGTGTCTGTGTCTTACTGTGTGTTTCTGTGTCTTTCTGTGTCTTACTGTGTGTTTCTGTATCTTTCTGTGTGTTATCGTGTGTTTCTGTGTGTTTCTGTGGGTTACGGCGTGTTTCTGTGTGTTTTTGTGTATCACGGTGTGTTTCATTGTGTTATCCTGTGTTTATGTGGATTATGGTGTGTTTCTGTGTGTTTCTGTGTATCACGGTGTGTTTCATTGTGTTTCTGTGTGTTATCCTGTGTTATCGTGTGTTTCTGTGTGTTTTTGTGTCTTACTGTGTGTTTATGTGTGTTTATGTGGATTATGGTGTGTTTCTGTGTGTTTCTGTGTCTTACTGTGTGTTTATGTGTGTTTATGTGGATTATGGTGTGTTTCTGTGTGTTTCTGTGTCTTACTGTGTGTTCATGTGTGTTTATGTGGATTATGGTGTGTTTCTGTGTGTTTCTGTGTATCACGGTGTGTTTCAGTGTGTTTCTGTGTGTTATCCTGTGTTTATGTGGATTATGGTGTGTTTCTGTGTGTTTCTGTGTATCACGGTGTGTTTCATTGTATTTCTGTGTGTTATCCTGTGTTTATGTGGATTATGGTGTGTTTCTGTGTGTTTCTGTGGATTATGGTGTGTTTCTGTGTGTTTATGTGGATTATGATGTGTTTCTGTGTGTTTCTGTGTATCACGGTGTGTTTCAGTGTGTTTCTGTGTGTTATCCTGTGTTTATGTGGATTATGGTGTGTTTCTGTGTGTTTCTGTGTATCACGGTGTGTTTCATTGTGTTTCTGTGTGTTATCCTGTGTTTATGTGGATTATGGTGTGTTTCTGTGTGTTTCTGTGGATTATGGTGTGTTTCTGTGTGTTTATGTGGATTATGATGTGTTTCTGTGTGTTTCTGTGTATCACGGTGTGTTTCAGTGTGTTTCTGTGTGTTATCCTGTGTTTATGTGGATTATGGTGTGTTTCTGTGTGTTTCTGTGTATCACGGTGTGTTTCATTGTGTTTCTGTGTGTTATCCTGTGTTTATGTGGATTATGGTGTGTTTCTGTGTGTTTCTGTGTCTTACTGTGGGTTTATGTGTTTTTATGTGGATTATGGTGTGTTTCTGTGTGTTTCTGTGTATCACGGTGTGTTTATGTGGATTATGGTGTGTTTCTGTGTGTTTCTGTGTATCACGGTGTGTTTCAGTGTGTTTCATTGTGTTTCTGTGTGGTATCCTGTGTTTATGTGGATTATGGTGTGTGTCATTGTGTTTCTGTGTGTTATCCTGTGTTTATGTGGATTATGGTGTGTTTCTGTGTGTTTCTGTGTCTTACTGTGGGTTTATGTGTGTTTATGTGGATTATGGTGTGTTTCTGTGTGTTTCTGTGTATCACGGTGTGTTTCATTGTGTTATCCTGTGTTTATGTGGATTATGGTGTGTTTCTGTGTGTTTCTGTGTATCACGGTGTGTTTCATTGTGTTTCTGTGTGTTATCCTGTGTTTATGTGGATTATGGTGTGTTTCCGTGTGTTTCTGTGTATCACGGTGTGTTTCATTGTGTTTCTGTGTGTTATCCTGTGTTATCGTGTGTTTCTGTGTGTTTTTGTGTCTTACTGTGTGTTTATGTGTGTTTATGTGGATTATGGTGTGTTTCTGTGTGTTTCTGTGTCTTACTGTGTGTTCATGTGTGTTTATGTGGATTATGGTGTGTTTCTGTGTGTTTCTGTGTATCACGGTGTGTTTCAGTGTGTTTCTGTGTGTTATCCTGTGTTTATGTGGATTATGGTGTGTTTCTGTGTGTTTCTGTGTATCACGGTGTGTTTCATTGTGTTTCTGTGTGTTATCCTGTGTTTATGTGGATTATGGTGTGTTTCTGTGTGTTTCTGTGTCTTACTGTGTGTTTATGTGTGTTTATGTGGATTATGGTGTGTTTCTGTGTGTTTCTGTGTATCACGGTGTGTTTCAGTGTGTTTCTGTGTGTTATCCTGTGTTTATGTGGATTATGGTGTGTTTCTGTGTGTTTCTGTGTATCACGGTGTGTTTCATTGTGTTTCTGTGTGTTATCCTGTGTTTATGTGGATTATGGTGTGTTTCTGTGTGTTTCTGTGTCTTACTGTGTGTTTATGTGTGTTTATGTGTGTTTCTGTGTATCACGGTGTGTTTCAGTGTGTTTCTGTGTGTTATCCTGTGTTTATGTGGATTATGGTGTGTTTCTGTGTCTTACTGTGGGTTTATGTGTGTTTATGTGGATTATGGTGTGTTTCTGTGTGTTTCTGTGTATCACGGTGTGTTTATGTGGATTATGGTGTGTTTCTGTGTGTTATCCTGTGTTTATGTGGATTATGGTGTGTTTCATTGTGTTTCTGTGTGTTATCCTGTGTTTATGTGGATTATGGTGTGTTTCTGTGTGTTTCTGTGTCTTACTGTGGGTTTATGTGTGTTTATGTGGATTATGGTGTGTTTCTGTGTGTTTCTGTGTATCACGGTGTGTTTATGTGGATTATGCTGTGTTTCTGTGTGTTTCTGTGTATCACTGTGTGTTTCAGTGTGTTTCTGTGTGTTATCCTGTGTTTATGTGGATTATGGTGTGTTTCTGTGTGTTTCTGTGTATCACGGTGTGTTTCATTGTGTTTCTGTGTGTTATCCTGTGTTTATGTGGATTATGGTGTGTTTCTGTGTGTTTCTGTGTATCACGGTGTGTTTCATTGTGTTTCTGTGTGTTATCCTGTGTTTATGTGTGTTATCGTGTGTTTATATGTGTTTCTGTGTCTTACTGTGTGTTTCTGTATCTTTCTGTGTGTTATCGTGTGTTTCTGTGTCTTTCTGTGTGTTTCTATATCTTTCTGTGTGTTATCGCGTGTTTCTGTGTGTTTCTGTGTCTTACGGTGTGTTTCTGCGTGTTTCTGTGTGTTTATGTGTGTTTCCGTGTGTTTATGTGGGTTACGGCGTGTTTCTGTGTGTTCTTTTGTATCACGGTGTGTTTCTATGTGTTTATGTGGGTTAAGGTGTGTGTCTGTGTGTTTCTGTGTATCACGGTGTCTTTCTGTGTGTTTCTGTGTATCAAGGTGTGTTTCTGTGCGTTTTTGTGTCTTACTGTGTGTTTATGTGTGTTTATGTGGATTATGGTGTGTTTCTGTGTGTTTCTGTGTATCACGGTGTGTTTCATTGTGTTTCTGTGTGTTATCCTGTGTTTATGTGTGTTATCGTGTGTTTATATGTGTTTCTGTGTCTTACTGTGTGTTTCTGTATCTTTCTGTGTGTTATCGTGTGTTTCTGTGTGTTTATGTGGGTTACGGCGTGTTTCTGTGTGTTTCTGTGTATCACGGTGTGTTTCTGTGTGTTTTTGTGTCTTACTGTGTGTTTATGTGTGTTTATGTGGATTATGGTGTGTTTCTGTTTGTTTCTGTGTGTTTCTGTGTATCACGGTGTGTTTCAGTGTGTTATCCTGTGTTTATGTGGATTATGGTGTGTTTCTGTGTGTTTCTGTGTATCACGGTGTGTTTCTGTGTGTTACCGTGTGTATTTGTGTGGTTCTGTGGGTTTATGTGTGTTATCGTGGTTTTTGTGTGTTTCTGTGTATCACGGTATGTTTCTGTGTGTTTCATAGTGTTTATATGTGTTACTGTGTGTTATCGTGTGTTTCTGTGTGTGTCTGTGTCTTACTGTGTGTTTCTGTGTCTTTCTGTGTGTTATCGTGTGTTTCTGTGTATTACGGTGTGTTTCATTGTGTTTCTGTATGTGATTCTGTGTCTTTCTGTGTGTCATCGTGTGTTTCTGTGTGTTACCGTGTGTATTTGTGTGGTTCTGTGTGTTTATGTGTGTTATCGTGGTTTGTGTGTGTGTCTGTGTCTTACTGTGTGTTTCTGTGTCTTACTGTGTGTTTCTGTATCTTTATGTGTGTTATCGTGTGTTTCTGTGGGTTACGGCGTGTTTCTGTGTGTTTCTGTGTATCAAGGTGTGTTTCTGTGTGTTTTTGTGTCTTACTGTGTGTTTATGTGGATTATGGTGTGTTTCTGTGTGTTTCTGTGTGTTTTTGTGTGTTTCTGTGTGTGTCTTGTCTTACTGTGTGTTTCTGTGTGTTTCTGTGTCTTACTGTGTGTTTCAGTGTTTGTGTGTCTTACTGGGTGTTTATGTGGGTTACGGTGTGTTTCTGTGTGTTTTTGTGTGTTTGTTTCTGTGTGTTTGTATGTTTCTGTGTGTTTCTGTGTATCAAGGTGTGTTTATGTGTGTTATCCTGTGTTTGTGTTTCTGTGACTTACGGTGTGTTTCTGTGTCTTTTTGTGTGTTTCTGTGTGTTTCAGTGTTTGTTTGTCTTACTGTGTGTTTATATGGGTAACGGTGTGTTCCTGTGTCTTTCTGTGTGTTTTTGTGTGTTTGTTTCTGTGTGTGTTTTTTTTTGTCTTACGGTGTGCTTCTGTGTCTTTTTGTGTGTTTCTGTGTCTTTCTGTGTGTTATCGTGTGTTTCTGTGTGTTATCGTGTGTTTCTGTGTGTTACCTTGTGTATTTCTGTGTCTACTGTGTTTATGTGTGTTTCTGTGTGTTTCTATGTCTTAGGTATGTTTCTTACGTTGTGTTTCTGAGTCTTTCTGTGTGTTATCGTGTGTGTCCAGATGTTACTGTCTCTGTGTAGGAATGTCTTGTTTCTGTCTGTCTCTGTCAATACAATTCAATTCAATTCATTTTAAATGAATTTATTGGCATTGAATATCAGAAATAACAATATTGCCAAGGAAAAACACATACAGTGAGTGAAGTAAATTTATGTATACACTGAAAAATGAAAACAGGAAAGCAACAACAAGTAAAATCACTAGTGTCAAATTGTAAGAAAGAAAACAGCGAAAGCAAACAAAATAAAAAAATACATGAAACATTAAGTAGAGGACTAAATGAGAAGACAAGTAAACTGAGGGGAGATGAACATTACTGTCTGTCTATGTCTGGTAGACACACAGAGACACAGACAGGGTCCGTCTGTCAGCCTGCCTGCCTGTCTGTGTCTGTCAGCCTGTCTCGCTGTCTGCCTGCGTCTGCCTGCCAGCATGTCTAACTGTCTGTCTGCCAGCCTGCATATGTCTGCCTGCCTGTCTGCCAGCCTGCCTGTCAGTCAGGCAGTCAGTCAGCCTATGTCTGGTAGACACACAGAGAGAGACACAGACAGCCAGAGCCAGGGTCCGTCTGTCAGCCTAACTGCCTGCCTGTCTGTCAGCCTGTCTGCCAGCCTGCCTGTCTGCATCTGTCTGCCTGCCTGCCTGCGTCTGTCAGCCTGTCCGTCTGTCTGCATCTGTCAGCCTGTCCGTCTGTCTGCATCTGTCAGCCTGCCTGCCTGCCTGCCTTTCAGTCAGTCAGTCAGTCAGTCAGTCAGTCAGTCAGTCAGTTAGCCTGAATGCCTGTCTGTCTGCCTTGCCTGTCTGTCTTTCTGTCTGCGCCTACCTGCCTGCTTGTCTGCCTGTCTGTCTACCTGCCTGTCTGCGTCTGCCTGTCTGTCTGTCTGTGTCTGTCTGCCTGCCTGCATCTGCCTGTCTGTGTCTGTCAGCCTGCCTGCCTGCCTGTCAGTCAGTCAGTCAGTCAGTCAGTCAGTCAGTCAGTCAGTCAGTCAGTCTGCCTGCCTGCCTGGCTGGCTGGCTGCCTGCCTGCGTCTGTCTGTCTGCCTGCCCGTCTGTCTGCATCTGTCAGCCTGCCTGCCTGCCTATCAGTCAGTCAGCCTGCCTGCCTGCCTGCCTGTCTGGCTGGCTGTCTACCTGTCTGTCTGTCTGCCTGCCCGTCTGTCTGCATCTGTCAGCCTGTCTGCCTGCCTACCTGTCTGTCTGCCTGCCTGCCCGTCTGTCTGCATCTGTCAGCCTGTCGGTCTGCCTGCCTGTCTGCCTGCCTGCATCTGCCTGTCTGTCTGCGTCTGTCAGCCTGCCTGCCTGCGTCTGTCTGCCTGTCAGCCTGTCTGTCAGCATGTCAGTCAGTCAGCCTGCCTGTCTGCGTTTGTCTGCCTGCCTGCCTGTCTGTCTGCATCTGTCAGCCTGCCTGCCTGCATCTGTCAGCCTGCCTGCCTGCCTGTCAGTCAGTCAGTCAGTCAGTCAGTCAGTCAGCCTGGCTGCCTGCCTGCCGGTCTGCGTCTGTCTGTCTGTCTGCCTGCCTGCCTGCCTGTCAGTCAGTCAGCCTGCCAGCCAGCCTGCCTGTCAGTCAGTCAGCCTGCCAGCCTGCCTTCCTGCCAGTCAGTCAGCCTGCCTGCCTGTCTGGCTGGCTGGCTGGCTGTCTACCTGTCTGCGTCTGCCTGTCCGTCTGTCTGCATCTGTCTGCCTGCCTGTCTGCCAGCCTGCCTGTCAGTCAGGCAGTCAGTCAGCCTATGTCTGGTAGACACACAGAGAGAGACACAGACAGCCAGAGCCAGGGTCCGTCTGTCAGCCTAGCTGCATGTCTGTCTGCCAGCCTGCCTGTCTGCCTGTCTGCCTGCCAGTCAGTCAGTCAGTCAGTCAGTCAGTCAGTCAGTCAGTCAGTCAGTCAGTCAGTCAGTCAGCCAGTCAGTCAGCCTGAATGCCTGTCTGTCTGTCTTTCTGTCTGCGCCTACCTGCCTGCCTGCCTGCCTGTCTGCCTGTCTGCCTGTCTGCCTGTCTGTCTGTCTGTCTGTCTGTCTGTCTGCCTGCCTGCCTGCGTCTGTCTGCCTGCCTGCCTGTCAGCCTGCCAGTCAGTCAGTCAGCCTGCCTATTTGTCGGTCTGCCTGCCTGCCTGTCTGCATCTGTCAGCCTGCCTGCCCGTCTGTCTGCATCTGTCAGCCTGCCAGCCTGTCTGTCAGCCTGCCTGCCTGCTTGTCTGCCTGTCTGTCTGCGTCTGCCTGTCAGCCTGCCTGTCTGCGTCTGCCTGCCTGCCTGTCTGTCTGTCTGCCTGCGTCTGTCTACCTGCCTGTCTGCCTGCCTGCCTGCCTGCGTCTGTCAGCCTGCCTGCCTGCCTGTCAGCATGTCTGTCTTTCTGTCTGCGTCTGTCTGTCTGTCTGTCAGCCTGCCTGCCTGTCTGTGTCTGTCAGCCTGCCTGCCTGCCTGTCTGTGTCTGTCAGCCTGCCTGCCTGCCTGTCTGTGTCTGTCAGCCTGTCTCGCTGTCTGTCTGCCTGCCTGCGTCTGCCTGCCTGCGTCTGTCAGCCTGTCTGTCTGCCTGTCTGTGTCTGTCAGCCTGCCTGCCTGTGTCTGTCAGCCTGCCTGCCTGTCTGTGTCTGTCAGCCTGTCTCGCTGTCTGTCTGCCTGCCTGCGTCTGTCAGCCTGCCTGCCTGCCTGTCAGCATGTCTAACTGTCTGTCTGCCAGCCTGCATCTGTCTGCCAGCCTGCCTGTCAGTCAGGCAGTCAGTCAGCCTATGTCTGGTAGACACACACAGAGAGACACAGACAGCCAGAGCCAGGGTCCGTCTGTCAGCCTAGCTGCATGTCTGTCTGCGTCTGTCAGCCTGTCTGTCTGCATCTGTCAGCCTGCCTTTCAGTCAGTCAGCCTGAATGCCTGTCCGTCTTGCCTGCCTGTCTGTCTTTCTGTCTGCGCCTGCCTGCCTGCCTGTCTGCGTCTGTCAGCCTGCCTGTCTATCTGTCTGCGTCTGTCAGCTTGCCTGCCTGCCTGACTGTCAGCATGTCTAGCTGTCTGTCTGCCAGCCTGCCTGTCTGTGTCTGTCAGCCTGTCTCACTGTCTGTCTGCCTGCGTCTGCCTGAATGCCTGTCTGTCTGTCTGCCTGCCTGCCTGTCTGTCTGTCTGTCTGTCTGTCTGTCTGTCTGTCAGCCTGCCTGCCTGTCTGTGTCTGTCAGCCTGCCTGCCTGCATCTGTCTGCCTGCCTGTCTGCCAGCCTGCCTGTCAGTCAGGCAGGCAGACAGGCAGGCTGCCTGCGTCTGTCTGCCTGCCTGCCTGTCAGCCTGCCTGTCAGTCAGTCAGTCAGCCTGCCTATTTGTCGGTCTGCCTGCCTGCCTGTCTGCATCTGTCAGCCTGCCTGCCCGTCTGTCTGCATCTGTCAGCCTGCCAGCCTGTCTGTCAGCCTGCCTGCCTGCTTGTCTGCCTGTCTGTCTGCGTCTGCCTGTCAGCCTGCCTGTCTGCGTCTGCCTGCCTGCCTGTCTGTCTGTCTGCCTGCGTCTGTCTACCTGCCTGTCTGCCTGCCTGCCTGCGTCTGTCAGCCTGCCTGCCTGCCTGTCAGCATGTCTGTCTTTCTGTCTGCGTCTGTCTGTCTGTCTGTCAGCCTGCCTGCCTGTCTGTGTCTGTCAGCCTGCCTGCCTGCCTGTCTGTGTCTGTCAGCCTGTCTCGCTGTCTGTCTGCCTGCCTGCGTCTGCCTGCCTGCGTCTGTCAGCCTGTCTGTCTGCCTGTCTGTGTCTGTCAGCCTGCCTGCCTGTGTCTGTCAGCCTGCCTGCCTGTCTGTGTCTGTCAGCCTGTCTCGCTGTCTGTCTGCCTGCCTGCGTCTGTCAGCCTGCCTGCCTGCCTGTCAGCATGTCTAACTGTCTGTCTGCCAGCCTGCATCTGTCTGCCAGCCTGCCTGTCAGTCAGGCAGTCAGTCAGCCTATGTCTGGTAGACACACACAGAGAGACACAGACAGCCAGAGCCAGGGTCCGTCTGTCAGCCTAGCTGCATGTCTGTCTGCGTCTGTCAGCCTGTCTGTCTGCATCTGTCAGCCTGCCTTTCAGTCAGTCAGCCTGAATGCCTGTCCGTCTTGCCTGCCTGTCTGTCTTTCTGTCTGCGCCTGCCTGCCTGCCTGTCTGCGTCTGTCAGCCTGCCTGCCTGCCTATCAGTCAGTCAGCCTGCCTGCCTGCCTGCCTGTCTGGCTGGCTGTCTACCTGTCTGTCTGTCTGCCTGCCCGTCTGTCTGCATCTGTCAGCCTGTCTGCCTGCCTACCTGTCTGTCTGCCTGCCTGCCCGTCTGTCTGCATCTGTCAGCCTGTCGGTCTGCCTGCCTGTCTGCCTGCCTGCATCTGCCTGTCTGTCTGCGTCTGTCAGCCTGCCTGCCTGCGTCTGTCTGCCTGTCAGCCTGTCTGTCAGCATGTCAGTCAGTCAGCCTGCCTGTCTGCGTTTGTCTGCCTGCCTGCCTGTCTGTCTGCATCTGTCAGCCTGCCTGCCTGCATCTGTCAGCCTGCCTGCCTGCCTGTCAGTCAGTCAGTCAGTCAGTCAGTCAGTCAGCCTGGCTGCCTGCCTGCCGGTCTGCGTCTGTCTGTCTGTCTGCCTGCCTGCCTGTCAGTCAGTCAGCCTGCCAGCCAGCCTGCCTGTCAGTCAGTCAGCCTGCCAGCCTGCCTTCCTGCCAGTCAGTCAGCCTGCCTGCCTGTCTGGCTGGCTGGCTGGCTGTCTACCTGTCTGCGTCTGCCTGTCCGTCTGTCTGCATCTGTCTGCCTGCCTGTCTGCCAGCCTGCCTGTCAGTCAGGCAGTCAGTCAGCCTATGTCTGGTAGACACACAGAGAGAGACACAGACAGCCAGAGCCAGGGTCCGTCTGTCAGCCTAGCTGCATGTCTGTCTGCCAGCCTGCCAGCCTGCCTGTCTGCCTGCCAGTCAGTCAGTCAGTCAGTCAGTCAGTCAGTCAGTCAGTCAGTCAGCCAGTCAGTCAGCCTGAATGCCTGTCTGTCTGTCTTTCTGTCTGCGCCTACCTGCCTGCCTGCCTGCTTGTCTGCCTGTCTGCCTGTCTGCCTGTCTGCCTGTCTGCCTGTCTGCCTGTCTGCCTGTCTGCCTGTCTGTCTGTCTGTCTGTCTGTCTGTCTGCCTGCCTGCCTGCGTCTGTCTGCCTGCCTGCCTGTCAGCCTGCCTGCCTGTCAGTCAGTCAGTCAGCCTGCCTATTTGTCGGTCTGCCTGCCTGCCTGTCTGCATCTGTCAGCCTGCCTGCCCGTCTGTCTGCATCTGTCAGCCTGCCAGCCTGTCTGTCAGCCTGCCTGCCTGCTTGTCTGCCTGTCTGTCTGCGTCTGCCTGTCAGCCTGCCTGTCTGCGTCTGCCTGCCTGCCTGTCTGTCTGTCTGCCTGCGTCTGTCTACCTGCCTGTCTGCCTGCCTGCCTGCCTGCGTCTGTCAGCCTGCCTGCCTGCCTGTCAGCATGTCTGTCTTTCTGTCTGCGTCTGTCTGTCTGTCTGTCAGCCTGCCTGCCTGTCTGTGTCTGTCAGCCTGCCTGCCTGCCTGTCTGTGTCTGTCAGCCTGTCTCGCTGTCTGTCTGCCTGCCTGCGTCTGCCTGCCTGCGTCTGTCAGCCTGTCTGTCTGCCTGTCTGTGTCTGTCAGCCTGCCTGCCTGTGTCTGTCAGCCTGCCTGCCTGTCTGTGTCTGTCAGCCTGTCTCGCTGTCTGTCTGCCTGCCTGCGTCTGTCAGCCTGCCTGCCTGCCTGTCAGCATGTCTAACTGTCTGTCTGCCAGCCTGCATCTGTCTGCCAGCCTGCCTGTCAGTCAGGCAGTCAGTCAGCCTATGTCTGGTAGACACACACAGAGAGACACAGACAGCCAGAGCCAGGGTCCGTCTGTCAGCCTAGCTGCATGTCTGTCTGCGTCTGTCAGCCTGTCTGTCTGCATCTGTCAGCCTGCCTTTCAGTCAGTCAGCCTGAATGCCTGTCCGTCTTGCCTGCCTGTCTGTCTTTCTGTCTGCGCCTGCCTGCCTGCCTGTCTGCGTCTGTCAGCCTGCCTGTCTATCTGTCTGCGTCTGTCAGCTTGCCTGCCTGCCTGACTGTCAGCATGTCTAGCTGTCTGTCTGCCAGCCTGCCTGTCTGTGTCTGTCAGCCTGTCTCACTGTCTGTCTGCCTGCGTCTGCCTGAATGCCTGTCTGTCTGTCTGCCTGCCTGCCTGCCTGCCTGCCTGCCTGTCTGTCTGTCTGTCTGTCTGTCTGTCTGTCTGTCTGTCTGTCTGTCAGCCTGCCTGCCTGTCTGTGTCTGTCAGCCTGCCTGCCTGCATCTGTCTGCCTGCCTGTCTGCCAGCCTGCCTGTCAGTCAGGCAGGCAGACAGGCAGGCTGCCTGCGTCTGTCTGCCTGCCTGCCTGTCAGCCTGCCTGTCAGTCAGTCAGTCAGCCTGCCTATTTGTCGGTCTGCCTGCCTGCCTGTCTGCATCTGTCAGCCTGCCTGCCCGTCTGTCTGCATCTGTCAGCCTGCCAGCCTGTCTGTCAGCCTGCCTGCCTGCTTGTCTGCCTGTCTGTCTGCGTCTGCCTGTCAGCCTGCCTGTCTGCGTCTGCCTGCCTGCCTGTCTGTCTGCCTGCGTCTGTCTACCTGCCTGTCTGCCTGCCTGCCTGCCTGCGTCTGTCAGCCTGCCTGCCTGCCTGTCAGCATGTCTGTCTTTCTGTCTGCGTCTGTCTGTCTGTCTGTCAGCCTGCCTGCCTGTCTGTGTCTGTCAGCCTGCCTGCCTGCCTGTCTGTGTCTGTCAGCCTGTCTCGCTGTCTGTCTGCCTGCCTGCGTCTGCCTGCCTGCGTCTGTCAGCCTGTCTGTCTGCCTGTCTGTGTCTGTCAGCCTGCCTGCCTGTGTCTGTCAGCCTGCCTGCCTGTCTGTGTCTGTCAGCCTGTCTCGCTGTCTGTCTGCCTGCCTGCGTCTGTCAGCCTGCCTGCCTGCCTGTCAGCATGTCTAACTGTCTGTCTGCCAGCCTGCATCTGTCTGCCAGCCTGCCTGTCAGTCAGGCAGTCAGTCAGCCTATGTCTGGTAGACACACACAGAGAGACACAGACAGCCAGAGCCAGGGTCCGTCTGTCAGCCTAGCTGCATGTCTGTCTGCGTCTGTCAGCCTGTCTGTCTGCATCTGTCAGCCTGCCTTTCAGTCAGTCAGCCTGAATGCCTGTCCGTCTTGCCTGCCTGTCTGTCTTTCTGTCTGCGCCTGCCTGCCTGCCTGTCTGCGTCTGTCAGCCTGCCTGTCTATCTGTCTGCGTCTGTCAGCTTGCCTGCCTGCCTGACTGTCAGCATGTCTAGCTGTCTGTCTGCCAGCCTGCCTGTCTGTGTCTGTCAGCCTGTCTCACTGTCTGTCTGCCTGCGTCTGCCTGAATGCCTGTCTGTCTGTCTGTCTGTCTGTCTGCCTGCCTGCCTGTCTGTCTGTCTGTCTGTCTGCCTGCCTGCGTCTGTCTGCCGGCCTGCCTGTCAGCCTGCCTGCCTGTCAGCCTGCCTATTTGTCGGTCTGCCTGCCTGTCTGCATCTGTCAGCCTGCCTGCCCGTCTGTCTGCATCTGTCAGCCTGTCTGTCAGCATGTCAGTCAGTCAGCCTGCCTGTCTGCGTTTGTCTGCCTGCGTCTGTCTGTCTGCCTGCCCGTCTGTCTGTCTGTCAGCCTGCCTGCCTGTCTGTGTCTGTCAGCCTGCCTGCCTGCATCTGTCTGCCTGCCTGTCTGCCAGCCTGCCTGTCAGTCAGGCAGTCAGTCAGCCTATGTCTGGTAGACACACAGAGAGAGACACAGACAGCCAGAGCCAGGGTCCGTCTGTCAGCCTAGCTGCATGTCTGTCTGCGTCTGTCAGCCTGTCTGTCTGCATCTGTCAGCCTGCCTTTCAGTCAGTCAGCCTGAATGCCTGTCCGTCTTGCCTGTCTGTCTTTCTGTCTGCATCTGTCAGCCTGCCTTTCAGTCAGTCAGCCTGAATGCCTGTCCGTCTTGCCTGTCTGTCTTTCTGTCTGCGCCTTCCTGCCTGCCTGTCTGCGTCTGTCAGCCTGCCTGTCTATCTGTCTGCGTCTGTCAGCTTGCCTGCCTGCCTGACTGTCAGCATGTCTAGCTGTCTGTCTGCCAGCCTGCCTGTCTGCATCTGTCTGCCTGCTTGCCTGTCTGCATCTGTCAGCCTGCCTGCCTGCCTGTTAGTCAGTCAGTCAGCCTGCCTGCCTGTCGGTCTGCATCTGTCAGCCTGCGTGCCTGCCTTTCAGTCGTGCTCAGAATTCAGCAAGAAGTCACTCTCTTCCATTGAGCGTGCTGACATCATTGGTCAACACCAGCACCTCCACATCTTGACTTTGCCGTTCACACACTTTGCCTGGTAACCTAGCAACAATTACAAAGTTCAACTATGTTAGAGCAGTGAAAACAGCCAAATTAGTGTCACACACTACACAGTTTGCCTGCCTGCCTGACTGTCTGTCTGTCAGCCTGACTGTCTGTCAGCCTGCCTGCCTGCCTGTCTGTCAGCCTGTCTGTCAGTCAGTCAGTCAGTCAGCCTGCCCTTCTGCGTTTGTCTGCCTGCCTGCCTGTCTCGCTGTGTCTGTCTGCCTGCCTGCGTCTGTCTGCCTGCCTGCGTCTGTCAGCCTGGCTGCCTGCCTGTCTGTCTGCCAGCCTGCCTGTCTGCCTCTGTCTGCCTGTCAGTCAGTCAGCCTGCCAACCTGTCAGCCTGCCTGTCTGCATCTGCCTGCCTGTCTGCATCTGTCAGCCTGTCTGCCTGCCTGCGTCTGTCAGCCTGTCTGCCTGCCTACCTGTCTGTCTGTCTGCCTGCCCGTCTGTCTGCATCTGTCAGCCTGTCTGCCTGCCTACCTGTCTGTCTGCCTGCCTGCCCGTCTGTCTGCATCTGTCAGCCTGTCGGTCTGCCTGCCTGTCTGCCTGCCTGCATCTGCCTGTCTGTCTGCGTCTGTCAGCCTGCCTGCCTGCGTCTGTCTGCCTGTCAGCCTGTCTGTCAGCATGTCAGTCAGTCAGCCTGCCTGTCTGCGTTTGTCTGCCTGCCTGCCTGTCTGTCTGCATCTGTCAGCCTGCCTGCCTGCATCTGTCAGCCTGCCTGCCTGCCTGTCAGTCAGTCAGTCAGTCAGTCAGTCAGTCAGTCAGCCTGGCTGCCTGCCTGCCGGTCTGCGTCTGTCTGTCTGTCTGCCTGCCTGCCTGCCTGTCAGTCAGTCAGCCTGCCAGCCAGCCTGCCTGTCAGTCAGTCAGCCTGCCAGCCTGCCTTCCTGCCAGTCAGACAGGCAGGCAGGCAGACAAACGCAGACAGGCAGGCAGGCTGACAGACAGACAGGCAGACAGACGCAGACAGAAAGACAGACATGCTGACAGGCAGGCTGACAGACGCAGGCAGGCAGGCAGACAGGCAGGTAGACAGACGCAGGCAGACAGACAGACAGGCAGGCAGGCAGACGCAGACAGGCAGGCTGACAGACACAGACAGGCAGGCAGGCTGACAGACACAGACAGGCAGGCAGGCTGACAGACACAGGCAGGCAGGCTGACAGACACAGGCAGGCAGACAGACAGGCTGACAGACGCAGACAGACGGACAGGCAGACGCAGACAGGTAGACAGCCAGCCAGACAGGCAGGCAGGCTGACTGACTGGCAGGAAGGCAGGCTGGCAGGCTGACTGACTGACAGGCAGGCAGGCAGGCTGACAGATGCAGACAGACGGGCAGGCAGACAGACAGACAGACGCAGGCAGGCAGGCAGCCAGCCAGCCAGCCAGCCAGCCAGGCAGGCAGGCAGGCTGACTGACTGACTGACTGACTGACTGACTGACTGACTGACTGACTGACTGACTGACTGACAGGCAGGCAGGCAGGCAGACAAACGCAGACAGGCAGGCTGACAGGCAGACGCAGACAGACAGGCAGACAAGCAGGCAGGCAGGCTGACAGACATGCTGACAGATGCAGACAGACAGGCAGGCAGGCTGACAGATGCAGACAGACGGGCAGGCAGACAGACAGACAGGCAGGCTGACAGGCAGACGCAGACAGACAGGCAGGTAGGTGCTGACAGAAAGACAGGCAGGCAGACAGGCAGGCAGGCTGACAGGCAGGCTGACAGACGCAGGCAGGCAGACAGGCAGGTAGACAGACGCAGGCAGACAGACAGACAGGCAGGCAGGCAGACGCAGACAGGCAGGCTGACAGACACAGACAGGCAGGCAGGCTGACAGACACAGACAGGCAGGCTGACAGACACAGACAGCCCGTCTGTCTGCATCTGTCAGCCTGTCTGTCAGCATGTCAGTCAGTCAGCCTGCCTGTCTGCGTTTGTCTGCCTGCGTCTGTCTGTCTGCCTGCCCGTCTGTCTGTCAGCCTGCCTGCCTGTCTGTGTCTGTCAGCCTGCCTGCCTGCATCTGTCTGCCTGCCTGTCTGCCAGCCTGCCTGTCAGTCAGGCAGTCAGTCAGCCTATGTCTGGTAGACACACAGAGAGAGACACAGACAGCCAGAGCCAGGGTCCGTCTGTCAGCCTAGCTGCATGTCTGTCTGCGTCTGTCAGCCTGTCTGTCTGCATCTGTCAGCCTGCCTTTCAGTCAGTCAGCCTGAATGCCTGTCCGTCTTGCCTGTCTGTCTTTCTGTCTGCATCTGTCAGCCTGCCTTTCAGTCAGTCAGCCTGAATGCCTGTCCGTCTTGCCTGTCTGTCTTTCTGTCTGCGCCTTCCTGCCTGCCTGTCTGCGTCTGTCAGCCTGCCTGTCTATCTGTCTGCGTCTGTCAGCTTGCCTGCCTGCCTGACTGTCAGCATGTCTAGCTGTCTGTCTGCCAGCCTGCCTGTCTGCATCTGTCTGCCTGCTTGCCTGTCTGCATCTGTCAGCCTGCCTGCCTGCCTGTTAGTCAGTCAGTCAGCCTGCCTGCCTGTCGGTCTGCATCTGTCAGCCTGCGTGCCTGCCTTTCAGTCGTGCTCAGAATTCAGCAAGAAGTCACTCTCTTCCATTGAGCGTGCTGACATCATTGGTCAACACCAGCACCTCCACATCTTGACTTTGCCGTTCACACACTTTGCCTGGTAACCTAGCAACAATTACAAAGTTCAACTATGTTAGAGCAGTGAAAACAGCCAAATTAGTGTCACACACTACACAGTTTGCCTGCCTGCCTGACTGTCTGTCTGTCAGCCTGACTGTCTGTCAGCCTGCCTGCCTGCCTGTCTGTCAGCCTGTCTGTCAGTCAGTCAGTCAGTCAGCCTGCCCTTCTGCGTTTGTCTGCCTGCCTGCCTGTCTCGCTGTGTCTGTCTGCCTGCCTGCGTCTGTCTGCCTGCCTGCGTCTGTCAGCCTGGCTGCCTGCCTGTCTGTCTGCCAGCCTGCCTGTCTGCCTCTGTCTGCCTGTCAGTCAGTCAGCCTGCCAACCTGTCAGCCTGCCTGTCTGCATCTGCCTGCCTGTCTGCATCTGTCAGCCTGTCTGCCTGCCTGCGTCTGTCAGCCTGTCTGCCTGCCTACCTGTCTGTCTGTCTGCCTGCCCGTCTGTCTGCATCTGTCAGCCTGTCTGCCTGCCTACCTGTCTGTCTGCCTGCCTGCCCGTCTGTCTGCATCTGTCAGCCTGTCGGTCTGCCTGCCTGTCTGCCTGCCTGCATCTGCCTGTCTGTCTGCGTCTGTCAGCCTGCCTGCCTGCGTCTGTCTGCCTGTCAGCCTGTCTGTCAGCATGTCAGTCAGTCAGCCTGCCTGTCTGCGTTTGTCTGCCTGCCTGCCTGTCTGTCTGCATCTGTCAGCCTGCCTGCCTGCATCTGTCAGCCTGCCTGCCTGCCTGTCAGTCAGTCAGTCAGTCAGTCAGTCAGTCAGTCAGCCTGGCTGCCTGCCTGCCGGTCTGCGTCTGTCTGTCTGTCTGCCTGCCTGCCTGCCTGTCAGTCAGTCAGCCTGCCAGCCAGCCTGCCTGTCAGTCAGTCAGCCTGCCAGCCTGCCTTCCTGCCAGTCAGTCAGCCTGCCTGCCTGTCTGGCTGGCTGGCTGGCTGTCTACCTGTCTGCGTCTGCCTGTCCGTCTGTCTGCATCTGTCTGCCTGCCTGTCTGCCAGCCTGCCTGTCAGTCAGGCAGTCAGTCAGCCTATGTCTGGTAGACACACAGAGAGAGACACAGACAGCCAGAGCCAGGGTCCGTCTGTCAGCCTAGCTGCATGTCTGTCTGCCAGCCTGCCTGTCTGCCTGTCTGCCTGCCAGTCAGTCAGTCAGTCAGTCAGTCAGTCAGTCAGCCAGTCAGTCAGCCTGAATGCCTGTCTGTCTGTCTTTCTGTCTGCGCCTACCTGCCTGCCTGCCTGCTTGTCTGCCTGTCTGTCTGTCTGTCTGTCTGTCTGTCTGTCTGTCTGTCTGTCTGCCTGCCTGCCTGCCTGCGTCTGTCTGCCTGCCTGCCTGTCAGCCTGCCTGCCTGTCAGTCAGTCAGTCAGCCTGCCTATTTGTCGGTCTGCCTGCCTGCCTGTCTGCATCTGTCAGCCTGCCTGCCCGTCTGTCTGCATCTGTCAGCCTGCCAGCCTGTCTGTCAGCCTGCCTGCCTGCTTGTCTGCCTGTCTGTCTGCGTCTGCCTGTCAGCCTGCCTGTCTGCGTCTGCCTGCCTGCCTGTCTGTCTGTCTGCCTGCGTCTGTCTACCTGCCTGTCTGCCTGCCTGCCTGCCTGCGTCTGTCAGCCTGCCTGCCTGCCTGTCAGCATGTCTGTCTTTCTGTCTGCGTCTGTCTGTCTGTCTGTCAGCCTGCCTGCCTGTCTGTGTCTGTCAGCCTGCCTGCCTGCCTGTCTGTGTATGTCAGCCTGTCTCGCTGTCTGTCTGCCTGCCTGCGTCTGCCTGCCTGCGTCTGTCAGCCTGTCTGTCTGCCTGTCTGTGTCTGTCAGCCTGCCTGCCTGTGTCTGTCAGCCTGCCTGCCTGTCTGTGTCTGTCAGCCTGCCTGCCTGCGTCTGTCAGCCTGCCTGCCTGCCTGTCAGCATGTCTAACTGTCTGTCTGCCAGCCTGCATCTGTCTGCCAGCCTGCCTGTCAGTCAGGCAGTCAGTCAGCCTATGTCTGGTAGACACACACAGAGAGACACAGACAGCCAGAGCCAGGGTCCGTCTGTCAGCCTAGCTGCATGTCTGTCTGCGTCTGTCAGCCTGTCTGTCTGCATCTGTCAGCCTGCCTTTCAGTCAGTCAGCCTGAATGCCTGTCCGTCTTGCCTGCCTGTCTGTCTTTCTGTCTGCGCCTGCCTGCCTGCCTGTCTGCGTCTGTCAGCCTGCCTGTCTATCTGTCTGCGTCTGTCAGCTTGCCTGCCTGCCTGACTGTCAGCATGTCTAGCTGTCTGTCTGCCAGCCTGCCTGTCTGTGTCTGTCAGCCTGTCTCGCTGTCTGTCTGCCTGCGTCTGCCTGAATGCCTGTCTGTCTGTCTGTCTGTCTGTCTGTCTGTCTGTCTGTCTGTCTGTCTGTCTGTCTGTCTGTCTGTCTGCCTGCCTGCCTGCCTGTCTGCCTGCCTGCCTGTCTGTCTGTCTGTCTGTCTGTCTGCCTGCCTGCCTGCCTGCCTGCCTGCGTCTGTCTGCCGGCCTGCCTGTCAGCCTGCCTGCCTGTCAGCCTGCCTATTTGTCGGTCTGCCTGCCTGTCTGCATCTGTCAGCCTGCCTGCCCGTCTGTCTGCATCTGTCAGCCTGTCTGTCAGCCTGCCTGCCTGCTTGTCTGCCTGTCTGTCTGCGTCTGCCTGTCTGCGTTTGTCTGCCTGCCTGTCTGTCTGCATCTGTCAGCCTGCCTGTCAGTCAGTCAGTCAGTCAGTCAGTCAGTCAGTCAGTCAGCCTGCCTGCCTGGCTGGCTGGCTGGCTGGCTGGCTGCCTGCCTGCGTCTGTCTGTCTGTCTGCCTGCCCGTCTGTCTGCATCTGTCAGCCTGCCTGCCTGCCTGTCAGTCAGTCAGCCTGCCAGCCTGCCTTCCTGCCAGTCAGTCAGCCTGCCTGCCTGTCTGTCTGGCTGGCTGTCTACCTGTCTGCGTCTGCCTGTCCGTCTGTCTGCGTCTGTCAGCCTGTCTGTCTGCCTGTCTGTGTCTGTCAGCCTGCCTGCCTGTGTCTGTCAGCTTGCCTGCCTGTCTGTGTCTGTCAGCCTGCCTGCCTGTCTGTGTCTGTCAGCCTGCCTGTCTGCGTCTGCCTGCCTGCCTGCCTGTCTGTCTGCCTGCGTCTGTCTACCTGCCTGTCTGCCTGCCTGCCTGCGTCTGTCAGCCTGCCTGCCTGCCTGTCAGCATGTCTGTCTTTCTGTCTGCGTCTGTCTGCCTGTCTGTCAGCCTGCCTGCCTGTCAGTCAGTCAGTCAGTCAGTCAGTCAGTCAGTCAGTCAGTCAGTCAGCCTGCCTGCCTGCCTGTCTGCGTCTGTCTGTCTGTCTGTCTGCCTGCCCGTCTGTCTGCATCTGTCAGCCTGCCTGCCTGCCTGTCAGTCAGTCAGCCTGCCAGCCTGCCTGCCTGCCTGCCTGCCTTCCTGCCAGTCAGTCAGCCTGCCTGCCTGTCTGGCTGGCTGGCTGGCTGTCTACCTGTCTGCGTCTGCCTGTCCGTCTGTCTGCGTCTGTCAGCCTGTCTGTCTGCCTGTCTGTGTCTGTCAGCCTGCCTGCCTGTGTCTGTCAGCCTGCCTGCCTGTCTGTGTCTGTCAGCCTGCCTGCCTGTCTGTGTCTGTCAGCCTGCCTGCCTGTCTGTGTCTGTCAGCCTGTCTCGCTGTCTGTCTGCCTGCCTGTCTGCCTGCGTCTGTCAGCCTGCCTGCCTGCCTGCCTGCCTGTCAGCATGTCTAACTGTCTGTCTGCCAGCCTGCATCTGTCTGCCTGCCTGTCTGCCAGCCTGTCTGTCAGTCAGGCAGTCAGTCAGCCTATGTCTGGTAGACACACAGAGAGAGACACAGACAGCCAGAGCCAGGGTCCGTCTGTCAGCCTAGCTGCATGTCTGTCTGCCTGCCAGCCTGCCTGTCTGCCTCTGTCTGCCTGTCAGTCAGTCAGTCAGTCAGTCAGTCAGTCAGTCAGTCAGCCTGCCAACCTGTCTGCCTGCCCGTCTGTCTGCATCTGTCAGCCTGCCTGCCTGCCAGTCAGTCAGTCAGTCAGTCAGCCAGTCAGTCAGCCTGAATGCCTGTCTGTCTGTCTTTCTGTCTGCGCCTACCTGCCTGCCTGCCTGCTTGTCTGCCTGTCTGTCTGCGTCTGCCTGTCTGTCAGCCTGCCTGTCTGCCTGCCTGCCTGCCTGCCTGTCTGTCTGTCTGTCTGTCTATCTGTCTGCCTGCGTCTGTCTGCCTGCCTGCCTGTCAGCCTGCCTGCCTGCCTGCCTGTCAGTCAGTCAGTCAGCCTGCCTATTTGTCGGTCTGCCTGCCTGCCTGTCTGCATCTGTCAGCCTGCCTGCCCGTCTGTCTGCATCTGTCAGCCTGCCTGCCTGCCTGCCAGCCTGTCATTCAGCCTGCCTGCCTGCCTGTCAGCCTGCCTGCCTGCTTGTCTGCCTGTCTGTCTGCGTCTGCCTGTCAGCCTGCCTGTCTGCGTCTGCCTGCCTGCGTCTGTCTACCTGCCTGTCTGCCTGCCTGCGTCTGTCAGCCTGCCTGCCTGTCTGCCTGCCTCTGTCAGCCTGCCTGCCTGTCTGCCTGCCTGTCTTTCTGTCAGCACCTACCTGCCTGCCTGCCTGCCTGCCAGCCTGTCATTCAGCCTGCCTGCCTGCTTGTCTGCCTGTCTGTCTGCGTCTGCCTGTCAGCCTGCCTGTCTGCGTCTGCCTGCCTGCGTCTGTCTACCTGCCTGTCTGCCTGCCTGCGTCTGTCAGCCTGCCTGCCTGTCTGCCTGCCTCTGTCAGCCTGCCTGCCTGTCTGCCTGCCTGTCTTTCTGTCAGCACCTACCTGCCTGTCTGTCTGCGTCTGCCTGTCAGCCTGCCTGCCTGCCTGTCAGTCAGTCAGCCTGCCAGCCTGCCTTCCTGCCAGTCAGTCAGCCTGCCTGCCTGCCTGTCTGGCTGGCTGTCTACCTGTCTGCGTCTGCCTGTCCGTCTGTCTGCGTCTGTCAGCCTGTCTGTCTGCCTGTCTGTGTCTGTCAGCCTGCCTGCCTGTGTCTGTCAGCCTGCCTGCCTGTCTGTGTCTGTCAGCCTGCCTGCCTGTCTGTGTCTGTCAGCCTGCCTGTCTGCGTCTGCCTGCCTGCCTGTCTGTCTGTCTGCCTGCGTCTGTCTACCTGCCTGTCTGCCTGCCTGCGTCTGTCAGCCTGCCTGTCAGCCTGCCTGCCTGTCTGCCTGCCTGTCTTTCTGTCAGCACCTACCTGCCTGTCTGTCTGCGTCTGCCTGTCAGCCTGCCTGTCTGTCTGTCTGCCTGCCCGTCTGTCTGCATCTGTCAGCCTGCCTGCCTGTCTGTCTGCATCTGTCAGCATGTCTGTCAGCCTGCCTGCCTGCTTGTCTGCCTGTCTGTCTGCGTCTGCCTGTCAGCCTGCCTGTCTGCGTTTGTCTGCCTGCCTGCCTGCCTGTCAGTCAGTCAGTCAGTCAGTCAGTCAGTCAGTCAGTCAGTCAGTCAGTCAGCCTGCCTGCCTGCCTGGCTGGCTGGCTGGCTGGCTGGCTGCCTGCCTGCCTGCGTCTGTCTGTCTGTCTGCCTGCCCGTCTGTCTGCATCTGTCAGCCTGCCTGCCTGCCTGTCAGTCAGTCAGCCTGCCAGCCTGCCTTCCTGCCAGTCAGTCAGCCTGCCTGCCTGTCTGGCTGGCTGTCTACCTGTCTGCGTCTGCCTGTCCGTCTGTCTGCGTCTGTCAGCCTGTCTGTCTGCCTGCCTGTGTCTGTCAGCCTGCCTGCCTGTGTCTGTCAGCCTGCCTGCCTGTCTGTGTCTGTCAGCCTGCCTGCCTGTCTGTGTCTGTCAGCCTGCCTGTCTGCGTCTGCCTGCCTGCCTGTCTGTCTGTCTGCCTGCGTCTGTCTACCTGCCTGTCTGCCTGCCTGCCTGCGTCTGTCAGCCTGCCTGTCAGCATGTCTGTCTTTCTGTCTGCGTCTGTCTGCCTGTCTGTCTGTCAGCCTGCCTGCCTGTCTGCGTTTGTCTGCCTGCCTGCCTGTCTGTCTGCATCTGTCAGCCTGCCTGCCTGTCTGCATCTGTCAGCCTGCCTGTCAGTCAGTCAGTCAGTCAGTCAGTCAGTCAGTCAGCCTGCCTGCCTGCCTGCCTGTCTGCGTCTGTCTGTCTGTCTGTCTGCCTGCCCGTCTGTCTGCATCTGTCAGCCTGCCTGCCTGCCTGTCAGTCAGTCAGCCTGCCAGCCTGCCTGCCTGCCTGCCTGCCTGCCTGCCTTCCTGCCAGTCAGTCAGCCTGCCTGCCTGTCTGGCTGGCTGGCTGTCTACCTGTCTGCGTCTGCCTGTCCGTCTGTCTGCGTCTGTCAGCCTGTCTGTCTGCCTGTCTGTGTCTGTCAGCCTGCCTGCCTGTGTCTGTCAGCCTGCCTGCCTGCCTGTCAGCATGTCTGTCTTTCTGTCTGCGTCTGTCTGTCTGTCTGTCAGCCTGCCTGCCTGTCTGTGTCTGTCAGCCTGCCTGCCTGCCTGTCTGTGTATGTCAGCCTGTCTCGCTGTCTGTCTGCCTGCCTGCGTCTGCCTGCCTGCGTCTGTCAGCCTGTCTGTGTCTGTCAGCCTGCCTGCCTGTGTCTGTCAGCCTGCCTGCCTGTCTGTGTCTGTCAGCCTGCCTGCCTGCGTCTGTCAGCCTGCCTGCCTGCCTGTCAGCATGTCTAACTGTCTGTCTGCCAGCCTGCATCTGTCTGCCAGCCTGCCTGTCAGTCAGGCAGTCAGTCAGCCTATGTCTGGTAGACACACACAGAGAGACACAGACAGCCAGAGCCAGGGTCCGTCTGTCAGCCTAGCTGCATGTCTGTCTGCGTCTGTCAGCCTGTCTGTCTGCATCTGTCAGCCTGCCTTTCAGTCAGTCAGCCTGAATGCCTGTCCGTCTTGCCTGCCTGTCTGTCTTTCTGTCTGCGCCTGCCTGCCTGCCTGTCTGCGTCTGTCAGCCTGCCTGTCTATCTGTCTGCGTCTGTCAGCTTGCCTGCCTGCCTGACTGTCAGCATGTCTAGCTGTCTGTCTGCCAGCCTGCCTGTCTGTGTCTGTCAGCCTGTCTCGCTGTCTGTCTGCCTGCGTCTGCCTGAATGCCTGTCTGTCTGTCTGTCTGTCTGTCTGTCTGTCTGTCTGTCTGTCTGTCTGCCTGCCTGCCTGCCTGCCTGCCTGCCTGCCTGCCTGCCTGCCTGCCTGCCTGCCTGCCTGCCTGCCTGCCTGTCTGTCTGTCTGTCTGTCTGTCTGTCTGTCTGTCTGTCTGTCTGTCTGTCTGCCGGCCTGCCTGTCAGCCTGCCTGCCTGTCAGCCTGCCTATTTGTCGGTCTGCCTGCCTGTCTGCATCTGTCAGCCTGCCTGCCCGTCTGTCTGCATCTGTCAGCCTGTCTGTCAGCCTGCCTGCCTGCTTGTCTGCCTGTCTGTCTGCGTCTGCCTGTCTGCGTTTGTCTGCCTGCCTGTCTGTCTGCATCTGTCAGCCTGCCTGTCAGTCAGTCAGTCAGTCAGTCAGTCAGTCAGTCAGTCAGCCTGCCTGCCTGGCTGGCTGGCTGGCTGGCTGGCTGCCTGCCTGCGTCTGTCTGTCTGTCTGCCTGCCCGTCTGTCTGCATCTGTCAGCCTGCCTGCCTGCCTGTCAGTCAGTCAGCCTGCCAGCCTGCCTTCCTGCCAGTCAGTCAGCCTGCCTGCCTGTCTGTCTGGCTGGCTGTCTACCTGTCTGCGTCTGCCTGTCCGTCTGTCTGCGTCTGTCAGCCTGTCTGTCTGCCTGTCTGTGTCTGTCAGCCTGCCTGCCTGTGTCTGTCAGCTTGCCTGCCTGTCTGTGTCTGTCAGCCTGCCTGCCTGTCTGTGTCTGTCAGCCTGCCTGTCTGCGTCTGCCTGCCTGCCTGCCTGTCTGTCTGCCTGCGTCTGTCTACCTGCCTGTCTGCCTGCCTGCCTGCGTCTGTCAGCCTGCCTGCCTGCCTGTCAGCATGTCTGTCTTTCTGTCTGCGTCTGTCTGCCTGTCTGTCAGCCTGCCTGCCTGTCAGTCAGTCAGTCAGTCAGTCAGTCAGTCAGTCAGTCAGTCAGTCAGTCAGTCAGTCAGTCAGTCAGTCAGTCAGTCAGCCTGCCTGCCTGCCTGTCTGCGTCTGTCTGTCTGTCTGTCTGCCTGCCCGTCTGTCTGCATCTGTCAGCCTGCCTGCCTGCCTGTCAGTCAGTCAGCCTGCCAGCCTGCCTGCCTGCCTGCCTGCCTTCCTGCCAGTCAGTCAGCCTGCCTGCCTGTCTGGCTGGCTGGCTGGCTGTCTACCTGTCTGCGTCTGCCTGTCCGTCTGTCTGCGTCTGTCAGCCTGTCTGTCTGCCTGTCTGTGTCTGTCAGCCTGCCTGCCTGTGTCTGTCAGCCTGCCTGCCTGTCTGTGTCTGTCAGCCTGCCTGCCTGTCTGTGTCTGTCAGCCTGCCTGCCTGTCTGTGTCTGTCAGCCTGTCTCGCTGTCTGTCTGCCTGCCTGTCTGCCTGCGTCTGTCAGCCTGCCTGCCTGCCTGCCTGCCTGTCAGCATGTCTAACTGTCTGTCTGCCAGCCTGCATCTGTCTGCCTGCCTGTCTGCCAGCCTGTCTGTCAGTCAGGCAGTCAGTCAGCCTATGTCTGGTAGACACACAGAGAGAGACACAGACAGCCAGAGCCAGGGTCCGTCTGTCAGCCTAGCTGCATGTCTGTCTGCCTGTCTGTCTGCCAGCCTGCCTGTCTGCCTCTGTCTGCCTGTCAGTCAGTCAGTCAGTCAGTCAGTCAGTCAGTCAGTCAGCCTGCCAACCTGTCTGCCTGCCCGTCTGTCTGCATCTGTCAGCCTGCCTGCCTGCCAGTCAGTCAGTCAGTCAGTCAGCCAGTCAGTCAGCCTGAATGCCTGTCTGTCTGTCTTTCTGTCTGCGCCTACCTGCCTGCCTGCCTGCTTGTCTGCCTGTCTGTCTGCGTCTGCCTGTCTGTCAGCCTGCCTGTCTGCCTGCCTGCCTGCCTGCCTGTCTGTCTGTCTGTCTGTCTATCTGTCTGCCTGCGTCTGTCTGCCTGCCTGCCTGTCAGCCTGCCTGCCTGCCTGTCAGTCAGTCAGTCAGTCAGCCTGCCTATTTGTCGGTCTGCCTGCCTGCCTGTCTGCATCTGTCAGCCTGCCTGCCCGTCTGTCTGCATCTGTCAGCCTGCCTGCCTGCCTGCCAGCCTGTCATTCAGCCTGCCTGCCTGCCTGTCAGCCTGCCTGCCTGCTTGTCTGCCTGTCTGTCTGCGTCTGCCTGTCAGCCTGCCTGTCTGCGTCTGCCTGCCTGCGTCTGTCTACCTGCCTGTCTGCCTGCCTGCGTCTGTCAGCCTGCCTGCCTGTCTGCCTGCCTCTGTCAGCCTGCCTGCCTGTCTGCCTGCCTGTCTTTCTGTCAGCACCTACCTGCCTGCCTGCCTGCCTGCCAGCCTGTCATTCAGCCTGCCTGCCTGCTTGTCTGCCTGTCTGTCTGCGTCTGCCTGTCAGCCTGCCTGTCTGCGTCTGCCTGCCTGCGTCTGTCTACCTGCCTGTCTGCCTGCCTGCGTCTGTCAGCCTGCCTGCCTGTCTGCCTGCCTCTGTCAGCCTGCCTGCCTGTCTGCCTGCCTGTCTTTCTGTCAGCACCTACCTGCCTGTCTGTCTGCGTCTGCCTGTCAGCCTGCCTGCCTGCCTGTCAGTCAGTCAGCCTGCCAGCCTGCCTTCCTGCCAGTCAGTCAGCCTGCCTGCCTGCCTGTCTGGCTGGCTGTCTACCTGTCTGCGTCTGCCTGTCCGTCTGTCTGCGTCTGTCAGCCTGTCTGTCTGCCTGTCTGTGTCTGTCAGCCTGCCTGCCTGTGTCTGTCAGCCTGCCTGCCTGTCTGTGTCTGTCAGCCTGCCTGCCTGTCTGTGTCTGTCAGCCTGCCTGTCTGCGTCTGCCTGCCTGCCTGTCTGTCTGTCTGCCTGCGTCTGTCTACCTGCCTGTCTGCCTGCCTGCGTCTGTCAGCCTGCCTGTCAGCCTGCCTGCCTGTCTGCCTGCCTGTCTTTCTGTCAGCACCTACCTGCCTGTCTGTCTGCGTCTGCCTGTCAGCCTGCCTGTCTGTCTGTCTGCCTGCCCGTCTGTCTGCATCTGTCAGCCTGCCTGCCTGTCTGTCTGCATCTGTCAGCATGTCTGTCAGCCTGCCTGCCTGCTTGTCTGCCTGTCTGTCTGCGTCTGCCTGTCAGCCTGCCTGTCTGCGTTTGTCTGCCTGCCTGCCTGCCTGTCAGTCAGTCAGTCAGTCAGTCAGTCAGTCAGTCAGTCAGTCAGTCAGTCAGCCTGCCTGCCTGCCTGGCTGGCTGGCTGGCTGGCTGGCTGCCTGCCTGCCTGCGTCTGTCTGTCTGTCTGCCTGCCCGTCTGTCTGCATCTGTCAGCCTGCCTGCCTGCCTGTCAGTCAGTCAGCCTGCCAGCCTGCCTTCCTGCCAGTCAGTCAGCCTGCCTGCCTGTCTGGCTGGCTGTCTACCTGTCTGCGTCTGCCTGTCCGTCTGTCTGCGTCTGTCAGCCTGTCTGTCTGCCTGCCTGTGTCTGTCAGCCTGCCTGCCTGTGTCTGTCAGCCTGCCTGCCTGTCTGTGTCTGTCAGCCTGCCTGCCTGTCTGTGTCTGTCAGCCTGCCTGTCTGCGTCTGCCTGCCTGCCTGTCTGTCTGTCTGCCTGCGTCTGTCTACCTGCCTGTCTGCCTGCCTGCCTGCGTCTGTCAGCCTGCCTGTCAGCATGTCTGTCTTTCTGTCTGCGTCTGTCTGCCTGTCTGTCTGTCAGCCTGCCTGCCTGTCTGCGTTTGTCTGCCTGCCTGCCTGTCTGTCTGCATCTGTCAGCCTGCCTGCCTGTCTGCATCTGTCAGCCTGCCTGTCAGTCAGTCAGTCAGTCAGTCAGTCAGTCAGTCAGCCTGCCTGCCTGCCTGCCTGTCTGCGTCTGTCTGTCTGTCTGTCTGCCTGCCCGTCTGTCTGCATCTGTCAGCCTGCCTGCCTGCCTGTCAGTCAGTCAGCCTGCCAGCCTGCCTGCCTGCCTGCCTGCCTGCCTGCCTTCCTGCCAGTCAGTCAGCCTGCCTGCCTGTCTGGCTGGCTGGCTGTCTACCTGTCTGCGTCTGCCTGTCCGTCTGTCTGCGTCTGTCAGCCTGTCTGTCTGCCTGTCTGTGTCTGTCAGCCTGCCTGCCTGTGTCTGTCAGCCTGCCTGCCTGCCTGTCAGCATGTCTGTCTTTCTGTCTGCGTCTGTCTGTCTGTCTGTCAGCCTGCCTGCCTGTCTGTGTCTGTCAGCCTGCCTGCCTGCCTGTCTGTGTATGTCAGCCTGTCTCGCTGTCTGTCTGCCTGCCTGCGTCTGCCTGCCTGCGTCTGTCAGCCTGTCTGTGTCTGTCAGCCTGCCTGCCTGTGTCTGTCAGCCTGCCTGCCTGTCTGTGTCTGTCAGCCTGCCTGCCTGCGTCTGTCAGCCTGCCTGCCTGCCTGTCAGCATGTCTAACTGTCTGTCTGCCAGCCTGCATCTGTCTGCCAGCCTGCCTGTCAGTCAGGCAGTCAGTCAGCCTATGTCTGGTAGACACACACAGAGAGACACAGACAGCCAGAGCCAGGGTCCGTCTGTCAGCCTAGCTGCATGTCTGTCTGCGTCTGTCAGCCTGTCTGTCTGCATCTGTCAGCCTGCCTTTCAGTCAGTCAGCCTGAATGCCTGTCCGTCTTGCCTGCCTGTCTGTCTTTCTGTCTGCGCCTGCCTGCCTGCCTGTCTGCGTCTGTCAGCCTGCCTGTCTATCTGTCTGCGTCTGTCAGCTTGCCTGCCTGCCTGACTGTCAGCATGTCTAGCTGTCTGTCTGCCAGCCTGCCTGTCTGTGTCTGTCAGCCTGTCTCGCTGTCTGTCTGCCTGCGTCTGCCTGAATGCCTGTCTGTCTGTCTGTCTGTCTGTCTGTCTGTCTGTCTGTCTGTCTGTCTGCCTGCCTGCCTGCCTGCCTGCCTGCCTGCCTGCCTGCCTGCCTGCCTGCCTGCCTGTCTGTCTGTCTGTCTGTCTGTCTGTCTGCCGGCCTGCCTGTCAGCCTGCCTGCCTGTCAGCCTGCCTATTTGTCGGTCTGCCTGCCTGTCTGCATCTGTCAGCCTGCCTGCCCGTCTGTCTGCATCTGTCAGCCTGTCTGTCAGCCTGCCTGCCTGCTTGTCTGCCTGTCTGTCTGCGTCTGCCTGTCTGCGTTTGTCTGCCTGCCTGTCTGTCTGCATCTGTCAGCCTGCCTGTCAGTCAGTCAGTCAGTCAGTCAGTCAGTCAGTCAGTCAGCCTGCCTGCCTGGCTGGCTGGCTGGCTGGCTGGCTGCCTGCCTGCGTCTGTCTGTCTGTCTGCCTGCCCGTCTGTCTGCATCTGTCAGCCTGCCTGCCTGCCTGTCAGTCAGTCAGCCTGCCAGCCTGCCTTCCTGCCAGTCAGTCAGCCTGCCTGCCTGTCTGTCTGGCTGGCTGTCTACCTGTCTGCGTCTGCCTGTCCGTCTGTCTGCGTCTGTCAGCCTGTCTGTCTGCCTGTCTGTGTCTGTCAGCCTGCCTGCCTGTGTCTGTCAGCTTGCCTGCCTGTCTGTGTCTGTCAGCCTGCCTGCCTGTCTGTGTCTGTCAGCCTGCCTGTCTGCGTCTGCCTGCCTGCCTGCCTGTCTGTCTGCCTGCGTCTGTCTACCTGCCTGTCTGCCTGCCTGCCTGCGTCTGTCAGCCTGCCTGCCTGCCTGTCAGCATGTCTGTCTTTCTGTCTGCGTCTGTCTGCCTGTCTGTCAGCCTGCCTGCCTGTCTGTCAGTCAGTCAGTCAGTCAGTCAGTCAGTCAGTCAGTCAGTCAGTCAGTCAGTCAGCCTGCCTGCCTGCCTGTCTGCGTCTGTCTGTCTGTCTGTCTGCCTGCCCGTCTGTCTGCATCTGTCAGCCTGCCTGCCTGCCTGTCAGTCAGTCAGCCTGCCAGCCTGCCTGCCTGCCTGCCTGCCTTCCTGCCAGTCAGTCAGCCTGCCTGCCTGTCTGGCTGGCTGGCTGGCTGTCTACCTGTCTGCGTCTGCCTGTCCGTCTGTCTGCGTCTGTCAGCCTGTCTGTCTGCCTGTCTGTGTCTGTCAGCCTGCCTGCCTGTGTCTGTCAGCCTGCCTGCCTGTCTGTGTCTGTCAGCCTGCCTGCCTGTCTGTGTCTGTCAGCCTGCCTGCCTGTCTGTGTCTGTCAGCCTGTCTCGCTGTCTGTCTGCCTGCCTGTCTGCCTGCGTCTGTCAGCCTGCCTGCCTGCCTGCCTGCCTGTCAGCATGTCTAACTGTCTGTCTGCCAGCCTGCATCTGTCTGCCTGCCTGTCTGCCAGCCTGTCTGTCAGTCAGGCAGTCAGTCAGCCTATGTCTGGTAGACACACAGAGAGAGACACAGACAGCCAGAGCCAGGGTCCGTCTGTCAGCCTAGCTGCATGTCTGTCTGCCTGTCTGTCTGCCAGCCTGCCTGTCTGCCTCTGTCTGCCTGTCAGTCAGTCAGTCAGTCAGTCAGTCAGTCAGTCAGTCAGCCTGCCAACCTGTCTGCCTGCCCGTCTGTCTGCATCTGTCAGCCTGCCTGCCTGCCAGTCAGTCAGTCAGTCAGTCAGCCAGTCAGTCAGCCTGAATGCCTGTCTGTCTGTCTTTCTGTCTGCGCCTACCTGCCTGCCTGCCTGCTTGTCTGCCTGTCTGTCTGCGTCTGCCTGTCTGTCAGCCTGCCTGTCTGCCTGCCTGCCTGCCTGCCTGTCTGTCTGTCTGTCTGTCTATCTGTCTGCCTGCGTCTGTCTGCCTGCCTGCCTGTCAGCCTGCCTGCCTGCCTGTCAGTCAGTCAGTCAGCCTGCCTATTTGTCGGTCTGCCTGCCTGCCTGTCTGCATCTGTCAGCCTGCCTGCCCGTCTGTCTGCATCTGTCAGCCTGCCTGCCTGCCTGCCAGCCTGTCATTCAGCCTGCCTGCCTGCCTGTCAGCCTGCCTGCCTGCTTGTCTGCCTGTCTGTCTGCGTCTGCCTGTCAGCCTGCCTGTCTGCGTCTGCCTGCCTGCGTCTGTCTACCTGCCTGTCTGCCTGCCTGCGTCTGTCAGCCTGCCTGCCTGTCTGCCTGCCTCTGTCAGCCTGCCTGCCTGTCTGCCTGCCTGTCTTTCTGTCAGCACCTACCTGCCTGCCTGCCTGCCTGCCAGCCTGTCATTCAGCCTGCCTGCCTGCTTGTCTGCCTGTCTGTCTGCGTCTGCCTGTCAGCCTGCCTGTCTGCGTCTGCCTGCCTGCGTCTGTCTACCTGCCTGTCTGCCTGCCTGCGTCTGTCAGCCTGCCTGCCTGTCTGCCTGCCTCTGTCAGCCTGCCTGCCTGTCTGCCTGCCTGTCTTTCTGTCAGCACCTACCTGCCTGTCTGTCTGCGTCTGCCTGTCAGCCTGCCTGCCTGCCTGTCAGTCAGTCAGCCTGCCAGCCTGCCTTCCTGCCAGTCAGTCAGCCTGCCTGCCTGCCTGTCTGGCTGGCTGTCTACCTGTCTGCGTCTGCCTGTCCGTCTGTCTGCGTCTGTCAGCCTGTCTGTCTGCCTGTCTGTGTCTGTCAGCCTGCCTGCCTGTGTCTGTCAGCCTGCCTGCCTGTCTGTGTCTGTCAGCCTGCCTGCCTGTCTGTGTCTGTCAGCCTGCCTGTCTGCGTCTGCCTGCCTGCCTGTCTGTCTGTCTGCCTGCGTCTGTCTACCTGCCTGTCTGCCTGCCTGCGTCTGTCAGCCTGCCTGTCAGCCTGCCTGCCTGTCTGCCTGCCTGTCTTTCTGTCAGCACCTACCTGCCTGTCTGTCTGCGTCTGCCTGTCAGCCTGCCTGTCTGTCTGTCTGCCTGCCCGTCTGTCTGCATCTGTCAGCCTGCCTGCCTGTCTGTCTGCATCTGTCAGCATGTCTGTCAGCCTGCCTGCCTGCTTGTCTGCCTGTCTGTCTGCGTCTGCCTGTCAGCCTGCCTGTCTGCGTTTGTCTGCCTGCCTGCCTGCCTGTCAGTCAGTCAGTCAGTCAGTCAGTCAGTCAGTCAGTCAGTCAGTCAGTCAGCCTGCCTGCCTGCCTGGCTGGCTGGCTGGCTGGCTGGCTGCCTGCCTGCCTGCGTCTGTCTGTCTGTCTGCCTGCCCGTCTGTCTGCATCTGTCAGCCTGCCTGCCTGCCTGTCAGTCAGTCAGCCTGCCAGCCTGCCTTCCTGCCAGTCAGTCAGCCTGCCTGCCTGTCTGGCTGGCTGTCTACCTGTCTGCGTCTGCCTGTCCGTCTGTCTGCGTCTGTCAGCCTGTCTGTCTGCCTGCCTGTGTCTGTCAGCCTGCCTGCCTGTGTCTGTCAGCCTGCCTGCCTGTCTGTGTCTGTCAGCCTGCCTGCCTGTCTGTGTCTGTCAGCCTGCCTGTCTGCGTCTGCCTGCCTGCCTGTCTGTCTGTCTGCCTGCGTCTGTCTACCTGCCTGTCTGCCTGCCTGCCTGCGTCTGTCAGCCTGCCTGTCAGCATGTCTGTCTTTCTGTCTGCGTCTGTCTGCCTGTCTGTCTGTCAGCCTGCCTGCCTGTCTGCGTTTGTCTGCCTGCCTGCCTGTCTGTCTGCATCTGTCAGCCTGCCTGCCTGTCTGCATCTGTCAGCCTGCCTGTCAGTCAGTCAGTCAGTCAGTCAGTCAGTCAGTCAGCCTGCCTGCCTGCCTGCCTGTCTGCGTCTGTCTGTCTGTCTGTCTGCCTGCCCGTCTGTCTGCATCTGTCAGCCTGCCTGCCTGCCTGTCAGTCAGTCAGCCTGCCAGCCTGCCTGCCTGCCTGCCTGCCTGCCTGCCTTCCTGCCAGTCAGTCAGCCTGCCTGCCTGTCTGGCTGGCTGGCTGTCTACCTGTCTGCGTCTGCCTGTCCGTCTGTCTGCGTCTGTCAGCCTGTCTGTCTGCCTGTCTGTGTCTGTCAGCCTGCCTGCCTGTGTCTGTCAGCCTGCCTGCCTGCCTGTCAGCATGTCTGTCTTTCTGTCTGCGTCTGTCTGTCTGTCTGTCAGCCTGCCTGCCTGTCTGTGTCTGTCAGCCTGCCTGCCTGCCTGTCTGTGTATGTCAGCCTGTCTCGCTGTCTGTCTGCCTGCCTGCGTCTGCCTGCCTGCGTCTGTCAGCCTGTCTGTGTCTGTCAGCCTGCCTGCCTGTGTCTGTCAGCCTGCCTGCCTGTCTGTGTCTGTCAGCCTGCCTGCCTGCGTCTGTCAGCCTGCCTGCCTGCCTGTCAGCATGTCTAACTGTCTGTCTGCCAGCCTGCATCTGTCTGCCAGCCTGCCTGTCAGTCAGGCAGTCAGTCAGCCTATGTCTGGTAGACACACACAGAGAGACACAGACAGCCAGAGCCAGGGTCCGTCTGTCAGCCTAGCTGCATGTCTGTCTGCGTCTGTCAGCCTGTCTGTCTGCATCTGTCAGCCTGCCTTTCAGTCAGTCAGCCTGAATGCCTGTCCGTCTTGCCTGCCTGTCTGTCTTTCTGTCTGCGCCTGCCTGCCTGCCTGTCTGCGTCTGTCAGCCTGCCTGTCTATCTGTCTGCGTCTGTCAGCTTGCCTGCCTGCCTGACTGTCAGCATGTCTAGCTGTCTGTCTGCCAGCCTGCCTGTCTGTGTCTGTCAGCCTGTCTCGCTGTCTGTCTGCCTGCGTCTGCCTGAATGCCTGTCTGTCTGTCTGTCTGTCTGTCTGTCTGTCTGTCTGTCTGTCTGCCTGCCTGCCTGCCTGCCTGCCTGCCTGCCTGCCTGCCTGCCTGCCTGCCTGCCTGCCTGCCTGCCTGCCTGCCTGCCTGCCTGCCTGTCTGTCTGTCTGTCTGTCTGTCTGTCTGTCTGTCTGTCTGTCTGTCTGTCTGTCTGTCTGTCTGTCTGTCTGTCTGTCTGTCTGCCGGCCTGCCTGTCAGCCTGCCTGCCTGTCAGCCTGCCTATTTGTCGGTCTGCCTGCCTGTCTGCATCTGTCAGCCTGCCTGCCCGTCTGTCTGCATCTGTCAGCCTGTCTGTCAGCCTGCCTGCCTGCTTGTCTGCCTGTCTGTCTGCGTCTGCCTGTCTGCGTTTGTCTGCCTGCCTGTCTGTCTGCATCTGTCAGCCTGCCTGTCAGTCAGTCAGTCAGTCAGTCAGTCAGTCAGTCAGTCAGCCTGCCTGCCTGGCTGGCTGGCTGGCTGGCTGGCTGCCTGCCTGCGTCTGTCTGTCTGTCTGCCTGCCCGTCTGTCTGCATCTGTCAGCCTGCCTGCCTGCCTGTCAGTCAGTCAGCCTGCCAGCCTGCCTTCCTGCCAGTCAGTCAGCCTGCCTGCCTGTCTGTCTGGCTGGCTGTCTACCTGTCTGCGTCTGCCTGTCCGTCTGTCTGCGTCTGTCAGCCTGTCTGTCTGCCTGTCTGTGTCTGTCAGCCTGCCTGCCTGTGTCTGTCAGCTTGCCTGCCTGTCTGTGTCTGTCAGCCTGCCTGCCTGTCTGTGTCTGTCAGCCTGCCTGTCTGCGTCTGCCTGCCTGCCTGCCTGTCTGTCTGCCTGCGTCTGTCTACCTGCCTGTCTGCCTGCCTGCCTGCGTCTGTCAGCCTGCCTGCCTGCCTGTCAGCATGTCTGTCTTTCTGTCTGCGTCTGTCTGCCTGTCTGTCAGCCTGCCTGCCTGTCTGTCAGTCAGTCAGTCAGTCAGTCAGTCAGTCAGTCAGTCAGTCAGTCAGTCAGTCAGTCAGTCAGTCAGTCAGTCAGCCTGCCTGCCTGCCTGTCTGCGTCTGTCTGTCTGTCTGTCTGCCTGCCCGTCTGTCTGCATCTGTCAGCCTGCCTGCCTGCCTGTCAGTCAGTCAGCCTGCCAGCCTGCCTGCCTGCCTGCCTGCCTTCCTGCCAGTCAGTCAGCCTGCCTGCCTGTCTGGCTGGCTGGCTGGCTGTCTACCTGTCTGCGTCTGCCTGTCCGTCTGTCTGCGTCTGTCAGCCTGTCTGTCTGCCTGTCTGTGTCTGTCAGCCTGCCTGCCTGTGTCTGTCAGCCTGCCTGCCTGTCTGTGTCTGTCAGCCTGCCTGCCTGTCTGTGTCTGTCAGCCTGCCTGCCTGTCTGTGTCTGTCAGCCTGTCTCGCTGTCTGTCTGCCTGCCTGTCTGCCTGCGTCTGTCAGCCTGCCTGCCTGCCTGCCTGCCTGTCAGCATGTCTAACTGTCTGTCTGCCAGCCTGCATCTGTCTGCCTGCCTGTCTGCCAGCCTGTCTGTCAGTCAGGCAGTCAGTCAGCCTATGTCTGGTAGACACACAGAGAGAGACACAGACAGCCAGAGCCAGGGTCCGTCTGTCAGCCTAGCTGCATGTCTGTCTGCCTGTCTGTCTGCCAGCCTGCCTGTCTGCCTCTGTCTGCCTGTCAGTCAGTCAGTCAGTCAGTCAGTCAGTCAGTCAGTCAGCCTGCCAACCTGTCTGCCTGCCCGTCTGTCTGCATCTGTCAGCCTGCCTGCCTGCCAGTCAGTCAGTCAGTCAGTCAGCCAGTCAGTCAGCCTGAATGCCTGTCTGTCTGTCTTTCTGTCTGCGCCTACCTGCCTGCCTGCCTGCTTGTCTGCCTGTCTGTCTGCGTCTGCCTGTCTGTCAGCCTGCCTGTCTGCCTGCCTGCCTGCCTGCCTGTCTGTCTGTCTGTCTGTCTATCTGTCTGCCTGCGTCTGTCTGCCTGCCTGCCTGTCAGCCTGCCTGCCTGCCTGTCAGTCAGTCAGTCAGCCTGCCTATTTGTCGGTCTGCCTGCCTGCCTGTCTGCATCTGTCAGCCTGCCTGCCCGTCTGTCTGCATCTGTCAGCCTGCCTGCCTGCCTGCCAGCCTGTCATTCAGCCTGCCTGCCTGCCTGTCAGCCTGCCTGCCTGCTTGTCTGCCTGTCTGTCTGCGTCTGCCTGTCAGCCTGCCTGTCTGCGTCTGCCTGCCTGCGTCTGTCTACCTGCCTGTCTGCCTGCCTGCGTCTGTCAGCCTGCCTGCCTGTCTGCCTGCCTCTGTCAGCCTGCCTGCCTGTCTGCCTGCCTGTCTTTCTGTCAGCACCTACCTGCCTGCCTGCCTGCCTGCCAGCCTGTCATTCAGCCTGCCTGCCTGCTTGTCTGCCTGTCTGTCTGCGTCTGCCTGTCAGCCTGCCTGTCTGCGTCTGCCTGCCTGCGTCTGTCTACCTGCCTGTCTGCCTGCCTGCGTCTGTCAGCCTGCCTGCCTGTCTGCCTGCCTCTGTCAGCCTGCCTGCCTGTCTGCCTGCCTGTCTTTCTGTCAGCACCTACCTGCCTGTCTGTCTGCGTCTGCCTGTCAGCCTGCCTGCCTGCCTGTCAGTCAGTCAGCCTGCCAGCCTGCCTTCCTGCCAGTCAGTCAGCCTGCCTGCCTGCCTGTCTGGCTGGCTGTCTACCTGTCTGCGTCTGCCTGTCCGTCTGTCTGCGTCTGTCAGCCTGTCTGTCTGCCTGTCTGTGTCTGTCAGCCTGCCTGCCTGTGTCTGTCAGCCTGCCTGCCTGTCTGTGTCTGTCAGCCTGCCTGCCTGTCTGTGTCTGTCAGCCTGCCTGTCTGCGTCTGCCTGCCTGCCTGTCTGTCTGTCTGCCTGGGTCTGTCTACCTGCCTGTCTGCCTGCCTGCGTCTGTCAGCCTGCCTGTCAGCCTGCCTGCCTGTCTGCCTGCCTGTCTTTCTGTCAGCACCTACCTGCCTGTCTGTCTGCGTCTGCCTGTCAGCCTGCCTGTCTGTCTGTCTGCCTGCCCGTCTGTCTGCATCTGTCAGCCTGCCTGCCTGTCTGTCTGCATCTGTCAGCATGTCTGTCAGCCTGCCTGCCTGCTTGTCTGCCTGTCTGTCTGCGTCTGCCTGTCAGCCTGCCTGTCTGCGTTTGTCTGCCTGCCTGCCTGCCTGTCAGTCAGTCAGTCAGTCAGTCAGTCAGTCAGTCAGTCAGTCAGTCAGTCAGCCTGCCTGCCTGCCTGGCTGGCTGGCTGGCTGGCTGGCTGCCTGCCTGCCTGCGTCTGTCTGTCTGTCTGCCTGCCCGTCTGTCTGCATCTGTCAGCCTGCCTGCCTGCCTGTCAGTCAGTCAGCCTGCCAGCCTGCCTTCCTGCCAGTCAGTCAGCCTGCCTGCCTGTCTGGCTGGCTGTCTACCTGTCTGCGTCTGCCTGTCCGTCTGTCTGCGTCTGTCAGCCTGTCTGTCTGCCTGCCTGTGTCTGTCAGCCTGCCTGCCTGTGTCTGTCAGCCTGCCTGCCTGTCTGTGTCTGTCAGCCTGCCTGCCTGTCTGTGTCTGTCAGCCTGCCTGTCTGCGTCTGCCTGCCTGCCTGTCTGTCTGTCTGTCTGCGTCTGTCTACCTGCCTGTCTGCCTGCCTGCCTGCGTCTGTCAGCCTGCCTGTCAGCATGTCTGTCTTTCTGTCTGCGTCTGTCTGCCTGTCTGTCTGTCAGCCTGCCTGCCTGTCTGCGTTTGTCTGCCTGCCTGCCTGTCTGTCTGCATCTGTCAGCCTGCCTGCCTGTCTGCATCTGTCAGCCTGCCTGTCAGTCAGTCAGTCAGTCAGTCAGTCAGTCAGTCAGCCTGCCTGCCTGCCTGCCTGTCTGCGTCTGTCTGTCTGTCTGTCTGCCTGCCCGTCTGTCTGCATCTGTCAGCCTGCCTGCCTGCCTGTCAGTCAGTCAGCCTGCCAGCCTGCCTGCCTGCCTGCCTGCCTGCCTGCCTTCCTGCCAGTCAGTCAGCCTGCCTGCCTGTCTGGCTGGCTGGCTGTCTACCTGTCTGCGTCTGCCTGTCCGTCTGTCTGCGTCTGTCAGCCTGTCTGTCTGCCTGTCTGTGTCTGTCAGCCTGCCTGCCTGTGTCTGTCAGCCTGCCTGCCTGCCTGTCAGCATGTCTGTCTTTCTGTCTGCGTCTGTCTGTCTGTCTGTCAGCCTGCCTGCCTGTCTGTGTCTGTCAGCCTGCCTGCCTGCCTGTCTGTGTATGTCAGCCTGTCTCGCTGTCTGTCTGCCTGCCTGCGTCTGCCTGCCTGCGTCTGTCAGCCTGTCTGTGTCTGTCAGCCTGCCTGCCTGTGTCTGTCAGCCTGCCTGCCTGTCTGTGTCTGTCAGCCTGCCTGCCTGCGTCTGTCAGCCTGCCTGCCTGCCTGTCAGCATGTCTAACTGTCTGTCTGCCAGCCTGCATCTGTCTGCCAGCCTGCCTGTCAGTCAGGCAGTCAGTCAGCCTATGTCTGGTAGACACACACAGAGAGACACAGACAGCCAGAGCCAGGGTCCGTCTGTCAGCCTAGCTGCATGTCTGTCTGCGTCTGTCAGCCTGTCTGTCTGCATCTGTCAGCCTGCCTTTCAGTCAGTCAGCCTGAATGCCTGTCCGTCTTGCCTGCCTGTCTGTCTTTCTGTCTGCGCCTGCCTGCCTGCCTGTCTGCGTCTGTCAGCCTGCCTGTCTATCTGTCTGCGTCTGTCAGCTTGCCTGCCTGCCTGACTGTCAGCATGTCTAGCTGTCTGTCTGCCAGCCTGCCTGTCTGTGTCTGTCAGCCTGTCTCGCTGTCTGTCTGCCTGCGTCTGCCTGAATGCCTGTCTGTCTGTCTGTCTGTCTGTCTGTCTGTCTGTCTGTCTGTCTGTCTGCCTGCCTGCCTGCCTGCCTGCCTGCCTGCCTGTCTGTCTGTCTGTCTGTCTGTCTGTCTGTCTGTCTGTCTGTCTGCCGGCCTGCCTGTCAGCCTGCCTGCCTGTCAGCCTGCCTATTTGTCGGTCTGCCTGCCTGTCTGCATCTGTCAGCCTGCCTGCCCGTCTGTCTGCATCTGTCAGCCTGTCTGTCAGCCTGCCTGCCTGCTTGTCTGCCTGTCTGTCTGCGTCTGCCTGTCTGCGTTTGTCTGCCTGCCTGTCTGTCTGCATCTGTCAGCCTGCCTGTCAGTCAGTCAGTCAGTCAGTCAGTCAGTCAGTCAGTCAGCCTGCCTGCCTGGCTGGCTGGCTGGCTGGCTGGCTGCCTGCCTGCGTCTGTCTGTCTGTCTGCCTGCCCGTCTGTCTGCATCTGTCAGCCTGCCTGCCTGCCTGCCTGTCAGTCAGTCAGCCTGCCAGCCTGCCTTCCTGCCAGTCAGTCAGCCTGCCTGCCTGTCTGTCTGGCTGGCTGTCTACCTGTCTGCGTCTGCCTGTCCGTCTGTCTGCGTCTGTCAGCCTGTCTGTCTGCCTGTCTGTGTCTGTCAGCCTGCCTGCCTGTGTCTGTCAGCTTGCCTGCCTGTCTGTGTCTGTCAGCCTGCCTGCCTGTCTGTGTCTGTCAGCCTGCCTGTCTGCGTCTGCCTGCCTGCCTGCCTGTCTGTCTGCCTGCGTCTGTCTACCTGCCTGTCTGCCTGCCTGCCTGCGTCTGTCAGCCTGCCTGCCTGCCTGTCAGCATGTCTGTCTTTCTGTCTGCGTCTGTCTGCCTGTCTGTCAGCCTGCCTGCCTGTCTGCGTTTGTCTGCCTGCCTGCCTGTCTGTCTGCATCTGTCAGCCTGCCTGCCTGCCTGTCTGCATCTGTCAGCCTGCCTGCCTGCCTGTCAGTCAGTCAGTCAGTCAGTCAGTCAGTCAGTCAGTCAGCCTGCCTGCCTGCCTGTCTGCGTCTGTCTGTCTGTCTGTCTGCCTGCCCGTCTGTCTGCATCTGTCAGCCTGCCTGCCTGCCTGTCAGTCAGTCAGCCTGCCAGCCTGCCTGCCTGCCTGCCTGCCTTCCTGCCAGTCAGTCAGCCTGCCTGCCTGTCTGGCTGGCTGGCTGGCTGTCTACCTGTCTGCGTCTGCCTGTCCGTCTGTCTGCGTCTGTCAGCCTGTCTGTCTGCCTGTCTGTGTCTGTCAGCCTGCCTGCCTGTGTCTGTCAGCCTGCCTGCCTGTCTGTGTCTGTCAGCCTGCCTGCCTGTCTGTGTCTGTCAGCCTGCCTGCCTGTCTGTGTCTGTCAGCCTGTCTCGCTGTCTGTCTGCCTGCCTGTCTGCCTGCGTCTGTCAGCCTGCCTGCCTGCCTGCCTGCCTGTCAGCATGTCTAACTGTCTGTCTGCCAGCCTGCATCTGTCTGCCTGCCTGTCTGCCAGCCTGTCTGTCAGTCAGGCAGTCAGTCAGCCTATGTCTGGTAGACACACAGAGAGAGACACAGACAGCCAGAGCCAGGGTCCGTCTGTCAGCCTAGCTGCATGTCTGTCTGCCTGTCTGTCTGCCAGCCTGCCTGTCTGCCTCTGTCTGCCTGTCAGTCAGTCAGTCAGTCAGTCAGTCAGTCAGTCAGTCAGCCTGCCAACCTGTCTGCCTGCCCGTCTGTCTGCATCTGTCAGCCTGCCTGCCTGCCAGTCAGTCAGTCAGTCAGTCAGCCAGTCAGTCAGCCTGAATGCCTGTCTGTCTGTCTTTCTGTCTGCGCCTACCTGCCTGCCTGCCTGCTTGTCTGCCTGTCTGTCTGCGTCTGCCTGTCTGTCAGCCTGCCTGTCTGCGTCTGCCTGCCTGCCTGCCTGCCTGTCTGTCTGTCTGTCTGTCTGTCTATCTGTCTGCCTGCGTCTGTCTGCCTGCCTGCCTGTCAGCCTGCCTGCCTGCCTGTCAGTCAGTCAGTCAGCCTGCCTATTTGTCGGTCTGCCTGCCTGCCTGTCTGCATCTGTCAGCCTGCCTGCCCGTCTGTCTGCATCTGTCAGCCTGCCTGCCTGCCTGCCAGCCTGTCATTCAGCCTGCCTGCCTGCCTGTCAGCCTGCCTGCCTGCTTGTCTGCCTGTCTGTCTGCGTCTGCCTGTCAGCCTGCCTGTCTGCGTCTGCCTGCCTGCGTCTGTCTACCTGCCTGTCTGCCTGCCTGCGTCTGTCAGCCTGCCTGCCTGTCTGCCTGCCTCTGTCAGCCTGCCTGCCTGTCTGCCTGCCTGTCTTTCTGTCAGCACCTACCTGCCTGCCTGCCTGCCTGCCAGCCTGTCATTCAGCCTGCCTGCCTGCTTGTCTGCCTGTCTGTCTGCGTCTGCCTGTCAGCCTGCCTGTCTGCGTCTGCCTGCCTGCGTCTGTCTACCTGCCTGTCTGCCTGCCTGCGTCTGTCAGCCTGCCTGCCTGTCTGCCTGCCTCTGTCAGCCTGCCTGCCTGTCTGCCTGCCTGTCTTTCTGTCAGCACCTACCTGCCTGTCTGTCTGCGTCTGCCTGTCAGCCTGCCTGCCTGCCTGTCAGTCAGTCAGCCTGCCAGCCTGCCTTCCTGCCAGTCAGTCAGCCTGCCTGCCTGCCTGTCTGGCTGGCTGTCTACCTGTCTGCGTCTGCCTGTCCGTCTGTCTGCGTCTGTCAGCCTGTCTGTCTGCCTGTCTGTGTCTGTCAGCCTGCCTGCCTGTGTCTGTCAGCCTGCCTGCCTGTCTGTGTCTGTCAGCCTGCCTGCCTGTCTGTGTCTGTCAGCCTGCCTGTCTGCGTCTGCCTGCCTGCCTGTCTGTCTGTCTGCCTGCGTCTGTCTACCTGCCTGTCTGCCTGCCTGCGTCTGTCAGCCTGCCTGTCAGCCTGCCTGCCTGTCTGCCTGCCTGTCTTTCTGTCAGCACCTACCTGCCTGTCTGTCTGCGTCTGCCTGTCAGCCTGCCTGTCTGTCTGTCTGCCTGCCCGTCTGTCTGCATCTGTCAGCCTGCCTGCCTGTCTGTCTGCATCTGTCAGCATGTCTGTCAGCCTGCCTGCCTGCTTGTCTGCCTGTCTGTCTGCGTCTGCCTGTCAGCCTGCCTGTCTGCGTTTGTCTGCCTGCCTGCCTGCCTGTCAGTCAGTCAGTCAGTCAGTCAGTCAGTCAGTCAGTCAGTCAGTCAGCCTGCCTGCCTGCCTGGCTGGCTGGCTGGCTGGCTGGCTGCCTGCCTGCCTGCCTGCGTCTGTCTGTCTGTCTGCCTGCCCGTCTGTCTGCATCTGTCAGCCTGCCTGCCTGCCTGTCAGTCAGTCAGCCTGCCAGCCTGCCTTCCTGCCAGTCAGTCAGCCTGCCTGCCTGTCTGGCTGGCTGTCTACCTGTCTGCGTCTGCCTGTCCGTCTGTCTGCGTCTGTCAGCCTGTCTGTCTGCCTGCCTGTGTCTGTCAGCCTGCCTGCCTGTGTCTGTCAGCCTGCCTGCCTGTCTGTGTCTGTCAGCCTGCCTGCCTGTCTGTGTCTGTCAGCCTGCCTGTCTGCGTCTGCCTGCCTGCCTGTCTGTCTGTCTGCCTGCGTCTGTCTACCTGCCTGTCTGCCTGCCTGCCTGCGTCTGTCAGCCTGCCTGTCAGCATGTCTGTCTTTCTGTCTGCGTCTGTCTGCCTGTCTGTCTGTCAGCCTGCCTGCCTGTCTGCGTTTGTCTGCCTGCCTGCCTGTCTGTCTGCATCTGTCAGCCTGCCTGCCTGTCTGCATCTGTCAGCCTGCCTGTCAGTCAGTCAGTCAGTCAGTCAGTCAGTCAGTCAGCCTGCCTGCCTGCCTGTCTGCGTCTGTCTGTCTGTCTGTCTGCCTGCCCGTCTGTCTGCATCTGTCAGCCTGCCTGCCTGCCTGTCAGTCAGTCAGCCTGCCAGCCTGCCTGCCTGCCTGCCTGCCTGCCTGCCTTCCTGCCAGTCAGTCAGCCTGCCTGCCTGTCTGGCTGGCTGGCTGTCTACCTGTCTGCGTCTGCCTGTCCGTCTGTCTGCGTCTGTCAGCCTGTCTGTCTGCCTGTCTGTGTCTGTCAGCCTGCCTGCCTGTGTCTGTCAGCCTGCCTGCCTGCCTGTCAGCATGTCTGTCTTTCTGTCTGCGTCTGTCTGTCTGTCTGTCAGCCTGCCTGCCTGTCTGTGTCTGTCAGCCTGCCTGCCTGCCTGTCTGTGTATGTCAGCCTGTCTCGCTGTCTGTCTGCCTGCCTGCGTCTGCCTGCCTGCGTCTGTCAGCCTGTCTGTCTGCCTGTCTGTGTCTGTCAGCCTGCCTGCCTGTGTCTGTCAGCCTGCCTGCCTGTCTGTGTCTGTCAGCCTGCCTGCCTGCGTCTGTCAGCCTGCCTGCCTGCCTGTCAGCATGTCTAACTGTCTGTCTGCCAGCCTGCATCTGTCTGCCAGCCTGCCTGTCAGTCAGGCAGTCAGTCAGCCTATGTCTGGTAGACACACACAGAGAGACACAGACAGCCAGAGCCAGGGTCCGTCTGTCAGCCTAGCTGCATGTCTGTCTGCGTCTGTCAGCCTGTCTGTCTGCATCTGTCAGCCTGCCTTTCAGTCAGTCAGCCTGAATGCCTGTCCGTCTTGCCTGCCTGTCTGTCTTTCTGTCTGCGCCTGCCTGCCTGCCTGTCTGCGTCTGTCAGCCTGCCTGTCTATCTGTCTGCGTCTGTCAGCTTGCCTGCCTGCCTGACTGTCAGCATGTCTAGCTGTCTGTCTGCCAGCCTGCCTGTCTGTGTCTGTCAGCCTGTCTCGCTGTCTGTCTGCCTGCGTCTGCCTGAATGCCTGTCTGTCTGTCTGTCTGTCTGTCTGTCTGTCTGTCTGTCTGTCTGTCTGTCTGTCTGTCTGTCTGTCTGTCTGTCTGTCTGTCTGTCTGCGTCTGTCTGCCGGCCTGCCTGTCAGCCTGCCTGCCTGTCAGCCTGCCTATTTGTCGGTCTGCCTGCCTGTCTGCATCTGTCAGCCTGCCTGCCCGTCTGTCTGCATCTGTCAGCCTGTCTGTCAGCCTGCCTGCCTGCTTGTCTGCCTGTCTGTCTGCGTCTGCCTGTCTGCGTTTGTCTGCCTGCCTGTCTGTCTGCATCTGTCAGCCTGCCTGTCAGTCAGTCAGTCAGTCAGTCAGTCAGTCAGTCAGTCAGCCTGCCTGCCTGGCTGGCTGGCTGGCTGGCTGGCTGCCTGCCTGCGTCTGTCTGTCTGTCTGCCTGCCCGTCTGTCTGCATCTGTCAGCCTGCCTGCCTGCCTGTCAGTCAGTCAGCCTGCCAGCCTGCCTTCCTGCCAGTCAGTCAGCCTGCCTGCCTGTCTGTCTGGCTGGCTGTCTACCTGTCTGCGTCTGCCTGTCCGTCTGTCTGCGTCTGTCAGCCTGTCTGTCTGCCTGTCTGTGTCTGTCAGCCTGCCTGCCTGTGTCTGTCAGCTTGCCTGCCTGTCTGTGTCTGTCAGCCTGCCTGCCTGTCTGTGTCTGTCAGCCTGCCTGTCTGCGTCTGCCTGCCTGCCTGCCTGTCTGCCTGCGTCTGTCTACCTGCCTGTCTGCCTGCCTGCCTGCGTCTGTCAGCCTGCCTGCCTGCCTGTCAGCATGTCTGTCTTTCTGTCTGCGTCTGTCTGCCTGTCTGTCAGCCTGCCTGCCTGTCTGCGTTTGTCTGCCTGCCTGCCTGTCTGTCTGCATCTGTCAGCCTGCCTGCCTGCCTGTCTGCATCTGTCAGCCTGCCTGCCTGCCTGTCAGTCAGTCAGTCAGTCAGTCAGTCAGTCAGTCAGTCAGCCTGCCTGCCTGCCTGTCTGCGTCTGTCTGTCTGTCTGTCTGCCTGCCCGTCTGTCTGCATCTGTCAGCCTGCCTGCCTGCCTGTCAGTCAGTCAGCCTGCCAGCCTGCCTGCCTGCCTGCCTGCCTTCCTGCCAGTCAGTCAGCCTGCCTGCCTGTCTGGCTGGCTGGCTGGCTGTCTACCTGTCTGCGTCTGCCTGTCCGTCTGTCTGCGTCTGTCAGCCTGTCTGTCTGCCTGTCTGTGTCTGTCAGCCTGCCTGCCTGTGTCTGTCAGCCTGCCTGCCTGTCTGTGTCTGTCAGCCTGCCTGCCTGTCTGTGTCTGTCAGCCTGCCTGCCTGTCTGTGTCTGTCAGCCTGTCTCGCTGTCTGTCTGCCTGCCTGTCTGCCTGCGTCTGTCAGCCTGCCTGCCTGCCTGTCAGCATGTCTAACTGTCTGTCTGCCAGCCTGCATCTGTCTGCCTGCCTGTCTGCCAGCCTGTCTGTCAGTCAGGCAGTCAGTCAGCCTATGTCTGGTAGACACACAGAGAGAGACACAGACAGCCAGAGCCAGGGTCCGTCTGTCAGCCTAGCTGCATGTCTGTCTGCCTGTCTGTCTGCCAGCCTGCCTGTCTGCCTCTGTCTGCCTGTCAGTCAGTCAGTCAGTCAGTCAGTCAGTCAGTCAGTCAGTCAGCCTGCCAACCTGTCTGCCTGCCCGTCTGTCTGCATCTGTCAGCCTGCCTGCCTGCCAGTCAGTCAGTCAGTCAGTCAGCCAGTCAGTCAGCCTGAATGCCTGTCTGTCTGTCTTTCTGTCTGCGCCTACCTGCCTGCCTGCCTGCTTGTCTGCCTGTCTGTCTGCGTCTGCCTGTCTGTCAGCCTGCCTGTCTGCGTCTGCCTGCCTGCCTGCCTGCCTGTCTGTCTGTCTGTCTATCTGTCTGCCTGCGTCTGTCTGCCTGCCTGCCTGTCAGCCTGCCTGCCTGCCTGTCAGTCAGTCAGTCAGCCTGCCTATTTGTCGGTCTGCCTGCCTGCCTGTCTGCATCTGTCAGCCTGCCTGCCCGTCTGTCTGCATCTGTCAGCCTGCCTGCCTGCCTGCCAGCCTGTCATTCAGCCTGCCTGCCTGCCTGTCAGCCTGCCTGCCTGCTTGTCTGCCTGTCTGTCTGCGTCTGCCTGTCAGCCTGCCTGTCTGCGTCTGTCTACCTGCCTGTCTGCCTGCCTGCGTCTGTCAGCCTGCCTGCCTGTCTGCCTGCCTCTGTCAGCCTGCCTGCCTGTCTGCCTGCCTGTCTTTCTGTCAGCACCTACCTGCCTGCCTGCCTGCCTGCCAGCCTGTCATTCAGCCTGCCTGCCTGCTTGTCTGCCTGTCTGTCTGCGTCTGCCTGTCAGCCTGCCTGTCTGCGTCTGCCTGCCTGCGTCTGTCTACCTGCCTGTCTGCCTGCCTGCGTCTGTCAGCCTGCCTGCCTGTCTGCCTGCCTCTGTCAGCCTGCCTGCCTGTCTGCCTGCCTGTCTTTCTGTCAGCACCTACCTGCCTGTCTGTCTGCGTCTGCCTGTCAGCCTGCCTGCCTGCCTGTCAGTCAGTCAGCCTGCCAGCCTGCCTTCCTGCCAGTCAGTCAGCCTGCCTGCCTGCCTGTCTGGCTGGCTGTCTACCTGTCTGCGTCTGCCTGTCCGTCTGTCTGCGTCTGTCAGCCTGTCTGTCTGCCTGTCTGTGTCTGTCAGCCTGCCTGCCTGTGTCTGTCAGCCTGCCTGCCTGTCTGTGTCTGTCAGCCTGCCTGCCTGTCTGTGTCTGTCAGCCTGCCTGTCTGCGTCTGCCTGCCTGCCTGTCTGTCTGTCTGCCTGCGTCTGTCTACCTGCCTGTCTGCCTGCCTGCGTCTGTCAGCCTGCCTGTCAGCCTGCCTGCCTGTCTGCCTGCCTGTCTTTCTGTCAGCACCTACCTGCCTGTCTGTCTGCGTCTGCCTGTCAGCCTGCCTGTCTGTCTGTCTGCCTGCCCGTCTGTCTGCATCTGTCAGCCTGCCTGCCTGTCTGTCTGCATCTGTCAGCATGTCTGTCAGCCTGCCTGCCTGCTTGTCTGCCTGTCTGTCTGCGTCTGCCTGTCAGCCTGCCTGTCTGCGTTTGTCTGCCTGCCTGCCTGCCTGTCAGTCAGTCAGTCAGTCAGTCAGTCAGTCAGTCAGTCAGTCAGTCAGTCAGTCAGTCAGTCAGCCTGCCTGCCTGCCTGCCTGGCTGGCTGGCTGGCTGGCTGGCTGGCTGCCTGCCTGCCTGCGTCTGTCTGTCTGTCTGCCTGCCCGTCTGTCTGCATCTGTCAGCCTGCCTGCCTGCCTGTCAGTCAGTCAGCCTGCCAGCCTGCCTTCCTGCCAGTCAGTCAGCCTGCCTGCCTGTCTGGCTGGCTGTCTACCTGTCTGCGTCTGCCTGTCCGTCTGTCTGCGTCTGTCAGCCTGTCTGTCTGCCTGCCTGTGTCTGTCAGCCTGCCTGCCTGTGTCTGTCAGCCTGCCTGCCTGTCTGTGTCTGTCAGCCTGCCTGCCTGTCTGTGTCTGTCAGCCTGCCTGTCTGCGTCTGCCTGCCTGCCTGTCTGTCTGTCTGCCTGCGTCTGTCTACCTGCCTGTCTGCCTGCCTGCCTGCGTCTGTCAGCCTGCCTGTCAGCATGTCTGTCTTTCTGTCTGCGTCTGTCTGCCTGTCTGTCTGTCAGCCTGCCTGCCTGTCTGCGTTTGTCTGCCTGCCTGCCTGTCTGTCTGCATCTGTCAGCCTGCCTGCCTGTCTGCATCTGTCAGCCTGCCTGTCAGTCAGTCAGTCAGTCAGTCAGTCAGTCAGTCAGCCTGCCTGCCTGCCTGCCTGTCTGCGTCTGTCTGTCTGTCTGTCTGCCTGCCCGTCTGTCTGCATCTGTCAGCCTGCCTGCCTGCCTGTCAGTCAGTCAGCCTGCCAGCCTGCCTGCCTGCCTGCCTGCCTGCCTGCCTGCCTTCCTGCCAGTCAGTCAGCCTGCCTGCCTGTCTGGCTGGCTGGCTGTCTACCTGTCTGCGTCTGCCTGTCCGTCTGTCTGCGTCTGTCAGCCTGTCTGTCTGCCTGTCTGTGTCTGTCAGCCTGCCTGCCTGTGTCTGTCAGCCTGCCTGCCTGCCTGTCAGCATGTCTGTCTTTCTGTCTGCGTCTGTCTGTCTGTCTGTCAGCCTGCCTGCCTGTCTGTGTCTGTCAGCCTGCCTGCCTGCCTGTCTGTGTATGTCAGCCTGTCTCGCTGTCTGTCTGCCTGCCTGCGTCTGCCTGCCTGCGTCTGTCAGCCTGTCTGTCTGCCTGTCTGTGTCTGTCAGCCTGCCTGCCTGTGTCTGTCAGCCTGCCTGCCTGTCTGTGTCTGTCAGCCTGCCTGCCTGCGTCTGTCAGCCTGCCTGCCTGCCTGTCAGCATGTCTAACTGTCTGTCTGCCAGCCTGCATCTGTCTGCCAGCCTGCCTGTCAGTCAGGCAGTCAGTCAGCCTATGTCTGGTAGACACACACAGAGAGACACAGACAGCCAGAGCCAGGGTCCGTCTGTCAGCCTAGCTGCATGTCTGTCTGCGTCTGTCAGCCTGTCTGTCTGCATCTGTCAGCCTGCCTTTCAGTCAGTCAGCCTGAATGCCTGTCCGTCTTGCCTGCCTGTCTGTCTTTCTGTCTGCGCCTGCCTGCCTGCCTGTCTGCGTCTGTCAGCCTGCCTGTCTATCTGTCTGCGTCTGTCAGCTTGCCTGCCTGCCTGACTGTCAGCATGTCTAGCTGTCTGTCTGCCAGCCTGCCTGTCTGTGTCTGTCAGCCTGTCTCGCTGTCTGTCTGCCTGCGTCTGCCTGAATGTCTGTCTGTCTGTCTGTCTGTCTGTCTGTCTGTCTGTCTGTCTGTCTGTCTGTCTGTCTGTCTGTCTGTCTGTCTGTCTGTCTGTCTGTCTGTCTGTCTGTCTGTCTGTCTGTCTGTCTGTCTGCCTGCCTGCCTGCCTGCCTGCCTGCCTGCCTGCCTGCCTGCCTGCCTGCCTGCCTGCCTGCCTGCCTGCCTGCCTGCCTGCCTGCCTGCCTGCCTGTCTGTCTGTCTGTCTGTCTGTCTGTCTGTCTGTCTGTCTGTCTGTCTGCCTGCCTGCCTGCCTGCCTGCCTGCCTGCGTCTGTCTGCCGGCCTGCCTGTCAGCCTGCCTGCCTGTCAGCCTGCCTATTTGTCGGTCTGCCTGCCTGTCTGCATCTGTCAGCCTGCCTGCCCGTCTGTCTGCATCTGTCAGCCTGTCTGTCAGCCTGCCTGCCTGCTTGTCTGCCTGTCTGTCTGCGTCTGCCTGTCTGCGTTTGTCTGCCTGCCTGTCTGTCTGCATCTGTCAGCCTGCCTGTCAGTCAGTCAGTCAGTCAGTCAGTCAGTCAGTCAGTCAGCCTGCCTGCCTGGCTGGCTGGCTGGCTGGCTGGCTGGCTGGCTGCCTGCCTGCGTCTGTCTGTCTGTCTGCCTGCCCGTCTGTCTGCATCTGTCAGCCTGCCTGCCTGCCTGTCAGTCAGTCAGCCTGCCAGCCTGCCTTCCTGCCAGTCAGTCAGCCTGCCTGCCTGTCTGTCTGGCTGGCTGTCTACCTGTCTGCGTCTGCCTGTCCGTCTGTCTGCGTCTGTCAGCCTGTCTGTCTGCCTGTCTGTGTCTGTCAGCCTGCCTGCCTGTGTCTGTCAGCTTGCCTGCCTGTCTGTGTCTGTCAGCCTGCCTGCCTGTCTGTGTCTGTCAGCCTGCCTGTCTGCGTCTGCCTGCCTGCCTGCCTGTCTGTCTGCCTGCGTCTGTCTACCTGCCTGTCTGCCTGCCTGCCTGCGTCTGTCAGCCTGCCTGCCTGCCTGTCAGCATGTCTGTCTTTCTGTCTGCGTCTGTCTGCCTGTCTGTCAGCCTGCCTGCCTGTCTGCGTTTGTCTGCCTGCCTGCCTGTCTGTCTGCATCTGTCAGCCTGCCTGCCTGCCTGTCTGCATCTGTCAGCCTGCCTGCCTGCCTGTCAGTCAGTCAGTCAGTCAGTCAGTCAGTCAGTCAGTCAGTCAGCCTGCCTGCCTGCCTGTCTGCGTCTGTCTGTCTGTCTGTCTGCCTGCCCGTCTGTCTGCATCTGTCAGCCTGCCTGCCTGCCTGTCAGTCAGTCAGCCTGCCAGCCTGCCTGCCTGCCTGCCTGCCTTCCTGCCAGTCAGTCAGCCTGCCTGCCTGTCTGGCTGGCTGGCTGGCTGTCTACCTGTCTGCGTCTGCCTGTCCGTCTGTCTGCGTCTGTCAGCCTGTCTGTCTGCCTGTCTGTGTCTGTCAGCCTGCCTGCCTGTGTCTGTCAGCCTGCCTGCCTGTCTGTGTCTGTCAGCCTGCCTGCCTGTCTGTGTCTGTCAGCCTGCCTGCCTGTCTGTGTCTGTCAGCCTGTCTCGCTGTCTGTCTGCCTGCCTGTCTGCCTGCGTCTGTCAGCCTGCCTGCCTGCCTGCCTGCCTGTCAGCATGTCTAACTGTCTGTCTGCCAGCCTGCATCTGTCTGCCTGCCTGTCTGCCAGCCTGTCTGTCAGTCAGGCAGTCAGTCAGCCTATGTCTGGTAGACACACAGAGAGAGACACAGACAGCCAGAGCCAGGGTCCGTCTGTCAGCCTAGCTGCATGTCTGTCTGCCTGTCTGTCTGCCAGCCTGCCTGTCTGCCTCTGTCTGCCTGTCAGTCAGTCAGTCAGTCAGTCAGTCAGTCAGTCAGCCTGCCAACCTGTCTGCCTGCCCGTCTGTCTGCATCTGTCAGCCTGCCTGCCTGCCAGTCAGTCAGTCAGTCAGTCAGCCAGTCAGTCAGCCTGAATGCCTGTCTGTCTGTCTTTCTGTCTGCGCCTACCTGCCTGCCTGCCTGCTTGTCTGCCTGTCTGTCTGCGTCTGCCTGTCTGTCAGCCTGCCTGTCTGCGTCTGCCTGCCTGCCTGCCTGCCTGTCTGTCTGTCTGTCTGTCTATCTGTCTGCCTGCGTCTGTCTGCCTGCCTGCCTGTCAGCCTGCCTGCCTGCCTGTCAGTCAGTCAGTCAGCCTGCCTATTTGTCGGTCTGCCTGCCTGCCTGTCTGCATCTGTCAGCCTGCCTGCCCGTCTGTCTGCATCTGTCAGCCTGCCTGCCTGCCTGCCAGCCTGTCATTCAGCCTGCCTGCCTGCCTGTCAGCCTGCCTGCCTGCTTGTCTGCCTGTCTGTCTGCGTCTGCCTGTCAGCCTGCCTGTCTGCGTCTGCCTGCCTGCGTCTGTCTACCTGCCTGTCTGCCTGCCTGCGTCTGTCAGCCTGCCTGCCTGTCTGCCTGCCTCTGTCAGCCTGCCTGCCTGTCTGCCTGCCTGTCTTTCTGTCAGCACCTACCTGCCTGCCTGCCTGCCTGCCAGCCTGTCATTCAGCCTGCCTGCCTGCTTGTCTGCCTGTCTGTCTGCGTCTGCCTGTCAGCCTGCCTGTCTGCGTCTGCCTGCCTGCGTCTGTCTACCTGCCTGTCTGCCTGCCTGCGTCTGTCAGCCTGCCTGCCTGTCTGCCTGCCTCTGTCAGCCTGCCTGCCTGTCTGCCTGCCTGTCTTTCTGTCAGCACCTACCTGCCTGTCTGTCTGCGTCTGCCTGTCAGCCTGCCTGCCTGCCTGTCAGTCAGTCAGCCTGCCAGCCTGCCTTCCTGCCAGTCAGTCAGCCTGCCTGCCTGCCTGTCTGGCTGGCTGTCTACCTGTCTGCGTCTGCCTGTCCGTCTGTCTGCGTCTGTCAGCCTGTCTGTCTGCCTGTCTGTGTCTGTCAGCCTGCCTGCCTGTGTCTGTCAGCCTGCCTGCCTGTCTGTGTCTGTCAGCCTGCCTGCCTGTCTGTGTCTGTCAGCCTGCCTGTCTGCGTCTGCCTGCCTGCCTGTCTGTCTGTCTGCCTGCGTCTGTCTACCTGCCTGCCTGCCTGCCTGCGTCTGTCAGCCTGCCTGTCAGCCTGCCTGCCTGTCTGCCTGCCTGTCTTTCTGTCAGCACCTACCTGCCTGTCTGTCTGCGTCTGCCTGTCAGCCTGCCTGTCTGTCTGTCTGCCTGCCCGTCTGTCTGCATCTGTCAGCCTGCCTGCCTGTCTGTCTGCATCTGTCAGCATGTCTGTCAGCCTGCCTGCCTGCTTGTCTGCCTGTCTGTCTGCGTCTGCCTGTCAGCCTGCCTGTCTGCGTTTGTCTGCCTGCCTGTCAGTCAGTCAGTCAGTCAGTCAGTCAGTCAGTCAGTCAGTCAGTCAGTCAGTCAGTCAGCCTGCCTGCCTGCCTGCCTGGCTGGCTGGCTGGCTGGCTGGCTGGCTGCCTGCCTGCCTGCGTCTGTCTGTCTGTCTGCCTGCCCGTCTGTCTGCATCTGTCAGCCTGCCTGCCTGCCTGTCAGTCAGTCAGCCTGCCAGCCTGCCTTCCTGCCAGTCAGTCAGCCTGCCTGCCTGTCTGGCTGGCTGTCTACCTGTCTGCGTCTGCCTGTCCGTCTGTCTGCGTCTGTCAGCCTGTCTGTCTGCCTGCCTGTGTCTGTCAGCCTGCCTGCCTGTGTCTGTCAGCCTGCCTGCCTGTCTGTGTCTGTCAGCCTGCCTGCCTGTCTGTGTCTGTCAGCCTGCCTGTCTGCGTCTGCCTGCCTGCCTGTCTGTCTGTCTGCCTGCGTCTGTCTACCTGCCTGTCTGCCTGCCTGCCTGCGTCTGTCAGCCTGCCTGTCAGCATGTCTGTCTTTCTGTCTGCGTCTGTCTGCCTGTCTGTCTGTCAGCCTGCCTGCCTGTCTGCGTTTGTCTGCCTGCCTGCCTGTCTGTCTGCATCTGTCAGCCTGCCTGCCTGTCTGCATCTGTCAGCCTGCCTGTCAGTCAGTCAGTCAGTCAGTCAGTCAGTCAGTCAGCCTGCCTGCCTGTCTGCGTCTGTCTGTCTGTCTGTCTGCCTGCCCGTCTGTCTGCATCTGTCAGCCTGCCTGCCTGCCTGTCAGTCAGTCAGCCTGCCAGCCTGCCTGCCTGCCTGCCTGCCTTCCTGCCAGTCAGTCAGCCTGCCTGCCTGTCTGGCTGGCTGGCTGTCTACCTGTCTGCGTCTGCCTGTCCGTCTGTCTGCGTCTGTCAGCCTGTCTGTCTGCCTGTCTGTGTCTGTCAGCCTGCCTGCCTGTGTCTGTCAGCCTGCCTGCCTGCCTGTCAGCATGTCTGTCTTTCTGTCTGCGTCTGTCTGTCTGTCTGTCAGCCTGCCTGCCTGTCTGTGTCTGTCAGCCTGCCTGCCTGCCTGTCTGTGTATGTCAGCCTGTCTCGCTGTCTGTCTGCCTGCCTGCGTCTGCCTGCCTGCGTCTGTCAGCCTGTCTGTCTGCCTGTCTGTGTCTGTCAGCCTGCCTGCCTGTGTCTGTCAGCCTGCCTGCCTGTCTGTGTCTGTCAGCCTGCCTGCCTGCGTCTGTCAGCCTGCCTGCCTGCCTGTCAGCATGTCTAACTGTCTGTCTGCCAGCCTGCATCTGTCTGCCAGCCTGCCTGTCAGTCAGGCAGTCAGTCAGCCTATGTCTGGTAGACACACACAGAGAGACACAGACAGCCAGAGCCAGGGTCCGTCTGTCAGCCTAGCTGCATGTCTGTCTGCGTCTGTCAGCCTGTCTGTCTGCATCTGTCAGCCTGCCTTTCAGTCAGTCAGCCTGAATGCCTGTCCGTCTTGCCTGCCTGTCTGTCTTTCTGTCTGCGCCTGCCTGCCTGCCTGTCTGCGTCTGTCAGCCTGCCTGTCTATCTGTCTGCGTCTGTCAGCTTGCCTGCCTGCCTGACTGTCAGCATGTCTAGCTGTCTGTCTGCCAGCCTGCCTGTCTGTGTCTGTCAGCCTGTCTCGCTGTCTGTCTGCCTGCGTCTGCCTGAATGCCTGTCTGTCTGTCTGTCTGTCTGTCTGTCTGTCTGTCTGTCTGTCTGTCTGTCTGCCTGCCTGCCTGCCTGCCTGCCTGTCTGTCTGTCTGTCTGTCTGTCTGTCTGTCTGTCTGTCTGTCTGTCTGTCTGTCTGTCTGTCTGTCTGTCTGTCTGTCTGTCTGTCTGTCTGTCTGCCTGCCTGCCTGCCTGCGTCTGTCTGCCGGCCTGCCTGTCAGCCTGCCTGCCTGTCAGCCTGCCTATTTGTCGGTCTGCCTGCCTGTCTGCATCTGTCAGCCTGCCTGCCCGTCTGTCTGCATCTGTCAGCCTGTCTGTCAGCCTGCCTGCCTGCTTGTCTGCCTGTCTGTCTGCGTCTGCCTGTCTGCGTTTGTCTGCCTGCCTGTCTGTCTGCATCTGTCAGCCTGCCTGTCAGTCAGTCAGTCAGTCAGTCAGTCAGTCAGTCAGTCAGCCTGCCTGCCTGGCTGGCTGGCTGGCTGGCTGGCTGCCTGCCTGCGTCTGTCTGTCTGTCTGCCTGCCCGTCTGTCTGCATCTGTCAGCCTGCCTGCCTGCCTGTCAGTCAGTCAGCCTGCCAGCCTGCCTTCCTGCCAGTCAGTCAGCCTGCCTGCCTGTCTGTCTGGCTGGCTGTCTACCTGTCTGCGTCTGCCTGTCCGTCTGTCTGCGTCTGTCAGCCTGTCTGTCTGCCTGTCTGTGTCTGTCAGCCTGCCTGCCTGTGTCTGTCAGCTTGCCTGCCTGTCTGTGTCTGTCAGCCTGCCTGCCTGTCTGTGTCTGTCAGCCTGCCTGTCTGCGTCTGCCTGCCTGCCTGCCTGTCTGTCTGCCTGCGTCTGTCTACCTGCCTGTCTGCCTGCCTGCCTGCGTCTGTCAGCCTGCCTGCCTGCCTGTCAGCATGTCTGTCTTTCTGTCTGCGTCTGTCTGCCTGTCTGTCAGCCTGCCTGCCTGTCTGCGTTTGTCTGCCTGCCTGCCTGTCTGTCTGCATCTGTCAGCCTGCCTGCCTGCCTGTCTGCATATGTCAGCCTGCCTGCCTGCCTGTCAGTCAGTCAGTCAGTCAGTCAGTCAGTCAGTCAGTCAGTCAGCCTGCCTGCCTGCCTGTCTGCGTCTGTCTGTCTGTCTGTCTGCCTGCCCGTCTGTCTGTCTGCCTGCCTGTCTGCCTGCGTCTGTCAGCCTGCCTGCCTGCCTGCCTGCCTGTCAGCATGTCTAACTGTCTGTCTGCCAGCCTGCATCTGTCTGCCTGCCTGTCTGCCAGCCTGTCTGTCAGTCAGGCAGTCAGTCAGCCTATGTCTGGTAGACACACAGAGAGAGACACAGACAGCCAGAGCCAGGGTCCGTCTGTCAGCCTAGCTGCATGTCTGTCTGCCTGTCTGTCTGCCAGCCTGCCTGTCTGCCTGTCAGTCAGTCAGTCAGTCAGTCAGTCAGTCAGTCAGTCAGTCAGCCTGCCAACCTGTCTGCCTGCCCGTCTGTCTGCATCTGTCAGCCTGCCTGCCTGCCAGTCAGTCAGTCAGTCAGTCAGCCAGTCAGTCAGCCTGAATGCCTGTCTGTCTGTCTTTCTGTCTGCGCCTACCTGCCTGCCTGCCTGCTTGTCTGCCTGTCTGTCTGCGTCTGCCTGTCTGTCAGCCTGCCTGTCTGCGTCTGCCTGCCTGCCTGCCTGCCTGTCTGTCTGTCTGTCTGTCTATCTGTCTGCCTGCGTCTGTCTGCCTGCCTGCCTGTCAGCCTGCCTGCCTGCCTGTCAGTCAGTCAGTCAGCCTGCCTATTTGTCGGTCTGCCTGCCTGCCTGTCTGCATCTGTCAGCCTGCCTGCCCGTCTGTCTGCATCTGTCAGCCTGCCTGCCTGCCTGCCAGCCTGTCATTCAGCCTGCCTGCCTGCCTGTCAGCCTGCCTGCCTGCTTGTCTGCCTGTCTGTCTGCGTCTGCCTGTCAGCCTGCCTGTCTGCGTCTGCCTGCCTGCGTCTGTCTACCTGCCTGTCTGCCTGCCTGCGTCTGTCAGCCTGCCTGCCTGTCTGCCTGCCTCTGTCAGCCTGCCTGCCTGTCTGCCTGCCTGTCTTTCTGTCAGCACCTACCTGCCTGCCTGCCTGCCTGCCAGCCTGTCATTCAGCCTGCCTGCCTGCTTGTCTGCCTGTCTGTCTGCGTCTGCCTGTCAGCCTGCCTGTCTGCGTCTGCCTGCCTGCGTCTGTCTACCTGCCTGTCTGCCTGCCTGCGTCTGTCAGCCTGCCTGCCTGTCTGCCTGCCTCTGTCAGCCTGCCTGCCTGTCTGCCTGCCTGTCTTTCTGTCAGCACCTACCTGCCTGTCTGTCTGCGTCTGCCTGTCAGCCTGCCTGCCTGCCTGTCAGTCAGTCAGCCTGCCAGCCTGCCTTCCTGCCAGTCAGTCAGCCTGCCTGCCTGTCTGGCTGGCTGTCTACCTGTCTGCGTCTGCCTGTCCGTCTGTCTGCGTCTGTCAGCCTGTCTGTCTGCCTGTCTGTGTCTGTCAGCCTGCCTGCCTGTGTCTGTCAGCCTGCCTGCCTGTCTGTGTCTGTCAGCCTGCCTGCCTGTCTGTGTCTGTCAGCCTGCCTGTCTGCGTCTGCCTGCCTGCCTGTCTGTCTGTCTGCCTGCGTCTGTCTACCTGCCTGTCTGCCTGCCTGCGTCTGTCAGCCTGCCTGTCAGCCTGCCTGCCTGTCTGCCTGCCTGTCTTTCTGTCAGCACCTACCTGCCTGTCTGTCTGCGTCTGCCTGTCAGCCTGCCTGTCTGTCTGTCTGCCTGCCCGTCTGTCTGCATCTGTCAGCCTGCCTGCCTGTCTGTCTGCATCTGTCAGCATGTCTGTCAGCCTGCCTGCCTGCTTGTCTGCCTGTCTGTCTGCGTCTGCCTGTCAGCCTGCCTGTCTGCGTTTGTCTGCCTGCCTGCCTGCCTGTCAGTCAGTCAGTCAGTCAGTCAGTCAGTCAGTCAGTCAGTCAGTCAGCCTGCCTGCCTGCCTGGCTGGCTGGCTGGCTGGCTGCCTGCCTGCCTGCGTCTGTCTGTCTGTCTGCCTGCCCGTCTGTCTGCATCTGTCAGCCTGCCTGCCTGCCTGTCAGTCAGTCAGCCTGCCAGCCTGCCTTCCTGCCAGTCAGTCAGCCTGCCTGCCTGTCTGGCTGGCTGTCTACCTGTCTGCGTCTGCCTGTCCGTCTGTCTGCGTCTGTCAGCCTGTCTGTCTGCCTGCCTGTGTCTGTCAGCCTGCCTGCCTGTGTCTGTCAGCCTGCCTGCCTGTCTGTGTCTGTCAGCCTGCCTGCCTGTCTGTGTCTGTCAGCCTGCCTGTCTGCGTCTGCCTGCCTGCCTGTCTGTCTGTCTGCCTGCGTCTGTCTACCTGCCTGTCTGCCTGCCTGCCTGCGTCTGTCAGCCTGCCTGTCAGCATGTCTGTCTTTCTGTCTGCGTCTGTCTGCCTGTCTGTCTGTCAGCCTGCCTGCCTGTCTGCGTTTGTCTGCCTGCCTGCCTGTCTGTCTGCATCTGTCAGCCTGCCTGCCTGTCTGCATCTGTCAGCCTGCCTGTCAGTCAGTCAGTCAGTCAGTCAGTCAGTCAGTCAGCCTGCCTGCCTGCCTGTCTGCGTCTGTCTGTCTGTCTGTCTGCCTGCCCGTCTGTCTGCATCTGTCAGCCTGCCTGCCTGCCTGTCAGTCAGTCAGCCTGCCAGCCTGCCTGCCTGCCTGCCTGCCTTCCTGCCAGTCAGTCAGCCTGCCTGCCTGTCTGGCTGGCTGGCTGTCTACCTGTCTGCGTCTGCCTGTCCGTCTGTCTGCGTCTGTCAGCCTGTCTGTCTGCCTGTCTGTGTCTGTCAGCCTGCCTGCCTGTGTCTGTCAGCCTGCCTGCCTGCCTGTCAGCATGTCTGTCTTTCTGTCTGCGTCTGTCTGTCTGTCTGTCAGCCTGCCTGCCTGTCTGTGTCTGTCAGCCTGCCTGCCTGCCTGTCTGTGTATGTCAGCCTGTCTCGCTGTCTGTCTGCCTGCCTGCGTCTGCCTGCCTGCGTCTGTCAGCCTGTCTGTCTGCCTGTCTGTGTCTGTCAGCCTGCCTGCCTGTGTCTGTCAGCCTGCCTGCCTGTCTGTGTCTGTCAGCCTGCCTGCCTGCGTCTGTCAGCCTGCCTGCCTGCCTGTCAGCATGTCTAACTGTCTGTCTGCCAGCCTGCATCTGTCTGCCAGCCTGCCTGTCAGTCAGGCAGTCAGTCAGCCTATGTCTGGTAGACACACACAGAGAGACACAGACAGCCAGAGCCAGGGTCCGTCTGTCAGCCTAGCTGCATGTCTGTCTGCGTCTGTCAGCCTGTCTGTCTGCATCTGTCAGCCTGCCTTTCAGTCAGTCAGCCTGAATGCCTGTCCGTCTTGCCTGCCTGTCTGTCTTTCTGTCTGCGCCTGCCTGCCTGTCTGCGTCTGTCAGCCTGCCTGTCTATCTGTCTGCGTCTGTCAGCTTGCCTGCCTGCCTGACTGTCAGCATGTCTAGCTGTCTGTCTGCCAGCCTGCCTGTCTGTGTCTGTCAGCCTGTCTCGCTGTCTGTCTGCCTGCGTCTGCCTGAATGCCTGTCTGTCTGTCTGTCTGTCTGTCTGTCTGTCTGTCTGCCTGCCTGCCTGCCTGCCTGCCTGCCTGCCTGCCTGCCTGCCTGCCTGCCTGCCTGCCTGCCTGCCTGCCTGCCTGCCTGCCTGTCTGTCTGTCTGTCTGTCTGTCTGTCTGTCTGTCTGTCTGTCTGTCTGTCTGCCTGCCTGCCTGCCTGCCTGCCTGCCTGCCTGCCTGCGTCTGTCTGCCGGCCTGCCTGTCAGCCTGCCTGCCTGTCAGCCTGCCTATTTGTCGGTCTGCCTGCCTGTCTGCATCTGTCAGCCTGCCTGCCCGTCTGTCTGCATCTGTCAGCCTGTCTGTCAGCCTGCCTGCCTGCTTGTCTGCCTGTCTGTCTGCGTCTGCCTGTCTGCGTTTGTCTGCCTGCCTGTCTGTCTGCATCTGTCAGCCTGCCTGTCAGTCAGTCAGTCAGTCAGTCAGTCAGTCAGTCAGCCTGCCTGCCTGGCTGGCTGGCTGGCTGGCTGGCTGCCTGCCTGCGTCTGTCTGTCTGTCTGCCTGCCCGTCTGTCTGCATCTGTCAGCCTGCCTGCCTGCCTGCCTGTCAGTCAGTCAGCCTGCCAGCCTGCCTTCCTGCCAGTCAGTCAGCCTGCCTGCCTGTCTGTCTGGCTGGCTGTCTACCTGTCTGCGTCTGCCTGTCCGTCTGTCTGCGTCTGTCAGCCTGTCTGTCTGCCTGTCTGTGTCTGTCAGCCTGCCTGCCTGTGTCTGTCAGCTTGCCTGCCTGTCTGTGTCTGTCAGCCTGCCTGCCTGTCTGTGTCTGTCAGCCTGCCTGTCTGCGTCTGCCTGCCTGCCTGCCTGTCTGTCTGCCTGCGTCTGTCTACCTGCCTGTCTGCCTGCCTGCCTGCGTCTGTCAGCCTGCCTGCCTGCCTGTCAGCATGTCTGTCTTTCTGTCTGCGTCTGTCTGCCTGTCTGTCAGCCTGCCTGCCTGTCTGCGTTTGTCTGCCTGCCTGCCTGTCTGTCTGCATCTGTCAGCCTGCCTGCCTGCCTGTCTGCATCTGTCAGCCTGCCTGCCTGCCTGTCAGTCAGTCAGTCAGTCAGTCAGTCAGTCAGTCAGTCAGCCTGCCTGCCTGCCTGTCTGCGTCTGTCTGTCTGTCTGTCTGCCTGCCCGTCTGTCTGCATCTGTCAGCCTGCCTGCCTGCCTGTCAGTCAGTCAGCCTGCCAGCCTGCCTGCCTGCCTGCCTGCCTTCCTGCCAGTCAGTCAGCCTGCCTGCCTGTCTGGCTGGCTGGCTGGCTGTCTACCTGTCTGCGTCTGCCTGTCCGTCTGTCTGCGTCTGTCAGCCTGTCTGTCTGCCTGTCTGTGTCTGTCAGCCTGCCTGCCTGTGTCTGTCAGCCTGCCTGCCTGTCTCGCTGTCTGTCTGCCTGCCTGTCTGCCTGTGTCTGTCAGCCTGCCTGCCTGCCTGCCTGCCTGTCAGCATGTCTAACTGTCTGTCTGCCAGCCTGCATCTGTCTGCCTGCCTGTCTGCCAGCCTGTCTGTCAGTCAGGCAGTCAGTCAGCCTATGTCTGGTAGACACACAGAGAGAGACACAGACAGCCAGAGCCAGGGTCCGTCTGTCAGCCTAGCTGCATGTCTGTCTGCCTGTCTGTCTGCCAGCCTGCCTGTCTGCCTCTGTCTGCCTGTCAGTCAGTCAGTCAGTCAGTCAGTCAGTCAGTCAGTCAGTCAGCCTGCCAACCTGTCTGCCTGCCCGTCTGTCTGCATCTGTCAGCCTGCCTGCCTGCCTGCCAGTCAGTCAGTCAGTCAGTCAGCCAGTCAGTCAGCCTGAATGCCTGTCTGTCTGTCTTTCTGTCTGCGCCTACCTGCCTGCCTGCCTGCTTGTCTGCCTGTCTGTCTGCGTCTGCCTGTCTGTCAGCCTGCCTGTCTGCGTCTGCCTGCCTGCCTGCCTGCCTGTCTGTCTGTCTGTCTGTCTATCTGTCTGCCTGCGTCTGTCTGCCTGCCTGCCTGTCAGCCTGCCTGCCTGCCTGTCAGTCAGTCAGTCAGCCTGCCTATTTGTCGGTCTGACTGCCTGCCTGTCTGCATCTGTCAGCCTGCCTGCCCGTCTGTCTGCATCTGTCAGCCTGCCTGCCTGCCTGCCAGCCTGTCATTCAGCCTGCCTGCCTGCCTGTCAGCCTGCCTGCCTGCTTGTCTGCCTGTCTGTCTGCGTCTGCCTGTCAGCCTGCCTGTCTGCGTCTGCCTGCCTGCGTCTGTCTACCTGCCTGTCTGCCTGCCTGCGTCTGTCAGCCTGCCTGCCTGTCTGCCTGCCTCTGTCAGCCTGCCTGCCTGTCTGCCTGCCTGTCTTTCTGTCAGCACCTACCTGCCTGCCTGCCTGCCTGCCAGCCTGTCATTCAGCCTGCCTGCCTGCTTGTCTGCCTGTCTGTCTGCGTCTGCCTGTCAGCCTGCCTGTCTGCGTCTGCCTGCCTGCGTCTGTCTACCTGCCTGTCTGCCTGCCTGCGTCTGTCAGCCTGCCTGCCTGTCTGCCTGCCTCTGTCAGCCTGCCTGCCTGTCTGCCTGCCTGTCTTTCTGTCAGCACCTACCTGCCTGTCTGTCTGCGTCTGCCTGTCAGCCTGCCTGCCTGCCTGTCAGTCAGTCAGCCTGCCAGCCTGCCTTCCTGCCAGTCAGTCAGCCTGCCTGCCTGTCTGGCTGGCTGTCTACCTGTCTGCGTCTGCCTGTCCGTCTGTCTGCGTCTGTCAGCCTGTCTGTCTGCCTGTCTGTGTCTGTCAGCCTGCCTGCCTGTGTCTGTCAGCCTGCCTGCCTGTCTGTGTCTGTCAGCCTGCCTGCCTGTCTGTGTCTGTCAGCCTGCCTGTCTGCGTCTGCCTGCCTGCCTGTCTGTCTGTCTGCCTGCGTCTGTCTACCTGCCTGCCTGCCTGCCTGCGTCTGTCAGCCTGCCTGTCAGCCTGCCTGCCTGTCTGCCTGCCTGTCTTTCTGTCAGCACCTACCTGCCTGTCTGTCTGCGTCTGCCTGTCAGCCTGCCTGTCTGTCTGTCTGCCTGCCCGTCTGTCTACATCTGTCAGCCTGCCTGCCTGTCTGTCTGCATCTGTCAGCATGTCTGTCAGCCTGCCTGCCTGCTTGTCTGCCTGTCTGTCTGCGTCTGCCTGTCAGCCTGCCTGTCTGCGTTTGTCTGCCTGCCTGCCTGCCTGTCAGTCAGTCAGTCAGTCAGTCAGTCAGTCAGTCAGTCAGTCAGTCAGTCAGTCAGCCTGCCTGCCTGCCTGCCTGGCTGGCTGGCTGGCTGGCTGGCTGGCTGCCTGCCTGCCTGCGTCTGTCAGTCAGCCTGCCAGCCTGCCTTCCTGCCAGTCAGTCAGCCTGCCTGCCTGTCTGGCTGGCTGTCTACCTGTCTGCGTCTGCCTGTCCGTCTGTCTGCGTCTGTCAGCCTGTCTGTCTGCCTGCCTGTGTCTGTCAGCCTGCCTGCCTGTGTCTGTCAGCCTGCCTGCCTGTCTGTGTCTGTCAGCCTGCCTGCCTGTCTGTGTCTGTCAGCCTGCCTGTCTGCGTCTGCCTGCCTGCCTGTCTGTCTGTCTGCCTGCGTCTGTCTACCTGCCTGTCTGCCTGCCTGCCTGCGTCTGTCAGCCTGCCTGTCAGCATGTCTGTCTTTCTGTCTGCGTCTGTCTGCCTGTCTGTCTGTCAGCCTGCCTGCCTGTCTGCGTTTGTCTGCCTGCCTGCCTGTCTGTCTGCATCTGTCAGCCTGCCTGCCTGTCTGCATCTGTCAGCCTGCCTGTCAGTCAGTCAGTCAGTCAGTCAGTCAGTCAGTCAGCCTGCCTGCCTGCCTGCCTGTCTGCGTCTGTCTGTCTGTCTGTCTGCCTGCCCGTCTGTCTGCATCTGTCAGCCTGCCTGCCTGCCTGTCAGTCAGTCAGCCTGCCAGCCTGTCTGGCTGGCTGGCTGTCTACCTGTCTGCGTCTGCCTGTCCGTCTGTCTGCGTCTGTCAGCCTGTCTGTCTGCCTGTCTGTGTCTGTCAGCCTGCCTGCCTGTGTCTGTCAGCCTGCCTGCCTGTCTGTGTCTGTCAGCCTGCCTGCCTGTCTGTGTCTGTCAGCCTGCCTGCCTGTCTGTGTCTGTCAGCCTGCCTGTCTGCGTCTGCCTGCCTGCCTGTCTGTCTGCCTGCGTCTGTCTACCTGCCTGTCTGCCTGCCTGCCTGCGTCTGTCAGCCTGCCTGCCTGCCTGTCAGCATGTCTGTCTTTCTGTCTGCGTCTGTCTGCCTGTCTGTCTGTCAGCCTGCCTGCCTGTCTGCGTTTGTCTGCCTGCCTGCCTGTCTGTCTGCATCTGTCAGCCTGCCTGCCTGCCTGTCTGTCTGCATCTGTCAGCCTGCCTGCCTGCCTGTCTGCATCTGTCAGCCTGCCTGCCTGCCTGTCAGTCAGTCAGTCAGTCAGTCAGTCAGTCAGCCTGCCTGCCTGCCTGCCTGTCTGCGTCTGTCTGTCTGTCTGTCTGCCCGTCTGTCTGCATCTGTCAGCCTGCCTGCCTGCCTGTCAGTCAGTCAGCCTGCCAGCCTGCCTGCCTGTCTGGCTGGCTGGCTGTCTACCTGTCTGCGTCTGCCTGTCCGTCTGTCTGCGTCTGTCAGCCTGTCTGTCTGCCTGTCTGTGTCTGTCAGCCTGCCTGCCTGTCTGTGTCTGTCAGCCTGCCTGCCTGCCTGCGTCTGTCAGCCTGCCTGCCTGCCTGTCAGCATGTCTAACTGTCTGTCTGCCAGCCTGCATCTGTCTGCCAGCCTGCCTGTCAGTCAGGCAGTCAGTCAGCCTATGTCTGGTAGACACACACAGAGAGACACAGACAGCCAGAGCCAGGGTCCGTCTGTCAGCCTAGCTGCATGTCTGTCTGCGTCTGTCAGCCTGTCTGTCTGCATCTGTCAGCCTGCCTTTCAGTCAGTCAGCCTGAATGCCTGTCCGTCTTGCCTGCCTGTCTGTCTTTCTGTCTGCGCCTGCCTGCCTGCCTGTCTGCGTCTGTCAGCCTGCCTGTCTATCTGTCTGCGTCTGTCAGCTTGCCTGCCTGCCTGACTGTCAGCATGTCTAGCTGTCTGTCTGCCAGCCTGCCTGTCTGTGTCTGTCAGCCTGTCTCGCTGTCTGTCTGCCTGCGTCTGCCTGAATGCCTGTCTGTCTGTCTGTCTGTCTGTCTGTCTGTCTGTCTGTCTGTCTGTCTGTCTGTCTGTCTGTCTGTCTGTCTGCGTCTGTCTGCCGGCCTGCCTGTCAGCCTGCCTGCCTGTCAGCCTGCCTATTTGTCGGTCTGCCTGCCTGTCTGCATCTGTCAGCCTGCCTGCCCGTCTGTCTGCATCTGTCAGCCTGTCTGTCAGCCTGCCTGCCTGCTTGTCTGCCTGTCTGTCTGCGTCTGCCTGTCTGCGTTTGTCTGCCTGCCTGTCTGTCTGCATCTGTCAGCCTGCCTGTCAGTCAGTCAGTCAGTCAGTCAGTCAGTCAGTCAGTCAGCCTGCCTGCCTGGCTGGCTGGCTGGCTGGCTGGCTGGCTGCCTGCCTGCGTCTGTCTGTCTGTCTGCCTGCCCGTCTGTCTGCATCTGTCAGCCTGCCTGCCTGCCTGTCAGTCAGTCAGCCTGCCAGCCTGCCTTCCTGCCAGTCAGTCAGCCTGCCTGCCTGTCTGTCTGGCTGGCTGTCTACCTGTCTGCGTCTGCCTGTCCGTCTGTCTGCGTCTGTCAGCCTGTCTGTCTGCCTGTCTGTGTCTGTCAGCCTGCCTGCCTGTGTCTGTCAGCTTGCCTGCCTGTCTGTGTCTGTCAGCCTGCCTGCCTGTCTGTGTCTGTCAGCCTGCCTGTCTGCGTCTGCCTGCCTGCCTGCCTGTCTGTCTGCCTGCGTCTGTCTACCTGCCTGTCTGCCTGCCTGCCTGCGTCTGTCAGCCTGCCTGCCTGCCTGTCAGCATGTCTGTCTTTCTGTCTGCGTCTGTCTGCCTGTCTGTCAGCCTGCCTGCCTGTCTGCGTTTGTCTGCCTGCCTGCCTGTCTGTCTGCATCTGTCAGCCTGCCTGCCTGCCTGTCTGCATCTGTCAGCCTGCCTGCCTGCCTGTCAGTCAGTCAGTCAGTCAGTCAGTCAGTCAGTCAGTCAGCCTGCCTGCCTGCCTGTCTGCGTCTGTCTGTCTGTCTGTCTGCCTGCCCGTCTGTCTGCATCTGTCAGCCTGCCTGCCTGCCTGTCAGTCAGTCAGCCTGCCAGCCTGCCTGCCTGCCTGCCTGCCTTCCTGCCAGTCAGTCAGCCTGCCTGCCTGTCTGGCTGGCTGGCTGGCTGTCTACCTGTCTGCGTCTGCCTGTCCGTCTGTCTGCGTCTGTCAGCCTGTCTGTCTGCCTGTCTGTGTCTGTCAGCCTGCCTGCCTGTGTCTGTCAGCCTGCCTGCCTGTCTGTGTCTGTCAGCCTGCCTGCCTGTCTGTGTCTGTCAGCCTGCCTGCCTGTCTGTGTCTGTCAGCCTGTCTCGCTGTCTGTCTGCCTGCCTGTCTGCCTGCGTCTGTCAGCCTGCCTGCCTGCCTGTCAGCATGTCTAACTGTCTGTCTGCCAGCCTGCATCTGTCTGCCTGCCTGTCTGCCAGCCTGTCTGTCAGTCAGGCAGTCAGTCAGCCTATGTCTGGTAGACACACAGAGAGAGACACAGACAGCCAGAGCCAGGGTCCGTCTGTCAGCCTAGCTGCATGTCTGTCTGCCTGTCTGTCTGCCAGCCTGCCTGTCTGCCTCTGTCTGCCTGTCAGTCAGTCAGTCAGTCAGTCAGTCAGTCAGTCAGTCAGTCAGTCAGCCTGCCAACCTGTCTGCCTGCCCGTCTGTCTGCATCTGTCAGCCTGCCTGCCTGCCAGTCAGTCAGTCAGTCAGTCAGCCAGTCAGTCAGCCTGAATGCCTGTCTGTCTGTCTTTCTGTCTGCGCCTACCTGCCTGCCTGCCTGCTTGTCTGCCTGTCTGTCTGCGTCTGCCTGTCTGTCAGCCTGCCTGTCTGCGTCTGCCTGCCTGCCTGCCTGCCTGTCTGTCTGTCTGTCTGTCTATCTGTCTGCCTGCGTCTGTCTGCCTGCCTGCCTGTCAGCCTGCCTGCCTGCCTGTCAGTCAGTCAGTCAGCCTGCCTATTTGTCGGTCTGCCTGCCTGCCTGTCTGCATCTGTCAGCCTGCCTGCCCGTCTGTCTGCATCTGTCAGCCTGCCTGCCTGCCTGCCAGCCTGTCATTCAGCCTGCCTGCCTGCCTGTCAGCCTGCCTGCCTGCTTGTCTGCCTGTCTGTCTGCGTCTGCCTGTCAGCCTGCCTGTCTGCGTCTGCCTGCCTGCGTCTGTCTACCTGCCTGTCTGCCTGCCTGCGTCTGTCAGCCTGCCTGCCTGTCTGCCTGCCTCTGTCAGCCTGCCTGCCTGTCTGCCTGCCTGTCTTTCTGTCAGCACCTACCTGCCTGCCTGCCTGCCTGCCAGCCTGTCATTCAGCCTGCCTGCCTGCTTGTCTGCCTGTCTGTCTGCGTCTGCCTGTCAGCCTGCCTGTCTGCGTCTGCCTGCCTGCGTCTGTCTACCTGCCTGTCTGCCTGCCTGCGTCTGTCAGCCTGCCTGCCTGTCTGCCTGCCTCTGTCAGCCTGCCTGCCTGTCTGCCTGCCTGTCTTTCTGTCAGCACCTACCTGCCTGTCTGTCTGCGTCTGCCTGTCAGCCTGCCTGCCTGCCTGTCAGTCAGTCAGCCTGCCAGCCTGCCTTCCTGCCAGTCAGTCAGCCTGCCTGCCTGTCTGGCTGGCTGTCTACCTGTCTGCGTCTGCCTGTCCGTCTGTCTGCGTCTGTCAGCCTGTCTGTCTGCCTGTCTGTGTCTGTCAGCCTGCCTGCCTGTGTCTGTCAGCCTGCCTGCCTGTCTGTGTCTGTCAGCCTGCCTGCCTGTCTGTGTCTGTCAGCCTGCCTGTCTGCGTCTGCCTGCCTGCCTGTCTGTCTGTCTGCCTGCGTCTGTCTACCTGCCTGTCTGCCTGCCTGCGTCTGTCAGCCTGCCTGTCAGCCTGCCTGCCTGTCTGCCTGCCTGTCTTTCTGTCAGCACCTACCTGCCTGTCTGTCTGCGTCTGCCTGTCAGCCTGCCTGTCTGTCTGTCTGCCTGCCCGTCTGTCTGCATCTGTCAGCCTGCCTGCCTGTCTGTCTGCATCTGTCAGCATGTCTGTCAGCCTGCCTGCCTGCTTGTCTGCCTGTCTGTCTGCGTCTGCCTGTCAGCCTGCCTGTCTGCGTTTGTCTGCCTGCCTGCCTGCCTGTCAGTCAGTCAGTCAGTCAGTCAGTCAGTCAGTCAGTCAGTCAGTCAGTCAGCCTGCCTGCCTGCCTGGCTGGCTGGCTGGCTGGCTGCCTGCCTGCCTGCCTGCGTCTGTCTGTCTGTCTGCCTGCCCGTCTGTCTGCATCTGTCAGCCTGCCTGCCTGCCTGTCAGTCAGTCAGCCTGCCAGCCTGCCTTCCTGCCAGTCAGTCAGCCTGCCTGCCTGTCTGGCTGGCTGTCTACCTGTCTGCGTCTGCCTGTCCGTCTGTCTGCGTCTGTCAGCCTGTCTGTCTGCCTGCCTGTGTCTGTCAGCCTGCCTGCCTGTGTCTGTCAGCCTGCCTGCCTGTCTGTGTCTGTCAGCCTGCCTGCCTGTCTGTGTCTGTCAGCCTGCCTGTCTGCGTCTGCCTGCCTGCCTGTCTGTCTGTCTGCCTGCGTCTGTCTACCTGCCTGTCTGCCTGCCTGCCTGCGTCTGTCAGCCTGCCTGTCAGCATGTCTGTCTTTCTGTCTGCGTCTGTCTGCCTGTCTGTCTGTCAGCCTGCCTGCCTGTCTGCGTTTGTCTGCCTGCCTGCCTGTCTGTCTGCATCTGTCAGCCTGCCTGCCTGTCTGCATCTGTCAGCCTGCCTGTCAGTCAGTCAGTCAGTCAGTCAGTCAGTCAGTCAGCCTGCCTGCCTGCCTGTCTGCGTCTGTCTGTCTGTCTGTCTGCCTGCCCGTCTGTCTGCATCTGTCAGCCTGCCTGCCTGCCTGTCAGTCAGTCAGCCTGCCAGCCTGCCTGCCTGCCTGCCTGCCTGCCTGCCTTCCTGCCAGTCAGTCAGCCTGCCTGCCTGTCTGGCTGGCTGGCTGTCTACCTGTCTGCGTCTGCCTGTCCGTCTGTCTGCGTCTGTCAGCCTGTCTGTCTGCCTGTCTGTGTCTGTCAGCCTGCCTGCCTGTGTCTGTCAGCCTGCCTGCCTGCCTGTCAGCATGTCTGTCTTTCTGTCTGCGTCTGTCTGTCTGTCTGTCAGCCTGCCTGCCTGTCTGTGTCTGTCAGCCTGCCTGCCTGCCTGTCTGTGTATGTCAGCCTGTCTCGCTGTCTGTCTGCCTGCCTGCGTCTGCCTGCCTGCGTCTGTCAGCCTGTCTGTCTGCCTGTCTGTGTCTGTCAGCCTGCCTGCCTGTGTCTGTCAGCCTGCCTGCCTGTCTGTGTCTGTCAGCCTGCCTGCCTGCGTCTGTCAGCCTGCCTGCCTGCCTGCCTGTCAGCATGTCTAACTGTCTGTCTGCCAGCCTGCATCTGTCTGCCAGCCTGCCTGTCAGTCAGGCAGTCAGTCAGCCTATGTCTGGTAGACACACACAGAGAGACACAGACAGCCAGAGCCAGGGTCCGTCTGTCAGCCTAGCTGCATGTCTGTCTGCGTCTGTCAGCCTGTCTGTCTGCATCTGTCAGCCTGCCTTTCAGTCAGTCAGCCTGAATGCCTGTCCGTCTTGCCTGCCTGTCTGTCTTTCTGTCTGCGCCTGCCTGCCTGTCTGCGTCTGTCAGCCTGCCTGTCTATCTGTCTGCGTCTGTCAGCTTGCCTGCCTGCCTGACTGTCAGCATGTCTAGCTGTCTGTCTGCCAGCCTGCCTGTCTGTGTCTGTCAGCCTGTCTCGCTGTCTGTCTGCCTGCGTCTGCCTGAATGCCTGTCTGTCTGTCTGTCTGTCTGTCTGTCTGTCTGTCTGTCTGTCTGCCTGCCTGCCTGCCTGCCTGCCTGCCTGCCTGCCTGCCTGCCTGCCTGCCTGCCTGCCTGCCTGCCTGCCTGCCTGCCTGTCTGTCTGTCTGTCTGTCTGTCTGTCTGTCTGTCTGTCTGTCTGTCTGTCTGTCTGTCTGTCTGTCTGTCTGTCTGTCTGCCTGCCTGCCTGCCTGCCTGCCTGCCTGCCTGCCTGCCTGCGTCTGTCTGCCGGCCTGCCTGTCAGCCTGCCTGCCTGTCAGCCTGCCTATTTGTCGGTCTGCCTGCCTGTCTGCATCTGTCAGCCTGCCTGCCCGTCTGTCTGCATCTGTCAGCCTGTCTGTCAGCCTGCCTGCCTGCTTGTCTGCCTGTCTGTCTGCGTCTGCCTGTCTGCGTTTGTCTGCCTGCCTGTCTGTCTGCATCTGTCAGCCTGCCTGTCAGTCAGTCAGTCAGTCAGTCAGTCAGTCAGTCAGTCAGCCTGCCTGCCTGGCTGGCTGGCTGGCTGGCTGGCTGCCTGCCTGCGTCTGTCTGTCTGTCTGCCTGCCCGTCTGTCTGCATCTGTCAGCCTGCCTGCCTGCCTGTCAGTCAGTCAGCCTGCCAGCCTGCCTTCCTGCCAGTCAGTCAGCCTGCCTGCCTGTCTGTCTGGCTGGCTGTCTACCTGTCTGCGTCTGCCTGTCCGTCTGTCTGCGTCTGTCAGCCTGTCTGTCTGCCTGTCTGTGTCTGTCAGCCTGCCTGCCTGTGTCTGTCAGCTTGCCTGCCTGTCTGTGTCTGTCAGCCTGCCTGCCTGTCTGTGTCTGTCAGCCTGCCTGTCTGCGTCTGCCTGCCTGCCTGCCTGTCTGTCTGCCTGCGTCTGTCTACCTGCCTGTCTGCCTGCCTGCCTGCGTCTGTCAGCCTGCCTGCCTGCCTGTCAGCATGTCTGTCTTTCTGTCTGCGTCTGTCTGCCTGTCTGTCAGCCTGCCTGCCTGTCTGCGTTTGTCTGCCTGCCTGCCTGTCTGTCTGCATCTGTCAGCCTGCCTGCCTGCCTGTCTGCATCTGTCAGCCTGCCTGCCTGCCTGTCAGTCAGTCAGTCAGTCAGTCAGTCAGTCAGTCAGTCAGCCTGCCTGTCTGCGTCTGTCTGTCTGTCTGTCTGCCTGCCCGTCTGTCTGCATCTGTCAGCCTGCCTGCCTGCCTGTCAGTCAGTCAGCCTGCCAGCCTGCCTGCCTGCCTGCCTGCCTTCCTGCCAGTCAGTCAGCCTGCCTGCCTGTCTGGCTGGCTGGCTGGCTGTCTACCTGTCTGCGTCTGCCTGTCCGTCTGTCTGCGTCTGTCAGCCTGTCTGTCTGCCTGTCTGTGTCTGTCAGCCTGCCTGCCTGTGTCTGTCAGCCTGCCTGCCTGTCTCGCTGTCTGTCTGCCTGCCTGTCTGCCTGTGTCTGTCAGCCTGCCTGCCTGCCTGCCTGCCTGTCAGCATGTCTAACTGTCTGTCTGCCAGCCTGCATCTGTCTGCCTGCCTGTCTGCCAGCCTGTCTGTCAGTCAGGCAGTCAGTCAGCCTATGTCTGGTAGACACACAGAGAGAGACACAGACAGCCAGAGCCAGGGTCCGTCTGTCAGCCTAGCTGCATGTCTGTCTGCCTGTCTGTCTGCCAGCCTGCCTGTCTGCCTCTGTCTGCCTGTCAGTCAGTCAGTCAGTCAGTCAGTCAGTCAGTCAGTCAGTCAGTCAGCCTGCCAACCTGTCTGCCTGCCCGTCTGTCTGCATCTGTCAGCCTGCCTGCCTGCCAGTCAGTCAGTCAGTCAGTCAGCCAGTCAGTCAGCCTGAATGCCTGTCTGTCTGTCTTTCTGTCTGCGCCTACCTGCCTGCCTGCCTGCTTGTCTGCCTGTCTGTCTGCGTCTGCCTGTCTGTCAGCCTGCCTGTCTGCGTCTGCCTGCCTGCCTGCCTGCCTGTCTGTCTGTCTATCTGTCTGCCTGCGTCTGTCTGCCTGCCTGCCTGTCAGCCTGCCTGCCTGCCTGTCAGTCAGTCAGTCAGCCTGCCTATTTGTCGGTCTGCCTGCCTGCCTGTCTGCATCTGTCAGCCTGCCTGCCCGTCTGTCTGCATCTGTCAGCCTGCCTGCCTGCCTGCCAGCCTGTCATTCAGCCTGCCTGCCTGCCTGCTTGTCTGCCTGTCTGTCTGCGTCTGCCTGTCAGCCTGCCTGTCTGCGTCTGCCTGCCTGCGTCTGTCTACCTGCCTGTCTGCCTGCCTGCGTCTGTCAGCCTGCCTGCCTGTCTGCCTGCCTCTGTCAGCCTGCCTGCCTGTCTGCCTGCCTGTCTTTCTGTCAGCACCTACCTGCCTGCCTGCCTGCCTGCCAGCCTGTCATTCAGCCTGCCTGCCTGCTTGTCTGCCTGTCTGTCTGCGTCTGCCTGTCAGCCTGCCTGTCTGCGTCTGCCTGCCTGCGTCTGTCTACCTGCCTGTCTGCCTGCCTGCGTCTGTCAGCCTGCCTGCCTGTCTGCCTGCCTCTGTCAGCCTGCCTGCCTGTCTGCCTGCCTGTCTTTCTGTCAGCACCTACCTGCCTGTCTGTCTGCGTCTGCCTGTCAGCCTGCCTGCCTGCCTGTCAGTCAGTCAGCCTGCCAGCCTGCCTTCCTGCCAGTCAGTCAGCCTGCCTGCCTGTCTGGCTGGCTGTCTACCTGTCTGCGTCTGCCTGTCCGTCTGTCTGCGTCTGTCAGCCTGTCTGTCTGCCTGTCTGTGTCTGTCAGCCTGCCTGCCTGTGTCTGTCAGCCTGCCTGCCTGTCTGTGTCTGTCAGCCTGCCTGCCTGTCTGTGTCTGTCAGCCTGCCTGTCTGCGTCTGCCTGCCTGCCTGTCTGTCTGTCTGCCTGCGTCTGTCTACCTGCCTGCCTGCCTGCCTGCGTCTGTCAGCCTGCCTGTCAGCCTGCCTGCCTGTCTGCCTGCCTGTCTTTCTGTCAGCACCTACCTGCCTGTCTGTCTGCGTCTGCCTGTCAGCCTGCCTGTCTGTCTGTCTGCCTGCCCGTCTGTCTGCATCTGTCAGCCTGCCTGCCTGTCTGTCTGCATCTGTCAGCATGTCTGTCAGCCTGCCTGCCTGCTTGTCTGCCTGTCTGTCTGCGTCTGCCTGTCAGCCTGCCTGTCTGCGTTTGTCTGCCTGCCTGCCTGCCTGTCAGTCAGTCAGTCAGTCAGTCAGTCAGTCAGTCAGTCAGTCAGTCAGTCAGCCTGCCTGCCTGCCTGCCTGGCTGGCTGGCTGGCTGGCTGGCTGGCTGGCTGGCTGGCTGCCTGCCTGCCTGCGTCTGTCTGTCTGTCTGCCTGCCCGTCTGTCTGCATCTGTCAGCCTGCCTGCCTGCCTGTCAGTCAGTCAGCCTGCCAGCCTGCCTTCCTGCCAGTCAGTCAGCCTGCCTGCCTGTCTGGCTGGCTGTCTACCTGTCTGCGTCTGCCTGTCCGTCTGTCTGCGTCTGTCAGCCTGTCTGTCTGCCTGCCTGTGTCTGTCAGCCTGCCTGCCTGTGTCTGTCAGCCTGCCTGCCTGTCTGTGTCTGTCAGCCTGCCTGCCTGTCTGTGTCTGTCAGCCTGCCTGTCTGCGTCTGCCTGCCTGCCTGTCTGTCTGTCTGCCTGCGTCTGTCTACCTGCCTGTCTGCCTGCCTGCCTGCGTCTGTCAGCCTGCCTGTCAGCATGTCTGTCTTTCTGTCTGCGTCTGTCTGCCTGTCTGTCTGTCAGCCTGCCTGCCTGTCTGCGTTTGTCTGCCTGCCTGCCTGTCTGTCTGCATCTGTCAGCCTGCCTGCCTGTCTGCATCTGTCAGCCTGCCTGTCAGTCAGTCAGTCAGTCAGTCAGTCAGTCAGTCAGCCTGCCTGCCTGCCTGCCTGTCTGCGTCTGTCTGTCTGTCTGTCTGCCTGCCCGTCTGTCTGCATCTGTCAGCCTGCCTGCCTGCCTGTCAGTCAGTCAGCCTGCCAGCCTGCCTGCCTGCCTGCCTGCCTGCCTGCCTTCCTGCCAGTCAGTCAGCCTGCCTGCCTGTCTGGCTGGCTGGCTGTCTACCTGTCTGCGTCTGCCTGTCCGTCTGTCTGCGTCTGTCAGCCTGTCTGTCTGCCTGTCTGTGTCTGTCAGCCTGCCTGCCTGTGTCTGTCAGCCTGCCTGCCTGTCTGTGTCTGTCAGCCTGCCTGCCTGTCTGTGTCTGTCAGCCTGCCTGCCTGTCTGTGTCTGTCAGCCTGCCTGTCTGCGTCTGCCTGCCTGCCTGTCTGTCTGCCTGCGTCTGTCTACCTGCCTGTCTGCCTGCCTGCCTGCGTCTGTCAGCCTGCCTGCCTGCCTGTCAGCATGTCTGTCTTTCTGTCTGCGTCTGTCTGCCTGTCTGTCTGTCAGCCTGCCTGCCTGTCTGCGTTTGTCTGCCTGCCTGCCTGTCTGTCTGCATCTGTCAGCCTGCCTGCCTGCCTGTCTGCATCTGTCAGCCTGCCTGCCTGCCTGTCAGTCAGTCAGTCAGTCAGTCAGTCAGTCAGCCTGCCTGCCTGCCTGCCTGTCTGCGTCTGTCTGTCTGTCTGTCTGCCCGTCTGTCTGCATCTGTCAGCCTGCCTGCCTGCCTGTCAGTCAGTCAGCCTGCCAGCCTGCCTGCCTGCCTTCCTGCCAGTCAGTCAGCCTGCCTGCCTGTCTGGCTGGCTGGCTGTCTACCTGTCTGCGTCTGCCTGTCCGTCTGTCTGCGTCTGTCAGCCTGTCTGTCTGCCTGTCTGTGTCTGTCAGCCTGCCTGCCTGTCTGTGTCTGTCAGCCTGCCTGCCTGCCTGGCTGGCTGGCTGGCTGGCTGCCTGCCTGCGTCTGTCTGTCTGTCTGTCTGCCTGCCCGTCTGTCTGCATCTGTCAGCCTGCCTGCCTGCCTGTCAGTCAGTCAGCCTGCCAGCCTGCCTTCCTGCCAGTCAGTCAGTCAGTCAGCCTGCCTGCCTGGCTGGCTGTCTACCTGTCTGCGTCTGCCTGTCCGTCTGTCTGCGTCTGTCAGCCTGTCTGTCTGCCTGTCTGTTTCTGTCAGCCTGCCTGCCTGTGTCTGTCAGCCTGCCTGCCTGTCTGTGTCTGTCAGCCTGCCTGTCTGCCTGCCTCTGTCAGCCTGCCTGCCTGTCTTTCTGTCAGCACCTACCTGCCTGTCTGTCTGCGTCTGCCTGTCAGCCTGCCTGTCTGTCTGTCTGTCTGCCCGTCTGTCTGCATCTGTCAGCCTGCCTGTCAGTCAGTCAGTCTGTCTGTCTTTCTCTGTGTCTGTCTCTGTCTGTCCCTGCCTGTGTCTGTCTGTCTGTGTGTTGGTATGTTACCATTGACAGGTGGAAGACACCACCAACGGAGCCCAGTGCTCAGAATTCAGCAAGAAGTCACTCTCTTCCATTGATCGTGCTGACATCATTGGTCAACACCAGCACCTCCACATCTTGACTTTGCCGTTCACACACTCGCTTTGCCTGGTAACCTCTCGCTGTCTGTCTGCCTGCCTGTCTGCCTGCGTCTGTCAGCCTGCCTGCCTGCCTGTCAGCATGTCTAACTGTCTGTCTGCCAGCCTGCATCTGTCTGCCTGCCTGTCTGCCAGCCTGCATGTCAGTCAGGCAGTCAGTCAGCCTATGTCTGGTAGACACACAGAGAGAGACACAGACAGCCAGAGCCAGGGTCCGTCTGTCAGCCTAGCTGCATGTCTGTCTGCCTGTCTGTCTGCCAGCCTGCCTGTCTGCCTCTGTCTGCCTGTCAGTCAGTTAGTCAGTCAGTCAGCCTGCCAACCTGTCTGCCTGCCCGTCTGTCTGCATCTGTCAGCCTGCCTGCCTGTCAGTCAGTCAGTCAGTCAGTCAGCCAGTCAGTCAGCCTGAATGCCTGTCTGTCTTTCTGCGCCTACCTGCCTGCCTGCCTGCTTGTCTGCCTGTCTGTCTGCGTCTGCCTGTCTGTCAGCCTGCCTGTCTGCGTCTGCCTGCCTGCCTGTCTGTCTGTCTGCCTGCCTGCGTCTGTCTGCCTGCCTGCCTGTCAGCCTGCCTGTCTTTCTGTCAGCACCTACCTGCCTGTCTGTCTGCGTCTGCCTGTCAGCCTGCCTGTCTGTCTGTCTGCCTGCCCGTCTGTCTGCATCTGTCAGCCTGCCTGTCAGTCAGTCAGTCTGTCTGTCTTTCTCTGTGTCTGTCTCTGTCTGTCCCTGCCTGTGTCTGTCTGTCTGTGTGTTGGTATGTTACCATTGACAGGTGGAAGACACCACCAACGGAGCCCAGTGCTCAGAATTCAGCAAGAAGTCACTCTCTTCCATTGAGCGTGCTGACATCATTGGTCAACACCAGCACCTCCACATCTTGACTTTGCCGTTCACACACTCGCTTTGCCTGGTAACCTAGCAACAATTACAAAGTTCAACTATGTTAGAGCAGTGAAAACAGCCAAATTAGTGTCACACACTACACAGATTGCCTGCCTGCCTGTCTGCGTCTGTCAGCCTGCCTGACTGCCTGTCTATCTGTCTGCGTCTGTCAGCTTGCCTACCTGACTGTCAGCATGCCTGCCTGTCTGTCAGCCTGCCTGCCTGCCTGTCAGCCTGCCTGCCTGCCTGCCTGTCAGTCAGTCAGTCAGTCAGCCTGCCTGTCTGTCGGTCTGCCTGTCTGTCTGCATCTGTCAGCCTGCCTGCCTGTCAGTCAGTCAGTCAGTCAGTCAGTCAGTCAGTCAGTCAGTCAGTCAGCCAGCCTGCCTGCCTTTCTGTCACCCTTGCCTGGTAACCTAGCAACAATTACAAAGTTCAACTATGTTAGAGCAGTGAAAACAGCCAAATTAGTGTCACACACTACACAGTTTGCCTGCCTGCCTGTCTGTCAGCCTGACTGTCTGTCAGCCTGCCTGCCTGTCTGTCAGCCTGTCTGTCAGTCAGTCAGTCAGTCAGCCTGCCCTTCTGCGTTTGTCTGCCTGCCTGTCTCGCTGTGTCTGTCTGCCTGCCTGCCTGCGTCTGTCTGCCTGCGTCTGTCAGCCTGGCTGCCTGCCTGTCTGTCTGTCTGCCAGCCTGCCTGTCTGCCTGCCCGTCTGTCTGCATCTGTCAGCCTGCCTGCCTGCCAGTCAGTCAGTCAGTCAGTCAGCCAGTCAGTCAGCCTGCCAACCTGTCTGCCTGCCCGTCTGTCTGCATCTGTCAGCCTGCCTGCCTGCCAGTCAGTCAGTCAGTCAGTCAGCCAGTCAGTCAGCCTGAATGCCTGTATGTCTGTCTGTCTTTCTGTCTGCGCCTACCTGCCTGCCTGCCTGCTTGTCTGTCTGCGTCTGCCTGTCAGCCTGCCTGTCTGCGTCTGCCTGCGTCTGCCTGCCTGTCTGTCTGTCTGTCTGCCTGCCTGCCTGTCAGCCTGCCTGTCTGCGTCTGCCTGCCTGCCTGTCTGTCTGTCTGCCTGCGTCTGTCTACCTGCCTGTCTGCCTGCCTGCGTCTGTCAGCCTGCCTGTCAGCCTGCCTGCCTGTCTGCCTGCCTGTCTTTCTGTCAGCACCTACCTGCCTGTCTGTCTGCGTCTGCCTGTCAGCCTGCCTGTCTGTCTGTCTGCCTGCCCGTCTGTCTGCATCTGTCAGCCTGCCTGCCTGTCTGTCTGCATCTGTCAGCATGTCTGTCAGCCTGCCTGCCTGCCTGCCTGCTTGTCTGTCTGCGTCTGCCTGTCAGCCTGCCTGTCTGCGTTTGTCTGCCTGCCTGCCTGCCTGTCAGTCAGTCAGTCAGTCAGTCAGTCAGTCAGTCAGTCAGTCAGTCAGTCAGTCAGCCTGCCTGCCTGCCTGGCTGGCTGGCTGGCTGCCTGCCTGCCTGCGTCTGTCTGTCTGTCTGCCTGCCCGTCTGTCTGCATCTGTCAGCCTGCCTGCCTGCCTGTCAGTCAGTCAGCCTGCCAGCCTGCCTTCCTGCCAGTCAGTCAGCCTGCCTGCCTGTCTGGCTGGCTGTCTACCTGTCTGCGTCTGCCTGTCCGTCTGTCTGCGTCTGTCAGCCTGTCTGTCTGCCTGCCTGTGTCTGTCAGCCTGCCTGCCTGTGTCTGTCAGCCTGCCTGCCTGTCTGTGTCTGTCAGCCTGCCTGCCTGTCTGTGTCTGTCAGCCTGCCTGTCTGCGTCTGCCTGCCTGCCTGTCTGTCTGTCTGCCTGCGTCTGTCTACCTGCCTGTCTGCCTGCCTGCCTGCGTCTGTCAGCCTGCCTGTCAGCATGTCTGTCTTTCTGTCTGCGTCTGTCTGCCTGTCTGTCTGTCAGCCTGCCTGCCTGTCTGCGTTTGTCTGCCTGCCTGCCTGTCTGTCTGCATCTGTCAGCCTGCCTGCCTGTCTGCATCTGTCAGCCTGCCTGTCAGTCAGTCAGTCAGTCAGTCAGTCAGTCAGTCAGCCTGCCTGCCTGCCTGCCTGCCTGTCTGCGTCTGTCTGTCTGTCTGTCTGCCTGCCCGTCTGTCTGCATCTGTCAGCCTGCCTGCCTGCCTGTCAGTCAGTCAGCCTGCCAGCCTGCCTGCCTGCCTGCCTGCCTGCCTTCCTGCCAGTCAGTCAGCCTGCCTGCCTGTCTGGCTGGCTGGCTGTCTACCTGTCTGCGTCTGCCTGTCCGTCTGTCTGCGTCTGTCAGCCTGTCTGTCTGCCTGTCTGTGTCTGTCAGCCTGCCTGCCTGTGTCTGTCAGCCTGCCTGCCTGTCTGTGTCTGTCAGCCTGCCTGCCTGTCTGTGTCTGTCAGCCTGCCTGCCTGTCTGTGTCTGTCAGCCTGCCTGTCTGCGTCTGCCTGCCTGCCTGTCTGTCTGCCTGCGTCTGTCTACCTGCCTGTCTGCCTGCCTGCCTGCGTCTGTCAGCCTGCCTGCCTGCCTGTCAGCATGTCTGTCTTTCTGTCTGCGTCTGTCTGCCTGTCTGTCTGTCAGCCTGCCTGCCTGTCTGCGTTTGTCTGCCTGCCTGCCTGTCTGTCTGCATCTGTCAGCCTGCCTGCCTGCCTGTCTGCATCTGTCAGCCTGCCTGCCTGCCTGTCAGTCAGTCAGTCAGTCAGTCAGTCAGTCAGTCAGTCAGCCTGCCAGCCTGCCTGCCTGCCTGCCTTCCTGCCAGTCAGTCAGCCTGCCTGCCTGTCTGGCTGGCTGGCTGTCTACCTGTCTGCGTCTGCCTGTCCGTCTGTCTGCGTCTGTCAGCCTGTCTGTCTGCCTGTCTGTGTCTGTCAGCCTGCCTGCCTGTCTGTGTCTGTCAGCCTGCCTGCCTGCCTGGCTGGCTCTGTCTGCCTGTCAGTCAGTTAGTCAGTCAGTCAGCCTGCCAACCTGTCTGCCTGCCCGTCTGTCTGCATCTGTCAGCCTGCCTGCCTGTCAGTCAGTCAGTCAGTCAGTCAGCCAGTCAGTCAGCCTGAATGCCTGTCTGTCTGTCTGCGCCTACCTGCCTGCCTGCCTGCTTGTCTGCCTGTCTGTCTGCGTCTGCCTGTCTGTCAGCCTGCCTGTCTGCGTCTGCCTGCCTGCCTGTCTGTCTGTCTGCCTGCCTGCGTCTGTCTGTCTGCCTGCCTGCCTGCCTGCCTGTCTTTCTGTCAGCACCTACCTGCCTGTCTGTCTGCGTCTGCCTGTCAGCCTGCCTGTCTGTCTGTCTGTCTGCCCGTCTGTCTGCATCTGTCAGCCTGCCTGTCAGTCAGTCAGTCTGTCTGTCTTTCTCTGTGTCTGTCTCTGTCTGTCCCTGCCTGTGTCTGTCTGTCTGTGTGTTGGTATGTTACCATTGACAGGTGGAAGACACCACCAACGGAGCCCAGTGCTCAGAATTCAGCAAGAAGTCACTCTCTTCCATTGAGCGTGCTGACATCATTGGTCAACACCAGCACCTCCACATCTTGACTTTGCCGTTCACACACTCGCTTTGCCTGGTAACCTAGCAACAATTACAAAGTTCAACTATGTTAGAGCAGTGAAAACAGCCAAATTAGTGTCACACACTACACAGATTGCCTGCCTGCCTGTCTGCGTCTGTCAGCCTGCCTGACTGCCTGTCTATCTGTCTGCGTCTGTCAGCTTGCCTGCCTGACTGTCAGCATGCCTGCCTGTCTGTCAGCCTGCCTGCCTGCCAGTCAGTCAGTCAGTCAGTCAGCCTGCCTGTCTGTCGGTCTGCCTGTCTGTCTGCATCTGTCAGCCTGCCTGCCTGTCAGTCAGTCAGTCAGTCAGTCAGTCAGTCAGTCAGTCAGCCAGCCTGCCTGCCTTTCTGTCACCCTTGCCTGGTAACCTAGCAACAATTACAAAGTTCAACTATGTTAGAGCAGTGAAAACAGCCAAATTAGTGTCACACACTACACAGTTTGCCTGCCTGCCTGTCTGTCAGCCTGACTGTCTGTCAGCCTGCCTGCCTGTCTGTCAGCCTGTCTGTCAGTCAGTCAGTCAGTCAGCCTGCCCTTCTGCGTTTGTCTGCCTGCCTGTCTCGCTGTGTCTGTCTGCCTGCCTGCCTGCGTCTGTCTGCCTGCGTCTGTCAGCCTGGCTGCCTGCCTGTCTGTCTGTCTGCCAGCCTGCCTGTCTGCCTCTGTCTGCCTGTCAGTCAGTCAGTCAGTCAGTCAGCCTGCCAACCTGTCTGCCTGCCCGTCTGTCTGCATCTGTCAGCCTGCCTGCCTGCCAGTCAGTCAGTCAGTCAGTCAGCCAGTCAGTCAGCCTGAATGCCTGTATGTCTGTCTGTCTTTCTGTCTGCGCCTACCTGCCTGCCTGCCTGCTTGTCTGTCTGCGTCTGCCTGTCAGCCTGCCTGTCTGCGTCTGCCTGCGTCTGCCTGCCTGTCTGTCTGTCTGTCTGCCTGCCTGCCTGTCAGCCTGCCTGTCTGCGTCTGCCTGCCTGCCTGTCTGTCTGTCTGTCTGACTGCCTGCCTGCGTCTGTCTGCCTGCCTGCCTGTCAGCCTGCCTGTCAGTCAGTCAGTCAGTCAGCCTGCCTATTTGTCGGTCTGCCTGCCTGCCTGTCTGCATCTGTCAGCCTGCCTGCCCGTCTGTCTGCATCTGTCAGCCTGCCTGCCTGTAAGTCAGTCATTCAGCCTGCCTGCCTGCCAGCCTGTCTGTCAGCCTGCCTGCCTGTCTGCCTGTCTGTCTGCGTCTGCCTGTCAGCCTGCCTGTCTGCGTCTGCCTGCCTGTCTTTCTGTCTGCCTGCGTCTGTCTACCTGCCTGTCTGCCTGCCTGCCTGCGTCTGTCAGCCTGCCTGCCTGTCAGTCAGTCAGTCAGTCTGCCTGTCTGTCTGTCAGCCTGCCTGTCTGTCAGCCTGCCTGCCTGTCTGTGTCTGTCAGCCTGCCTGCCTGTCTGTGTCTGTCAGCCTGTCTCGCTGTCTGTCTGCCTGCCTGTCTGCGTCTGCCTGCCTGCCTGCCTGCCTGCGTCTGTCAGCCTGCCTGCCTGCCTGTCAGCATGTCTAACTGTCTGTCTGCCAGCCTGCATCTGTCTGCCTGCCTGTCTGCCAGCCTGCCTGTCAGTCAGGCAGTCAGTCAGCCTATGTCTGGTAGACACACAGAGAGAGACACAGACAGCCAGAGCCAGGGTCCGTCTGTCAGCCTAGCTGCATGTCTGTCTGCCTGTCTGTCTGTCTTTCTGTCTGCGCCTACCTGCCTGCCTGCCTGCTTGTCTGTCTGCGTCTGCCTGTCTGTCAGCCTGCCTGTCTGCGTCTGCCTGCCTGCCTGCCTGTCTGTCTGTCTGTCTGTCTGCCTGCCTGCGTCTGTCTGCCTGCCTGCCTGTCAGCCTGCCTGTCTTTCTGTCAGCACCTACCTGCCTGTCGGTCTGCGTCTGCCTGTCAGCCTGCCTGTCTGTCTGTCTGCCTGCCCGTCTGTCTGCATCTGTCAGCCTGCCTGTCAGTCAGTCAGTCTGTCTGTCTTTCTCTGTGTCTGTCTCTGTCTGTCCCTGCCTGTGTCTGTCTGTCTGTGTGTTGGTATGTTACCATTGACAGGTGGAAGACACCACCAACGGAGCCCAGTGCTCAGAATTCAGCAAGAAGTCACTCTCTTCCATTGAGCGTGCTGACATCATTGGTCAACACCAGCACCTCCACATCTTGACTTTGCCGTTCACACACTCGCTTTGCCTGGTAACCTAGCAACAATTACAAAGTTCAACTATGTTAGAGCAGTGAAAACAGCCAAATTAGTGTCACACACTACACAGATTGCCTGCCTGCCTGTCTGCGTCTGTCAGCCTGCCTGACTGCCTGTCTATCTGTCTGCGTCTGTCAGCTTGCCTGCCTGACTGTCAGCATGCCTGCCTGTCTGTCAGCCTGCCTGCCTGCCAGTCAGTCAGTCAGTCAGTCAGCCTGCCTGTCTGTCGGTCTGCCTGTCTGTCTGCATCTGTCAGCCTGCCTGCCTGTCAGTCAGTCAGTCAGTCAGTCAGTCAGTCAGTCAGTCAGTCAGTCAGCCAGCCTGCCTGCCTTTCTGTCACCCTTGCCTGGTAACCTAGCAACAATTACAAAGTTCAACTATGTTAGAGCAGTGAAAACAGCCAAATTAGTGTCACACACTACACAGTTTGCCTGCCTGCCTGTCTGTCAGCCTGACTGTCTGTCAGCCTGCCTGCCTGTCTGTCAGCCTGTCTGTCAGTCAGTCAGTCAGTCAGCCTGCCCTTCTGCGTTTGTCTGCCTGCCTGTCTCGCTGTGTCTGTCTGCCTGCCTGCCTGCGTCTGTCTGCCTGCGTCTGTCAGCCTGGCTGCCTGCCTGTCTGTCTGTCTGCCAGCCTGCCTGTCTGCCTCTGTCTGCCTGTCAGTCAGTCAGTCAGTCAGTCAGCCTGCCAACCTGTCTGCCTGCCCGTCTGTCTGCATCTGTCAGCCTGCCTGCCTGCCAGTCAGTCAGTCAGTCAGTCAGCCAGTCAGTCAGCCTGAATGCCTGTATGTCTGTCTGTCTTTCTGTCTGCGCCTACCTGCCTGCCTGCCTGCTTGTCTGTCTGCGTCTGCCTGTCAGCCTGCCTGTCTGCGTCTGCCTGCGTCTGCCTGCCTGTCTGTCTGTCTGTCTGCCTGCCTGCCTGTCAGCCTGCCTGTCTGCGTCTGCCTGCCTGCCTGTCTGTCTGTCTGACTGCCTGCCTGCGTCTGTCTGCCTGCCTGCCTGTCAGCCTGCCTGTCAGTCAGTCAGTCAGTCAGCCTGCCTATTTGTCGGTCTGCCTGCCTGCCTGTCTGCATCTGTCAGCCTGCCTGCCCGTCTGTCTGCATCTGTCAGCCTGCCTGCCTGTAAGTCAGTCATTCAGCCTGCCTGCCTGCCAGCCTGTCTGTCAGCCTGCCTGCCTGTCTGCCTGTCTGTCTGCGTCTGCCTGTCAGCCTGCCTGTCTGCGTCTGCCTGCCTGTCTTTCTGTCTGCCTGCGTCTGTCTACCTGCCTGTCTGCCTGCCTGCCTGCGTCTGTCAGCCTGCCTGCCTGTCAGTCAGTCAGTCAGTCTGCCTGTCTGTCTGTCAGCCTGCCTGTCTGTCAGCCTGCCTGCCTGTCTGTGTCTGTCAGCCTGCCTGCCTGTCTGTGTCTGTCAGCCTGTCTCGCTGTCTGTCTGCCTGCCTGTCTGCGTCTGCCTGCCTGCCTGCCTGCCTGCGTCTGTCAGCCTGCCTGCCTGCCTGTCAGCATGTCTAACTGTCTGTCTGCCAGCCTGCATCTGTCTGCCTGCCTGTCTGCCAGCCTGCCTGTCAGTCAGGCAGTCAGTCAGCCTATGTCTGGTAGACACACAGAGAGAGACACAGACAGCCAGAGCCAGGGTCCGTCTGTCAGCCTAGCTGCATGTCTGTCTGCCTGTCTGTCTGTCTTTCTGTCTGCGCCTACCTGCCTGCCTGCCTGCTTGTCTGTCTGCGTCTGCCTGTCTGTCAGCCTGCCTGTCTGCGTCTGCCTGCCTGCCTGCCTGTCTGTCTGTCTGTCTGCCTGCCTGCCTGCCTGTCAGCCTGCCTGCCTGCCTGCCTGTCAGTCAGTCAGTCAGCCTGCCTATTTGTCGGTCTGCCTGCCCGTCTGTCTGCATCTGTCAGCCTGCCTGCCTGTCAGTCAGTCAGTCATTCAGCCTGCCTGCCTGCCTGCCAGCCTGTCTGTCAGCCTGCCTGCCTATGTCTGGTAGACACACAGAGAGAGACACAGACAGCCAGAGCCAGGGTCCGTCTGTCAGCCTAGCTGCATGTCTGTCTGCATCTGTCAGCCTGTCTGTCTGCATCTGTCAGCCTGCCTTTCAGTCAGTCAGCCTGAATGCCTGACCGTCTTGCCTGTCTGTCTTTCTGTCTGCGCCTGCCTGCCTGTCTGCGTCTGTCAGCCTGCCTGTCTATCTGTCTGCGTCTGTCAGCTTGCCTGCCTGCCTGACTGTCAGCATGTCTAGCTGTCTGTCTGCCAGCCTGCCTGTCTGTGTCTGTCAGCCTGTCTCGCTGTCTGTCTGCCTGCGTCTGCCTGAATGCCTGTCTGTCTGTCTGCCTGCCTGCCTGTCTGTCTGTCTGTCAGCCTGTCTGCCTGCCTACCTGTCTGTCTGTCTGTCTGTCTGACTGCCCGTCTGTCTGCATCTGTCAGCCTGTCGGTCTGCCTGCCTGTCTGCCTGTCTGCTGTCAGCCTGCCTGCCTGCCTCTGTCTGCCTGCCTGCCTGCCAGTCAGTCAGCCTGCCTGTCTGCCTGTCTGCATCTGCCTGTCCGTCTGTCTGCATCTGTCAGCCTGCCTGCTTGCCTGTCAGTCAGCCTGCCTGTCAGTCAGTCAGTCAGCCTGCCAACCTGTCTGCCTGCCCGTCTGTCTGCATCTGTCAGCCTGCCTGCATGCCTGTCAGTCAGTCAGTCAGTCAGTCAGTCAGCCTGAATGCCTGTCTGTCTGTCTGCCTGCATGTCAGCCTGCCTGCCTGTCTGTCTGTCTGCTTGCCTGTCAGCCTGCCTGTCTGCGTCTGCCTGTCTGTCTGCATCTGTCAGCCTGTCTGCCTGCCTGCGTCTGTCAGCCTGTCTGCCTGCCTACCTGTTTGTCTGTCTGTCTGCCCGTCTGTCTGCATCTGTCAGCCTGTCGGTCTGCCTGCCTGTCTGCCTGTCAGCCTGCCAGCCTGCCTGCCTGCCTCTGTCTGCCTTCCTGCCAGTCAGTCAGCCTGCCTGCCTGCCTGGCTGTCTGCCTGTCTGCGTCTGCCTGTCCGTCTGTCTGCATCTGTCAGCCTGTCGGTCTGCCTGCCTGTCTGTCTGTCTGCCTGCCTGCCAGCCTGCGTCTGTCTGTCTGCCTGCGTCTGTCTGCCTGTCAGCCTGTCTGTCAGCATGTCAGTCAGTCAGCCTGCCTGTCTGCGTTTGTCTCCCAGCCTGCCTGTCTGTCTGCATCTGTCAGCCTGCCTGCCTGCCTGTCAGTCAGTCAGTCAGTCAGTCAGTCAGTCAGTCTGCCTGTCAGTCTGCCTGTCAGCCTGCCTGTCAGCCTGCCTGTCTGTCTGCCTGTCTGTCTGTCTGCCTGCCCGTCTGTCTGCATCTGTCAGCCTGCCTGTCAGTCAGTCAGTCTGTCTGTCTTTCTCTGTGTCTGTCTCTGTCTGTCCCTGCCTGTGTCTGTCTGTGTGTTGGTATGTTACCATTGACAGGTGGAAGACACCACCAACGGAGCCCAGTGCTCAGAATTCAGCAAGAAGTCACTCTCTTCCATTGAGCGTGCTGACATCATTGGTCAACACCAGCACCTCCACATCTTGACTTTGCCGTTCACACACTCGCTTTGCCTGGTAACCTAGCAACAATTACAAAGTTCAACTATGTTAGAGCAGTGAAAACAGCCAAATTAGTGTCACACACTACACAGTTTGCCTGCCTGCCTGTCTGTCTGTCAGCCTGTCTGTCAGTCAGTCAGTCAGCCTGCCTGTCTGTCGGTCTGCCTGCCTGTCTGTCTGCATCTGTCAGCCTGCCTGCCTTTCTGTCACCCTTGCCTGGTAACCTAGCAACAATTACAAAGTTCAACTATGTTAGAGCAGTGAAAACAGCCAAATTAGTGTCACACACTACACAGTTTGCCTGCCTGCCTGACTGTCTTTCAGCCTGTCTGTCTGTCTGCCTGCCTGCATCAGCGTCTGTCTGTCTGTCCGCCTGCCTGCATCTGCCTGTCTGTCTGCGTCTGTCAGCCTCCCTGCCTGCGTCTGTCAGCCTGCCTGTCAGCCTGTCTGTCAGCATGTCAGTCAGTCAGCCTGCCTGTCTGCCTGTCAGCCTGCCTGTCTGCGTCTGCCTGTCAGCCTGCCTGCCTGTCTGTCTGCTTGCCTGCCTATCAGCCTGCCTTTTTGCGTCTGTCAGCCTGTCTGCCTGCCTGTCAGTCAGTCAGTCAGTCATTCAGCCTGCCTGCCTGTCTGTCAGCCTGCCTGTCTGCCTGCGTCTGCCTGTCTGTCTGCATCTGTCAGCCTGTCTGCCTGCCTACCTGTCTGTCTGCATCTGTCAGCCTGTCAGCCTGCCTGTCTGCTTGCCGGTCTGTCTGCGTCTGCCTGTCTGTCTGCATCTGTCAGCCCCGAGCTGGCCTGGGGCCCAAAGACAACGACTGGTTAAGAATAAAATGCAACGACAAACTGAGCGCCCCTTTGACAGTCAATGCAGTAAAGTGCAATGTCACTTTTATTGGGATCCCCCTCAAGGGGCCCCTTTCGTGATCTCTGCTGCCGGCAAAAACAAAACCTCCGTCGGCAGTCATGAAGCGGAATTATGCTTCAGGATCCCAAAAAAGAAAGAAGAGAAAGGAAGAGGAGGATAAGAATAAACAAGATAGTGGTAAGTGATAAATTACACTGGATAAAATAGCTCTTCTTGTCTTGGTGTCATTTTGCAGCAGGTAGGCTTGCAAAAATATGTTAGCTAACGTTACCTGTAACCTGCCTGACGGCAAATGCTGCTTGTAACGAACAGTTAGTGCAACTTCGGACGGAATATGGTTACATACTACTGTAATATGTTTTTTTAACGGGATAAGGAAGACGCAGATCTGTTCCAGAATCACTGTTTATCGTATTTAATGACATGACATTGCTATAGCTTTGTAATAGGTTTTGATGAAAGTGGCATAACGTTAGTATGCTATACTAACTATTCCACCGTGATGATCTATTTACCAAATGGGGGTTAGGAAAACCACACAATATATTCCGTGCATCAAACATTAGCTTGGGATGTTTTTAAGCATTAGTAACCCTTAACAAAGTGTTAGGAATATCTGGTCGTCTATGTAATGTTTATAGATATTTTAAAATGGTTTCTTAAAGGTTTACAAAAAATGTTTAATCATTACCCGATACCTAATATATTATATGATAGATATAATGTGTGTTACAATAAACTGTTAATTTACAGCACTACTAATAATTAGTAAACATATAATTATAATTTCATTGTTTGTTAACAGTAAAAAGACTGTTCGCTAACAGTTAAATGACAGTAAACTAAAGATTAATTAACTATCAATTTACCATCTATTAATGATTGTTATTATTAAGTGTTACCATCTTTTTTCTCCCTCAAGGTGCTTTGCTTACATTTCTCAGCCCTCAGGCTCTTCCTACGGATACCTCCACTGATGAAGGTAGAGTGAATTTCTCTCACTGAGCTGAGCTGTTAATAGTGACCTCTTTCAATATGCTAACAGTGAAATGGTAAAACGTACTTCACAGGTAATTTCAGATTTCTTTTTTCAATTATTTTCCCAGCTACACCATCAACTTCATCCTCAACATCAGATGCATCACTTCTCAGTGCTGATGTTTCCTCTATAGCACAAGGTACCACCACAAGCTCTAGAATTACAGCTGATATCCTGCACAGCCCAGAGTTTAAACTGATAAGTGTGTGCTGTCATATTGTTAGAAAAACAACAGTGCAAATCACTATTGAATTCCCACCAAACTGTGTAAATACCAGTCACTTTAGCCCATGGATATTTCAGAATGTTTAATATACAGTAGTGCCTGTCAAATTTCTAGGTGTCAGACACTCAGTGATGAATTCTGTACCTCGACAGATGGATTATATTGATAAAAACATTATTTTTCCCCAGCTACACCGTCAATAGCATCTCTCACAGTGGAAGACACTGCATCCAGAACAGAAATTGAGTCTGCACCACTTCCCAACACTGAGGTTACCTCTAGAGCTCAAGCTACCACAAGCACTGTAATAATAGCTGATGACCCTGCGCAGTGGCCAGCAGTCCTGACTGATAGTGTGCGCTGTCAAATTGTTAAAAAAGGACCAGTGCAAGTTACAAACATTGTATTCCCTCAAAATTCTGAGAATCCACCTCGAAGATTCACAAATGACAATTAAATGAGAAGCATGAAAAATGGGGAGAAAATTCTTCGATCGTGGATGTTATATTCCATGAGCACAGACTCAGTGTTCTGTTTTGCCTGCACTGTTTTTGGGAAGCGTGACAATGCCTTAAGCAACTGTGGCTTCCGTACATCCGTTCCATTGTTCTGAGAATTGTCAATTGCGAACCATCTGTGTCCATTGCAGAACATTTCTTTGGATTTTTAGATGTTGAAGACACAACTGGTAAGGGCCTGACTGAAGTCCTGCTTGACCACCTGCATAAACACAGCCTGAGTCTTTCTGACTGCCGTAGTCAGTCTTATGACAATGGCAGCAATATGATGGGCCATAAACAGGGTGTTCAGGCAAGAATTCTGCAATTGAACAGCAAAGCATTTTGCATTCCATGCAGCAGTCATACACTTAACCTGGTTGTGGCAGATGCTGCCAAGTCCTCAGTGCTGTCCATCTCCTTCTTTGGTGTGTTGCAAAGACTCTATAACTTATTCAGTTCCTCTGTGCAACGATGGGCAGTTCTAAAGGAACATGTAACGCAGCTCACTTTAAAACCTTTGTCAACAACAAGATGGGAAGCTCGGATTGACTGCGTGAAGGTGGTGCGATACCAGTTACCAGAGATCCTGGATGCATTGTCTGCACTCCAGACGTTCGCTATAGAGAAGGGGGACTCAGAGACCATGTCCACTGCTAAAAGCTTACATGGTGAGTTGAAGACCTGGTCTTTTCTGCTTTGCACAATGACCTGGTACAATGTTTTGTACCAGATCAATCATGTCAGCAAGCTGCTACAAAGTCCAAATGTTTCCATGGAAACACTTAGATCAGAAACAGAAGGAGTAAAAGACTACCTTGAAGACTTCAGGGAAAATGGGATTGCTTCCTGTCAAACTGATGCAAAAGACATTGCAGAAAATCTGGATATGGAAATGACCCTTCCTGAGAAAAGGCAGCGTAAAAAGAAAAGACAGTCTCTATATGAAGGTACAGAGGACACTCAGTCTACTCCAGACGAGACTTTCAGAAGAGACTTCTTTCTGCCCATGGTTGACACAGCCCTCAGAAGCCTAAGTGACAGGTTTTCAAGATTGAAGGGTGTTTATGACCTTTATGACTTTCTGTTCTCAAAGGACAACATGATGCAGACAATAAAGAATGGAAAGCTTCATGAACGATGCAAAAAATTGGAACAAACCCTCCATGACATTGATGCTGATGACTTGGCACTTGAGATCAATTCATCTCTCTACACTTTTCCAGACCATGTAGCCACTTCCCCATTTGACATGCTTAATTACATATACAGTGAGAAGCTACTGGATTTGTACAGTAATTTAAGCATTGCTTTGCGTCTACTCCTGACTCTCCCTGTGTCAGTGGCCTCTGGTGAGAGGAGCTTTTCAGCTATGAAGCTGATAAAAAATTACATGAGGTCCACCATGGGCCAAGAAAGGCTCACAGGACTGGCACTTACGTCAATTGAGCGCGATGTTCGCCAGTCTTTGGACATGGAGGACATTGTCATTGCCTTTGCAGAAAACAAGGCTCGCAAACAGCAGTTTTAGATAATTTGCACGTTTGTGAGAACTGAAAAATGTTAGTGTGTGTGTGTGTTTTTAAGTATGTTGGATTTAGTTATTGTGCACTTTTTTAATGTATATTTGATTTTATGGTACAGTGGTGTTTTTTGCAAATGTTCAATTGTTGAAAATGTTAAAATGTTATGCACATTATATGCAACAGCAGTATTTGCACTGTAATTTTATTTTATTTATGCACAGTATATGCAACATGAGTATTTGAACTTTAAACATGTTTTATTTATGCACTGTTTATGCAACAGCAGTTTATGCACTGTAAACCTTTTTTATTTATATAAAGTGTGGTTGAACATAAACTTTATGGCTATGCTGTGGTTCCTGTAGGCTTTGCGTGTGTGCGGGCGGGGCGGGGGGTTGGGGGGGCCTCCATGTCCATTTTGCTTGGGGCCCCCAAATTCCTTCAAACGGCCCTGCCGGCATCTTAAGGAAGTTAGTACCTATTATGTGCAGCCCACAGACACAGGACACTTTCATTGGTTAAAAACAGCCAAGTGATCATTAAACCTTCTGTATGCTATGCCCTCCAGGTTAAAGTGCCCCTATTATGAAAAAATCACTTTTTCTGGGATTTGGGGTATTATTTTGTGCTTCCACACGCATACAAACTTGAAAAAAAAAACATCCATTCTGTTTTGAGTGAGATGAGTTTCTGAATGTATCCTGCCTTCAGTCTCCGGGTGAGCTGTTTAAAATCTGCAGGCCTTTCTACGTCAATAGCCGAAACGAAGGGGCTAACCGTAGCATGCTAGCTGATATGATCCTTATCTAGCTACTGCGCATGTGCGACTGCCAACAAAGATGTTACAGCAGTGAGATGTCTCACTCTGTAGCTAAAACAGAAACCTGAACATAAGGTGAAAAGAGGAGCTGCATCAATGTGCAGTACAACAAAAACATTTTTTGAAAATGAACCCATGTAAACCTATTCTGGTACAACCTCAACATACAATTATGAACCTGACAATGAGCATAATATGTGTATAGAGAGGCAAAGTCCCTCTCCTTCTGGTGGGCCACCATGGGAATTTAATTAGGAAAAAATATTAACGGTACTGAATGGGGAAAGACGTCTCGCTGAAGCTACGATGGCTGTGTGTATTGTAAAGGGATGTAACATTACTAACACAGGCATATGATCTCTGCTGATAAAACTTCACTGGATAAATTAATATTAATATTCTTTTTTACAACCTATGGATAAAACACATCAGGTAAGATGACGTTACATGTGTTGTGGAACAGCGCTAAGCTAGCTAGCGAGCAAGCTCTCCCAGCAGCTAAGTTCACGGGTGGTTGCCAGGTTGCAAATGCTAAGTCCCACAATGTGAATGTTCACTAAATGCCAGACATGACTCCACAGCACAGCAGAGTTGCTAGATGCTGTTATATTAACAGTTATTAAAGCGACTGACAGCCACCCTTTCTCTGCTTATTGTCACTGCACTTCACCGGCTGTGTCTCAATTTATTTTTGCGAGTAACTAACTCAAGTACTCTATATAATTTAATATATAAGGTGTGTCCCAAACCGCGCACTTCTGTACTTATACTAACTATTTGAGTGCACTCAAAGTGTAACTTGTCGAAGTGTGGTAAATGCAGTGCAAATACCCGGATGGTGCACTCAAAACGGTCAGAAAGTTGAGTGTGCATCGATGCACACAACACACTCAACGGTCGCCATCTTGGCTACGTAGCGGAAGGGGCGGAGCTAACAAAAACTGAAAAACTTTGGATAATGGCGGACTTCTACGCGACAGCGAAACCGACCGAACAACACAAATGTAAGTTGAACATTCATCTTTTGCTGTACTTGTATAAAATATAAGCCACCTGTTTATGTATATGTGGTTAATTTTGCAATCGGTGATGATTTTTTTTACCGCGAATTATAACGTTTATATGTACCGTAATTTGACGTGCTATCAAGCTAGCTTTAGCTAACCTTAGCTAGCTAACAGCGGCACAGTTTAACCAACGAGTATAGCTAGAAGTTACCGGTACTCTTTGGTTTAACCACTGGCAAATACGTGATAACCTAGCTAGCTAGCGTTACATGTGTTGTGGTATACTGTTTACTGTGTTTAACTATCGTCCTCACTGTAGACATTTTAGCGTTAGATGTGTGAACTCTTATACATGTGTATACAATATACATCAGCTAAGCTGCGAGCGTTAGCAGTAATGTTACAGTACGTTAATGTATGCTATGTTATAACGTATTAACAGTGCTGTTTCTGTCCTGATCTGACTTATATAATCGTTAGGGACACGGACGTGGCAGCCGTCAACGCTGCCAACTTGAGGGAAGTCCTCCTCTGCTGGAAGGCGAACGACCTGGGGGAGGAGAGAGAGAGGATTTCCCTGCTGGTCTTGTGGACAGCACGGTGCACAGTGGCCCGGGGCAGAGCAAAGGCTCTGGCTAAACCACGATAAGAGGTACCGCTGGCTAGCCGAAAGAGGAAGACAAGGGCCTCGATGACGGGTCCCCAGCCGTGGTCACACGCCGTGCCGAGGATGTACCGTTACAGGATCCCCTGGAGAGTCTGAAGTCCACCCTCATATCACTTTCCCCATCAAAGTACAGGCCCAGCAATGGCACCGTCTTTTAAAATAAAATGTTATTGAATGTAGTTAATAGTATGTGATATCTTTAGCGTTGCATGACTGTAGCAAGCATACGTGAAATGAATGAATAGAACAATAGGATCTATTGAAATGTCTATTGGGTTGCCTCTGCTTTCATTCTTGTATTGTCACTGTAATTAATAGCTATTGCAATAAACACCCTTATATAAACATATAATATGACTATTTTCTATGTTAACGTTATATGCCAGTTGGACACCATTTTAATTGCTCCAATTTTGCTAAAATAACTCAAAATGGCCATTTTTGGTTTCTTACAATGAATTAAAAGCAAAAGTATGAATATCATAAAACCGGTATGTTTATGGTTGCATAAAACAGAGGGCAAATACAAGCAAAAATAAAAACAATCACATTAATTTTGATAAACAAAGCAGAAATGTATTTTTCGCGAGTGACAAAAGGTAGTGGGAATGCTCTGCCCGGGGTACAATTCACAATTTCGCAGAAGAAGGAGGAGGACTGAGATGTTGTGATCGTCACTTCCGGTAAGTACATGAGGCAGTGCGCGATTTGAGACAACACTACCCCGTCAAATTTTACGCACTATGCAAGTAAGTACAAAGTGCACGAAGTGCACTTTTCTGAGTGCACTAAGGGAAGTGCGCGATTTGGGACACACCTATAGATGTTACAAGGATGTTGAAATGACTGAAAATGCCCATCCATACTAGTAGCAGTGATGAATTAGAGAAACTCAATGCTTGTTTTAGGAGGAAATCGGCCAACTATGCGTCCTTGTGGGCTTAAAGCTGTCTCCATATTTTAAATGCATCTCCAATATTTACCCGTTTTACCACGTCTCTGGTCATGGAACTGTTAAGAAAGATGTCTTTTTATAGGTCGGGGAGAATTAATCTATTTCTGTTAATCCAGTTTGTTGGGTTGCCGCTATCATCGCCGCAGCCCGTTGTTTTTGCGTTTCATGTTTGGCAACTTGGGTTTCAAAATGGCCAGTTGACAGGCCACGCATGCCTAAATAAAATCAGACATACCATCCCAGAATGGAAATTTTAAAGGAGAAAATACTGGCTTTAGCACGGTTGTCAGAAAAGATAGTAGTTAAACTTAGCATGTTTCCTTAATATCTGATGACATATTGTGGTAATGTTAAATACAGTAAATATACTGCAAATTGGACCTTTACTGATAAATAAAAAGTGGTAATCACAACAACAAAAAATCATTACTTTTAGTCCAGTGTTTAACTGAGTAGCACACGTGCTGCAGCTTTGTATCACTGTGCCTTACCGTTCCTAATGCCTGATCTGGAGGTCAGCACCAGTTTGCTGGCACCTCTCTCTGTCAGCCACTGAGCAAGCTCTAGACCAAAGCCCCCCAGTCCACCAGTGATGATGTGGTGCAGGCAAGGTGCACAGATAGCTGGAAAAGACAAAGGGGAAGCAGTTTGAACTACCGAACCCCTCTCCTCACCTTTATGAAGAGAAAAATCAGTAAGAAGATACATAGTGTAGTGTAGTATTTTCCAGTTATAGTCACATAATAATTACGTTAACTTAATAAGAAACTGAGGTTGCAGGTATTAACTGAAACATCCTCCAGGATTATTCCATTTTTCTATGCTTTAATTTTTTTTAACAGACACTTGAGTGATTATATCTTTCAGTGTTCTCTTTCTACTACATCATGACAGATTGTTCTATTCTTACACTAATAGCAAAGGCTGAGGAAGGTCAGATGGGAAACTGACCTGCAGGAGGACCTTGCCAATATGCTTGCCCTGAGCCATGTATCTGAATGCTTCTTGCACTTGGTCCCTGTCAAACACTGTGGTCTTTAGAGGCTGAACTACACCTCCCATAATGCCTTCCTTCAGCAGCTCGGACACTTCCTCCTAGGGGTGTCACGATACCGTGCTGTAAATCGGAAAGAGGACTGTGAGTTTGCAGTGAACATGCCGTTTTTTAGGTCGGGTAGACTGGAATCTATCTCCGTTGACTCTCGTTCATATTTTTTCTAAAAAGTATTGTACCGGAAGAAGAAGGTCATGACTTCGGCCACTTGTTTGTGACCTCCTACTTCTGAATGTATCGACTGGAACACTCTGAAGCGTATACTGGCCCCATCAGTTCCAGAAAAGGTGCAGCACCGTCGCTGCTAACACTGGCATTGTCGCTAACGGTGCCACTGTTGCTTCAAAAAAATGGGCATCGTCGGTGTTTTGAAATTTTAGAACCGGAAGGTGTCGGTAGTATCGGTTCTCGGGACATCCCTACTTCCTCCCACTCCTGGTTGCCCTCTTCGAAGAGAGCATCCAGCAGAATGCCATGGAATGCCACATTCTTCAGGAACAGAGCCAGAGATTTGACTGAGTTGAGAGACCACAACAACTGATGATAACATTGTTCAGTGCTGACCATGCTGAAGATGAACCCGACCTTGGACAATCTGCTGCAGTCATTTGCAACATTAAATGTGGTATGAAATTAACTTTTAGCCTTTCAGATTATGGTGAGCACAATGAATCTGACACGAGCGCACTTTGACGGCACATTGTGTTTGGTGTGTGTGAGCTTCAACTTTAGTTGGCACACACAACTTTTGTTGGAACTTCTCAGCCCATCTTATCAGTATTAGTAACAACCTAGTCTCGCATTGCCAGACCTATTTCCACAGTGCTGCGAAGGAAGGTCTGGCTCGTCCACACAACATTCCGGGAAAGGAGAAAAACATGCTCTGGTTTATTGGACTTTCTTTTAATGAATCACAATCGTCTTAGGCGGCGCTAAGCACTGGACGGAGCAATGGTGCCTCTGCCAAATAGCCTCTGGAAGGTTTTGGTGCAACATGCGCACGTACAAAAGTTGTTTTAGTCGTGAAAGAGAAGACTTTGATTTGACAGATAGTCTAGCTAGCTAGCTCGATTTACCCTTAGAGATCTGAGGAGCAGTTAACCATAGTCCTCATAATTCGACTGGAGTTTAGAATGCCCCACACACACAAAAGTGGGCCAGCCCACTTTTGTGTGTGTGGGGCATTCTGCATTTTTTCCATTTTCCAGCAGCCCAAATCGGCCAAAGATGCCTATGATGGGCTGTATGTTACAGCTGCTGCTGCTGCTCTAACTGTTGACCATGTTGATAAGCAGGCCAAACTACAATAACTATAAACCTTTCCTTTTATTATTAATACTGGCATGCACTTGCTCTTTCACCTCAAGCAGTATCTTTGCCTCACATCTCTCTTGCCAGGCCTCCCCTTCAACTCTTCCTTCAGTTTAAAAAAGAACTCTGGTCTAGAGCACAGAATAACTCGGCCCAAAAACTGCTGTTACCAAAAACACTATAGACGGGACCAGAATAAATTGCTAGAATATTATTTCCTCATTTATTTATAGATCATTGATATGGCGTCACTGAATGCGAACAGTTCAGCTAAAGGTGAGTGAATAGTTGATCCCTTTAAGAGGGATGAAATGCTCACTGTTGAGAGCTTATCTGTTAAAGGACCTGTTTTAAGGGGGAGATGAGATTCAGCTAAGGAGACACGATTTGGCTCTAAAACGAAATTGAAAATGTAGTTTAAATTCTAGAGTTGTGTGACTGGCGTTTGAATTGTAAAAGGCTGTTGCCCCGGATCAAAATCTGACCTGTGCCTATAGTGTTGCGCGACACACAAAATAGTTGAGAAAGTGTAAATTGTGAGAATGTTGTGTTAAGATTGATGAATAATGACACAGACAGACGCTGGTTGGTAATTACGATTGTTTAAAACTGCTGTTGTGGCCATGGATGCAGTTGTTGTTGCCTTTTTATGAATGTGCGCTTTTATTATCAAGACGTAGAGTCGTCTGGTTATAATATAAGAATTGTCGCTGGACCTCGTTGTGACCTATAATAGTTTATAGTTTACAAAGTTGGAATGAATGATTATTGCGCTAAGTATTACAGGTTCGCTGCGAGAGTGAACTGGCTTATGTGTAACGCTCTGTGTTATGACGATATGCAGAGGGGGAATGAATTTGATTAAGGCTAAGATGTTTATTCAAGCTGCAGAGAATGCAGAGATGGCAGAGGATGCCCTGATGATGCCGGCGGGTTTAACCAGGTGGACGACGAGAGTCCCTGGACAGAGATGGAACGTGTGTGACAGAGTTGTGTGTGTGTTTGAGTTTAGCTACACAGGAAAAAAGTAATTTAGAAGTTGACTTTGATGGGGGATGAGCCTGTGTAAAGCAATTCAAGAAACGAACCAGTCTCAAAAAATGACCAGTCTCAATCTCAATTCGACGATTTCGGAGCAGGTAAAGTTTTGTATATTTGTGGTAAGTGTTTGTCAAAGTTTGTGTTCGCAATTTAAAATGTTAAGCATTAACATCGGGAAGAAAAAAAATAGAACAATATTTCCCGCGGAAACGAAAGTTGTTTTGGAGTTAGTGAAATTGAAGCCACATTTGAAAAACTGAATTGACGAAACCAAGTAGCCTAATAATGTTGAGTAGTTTCGGAGCGATTTAAACGAGTGGACTGATATTCGTTATCCACTTTGCGGTAGGTTTCATTAAAAGGATTTTGCTATTATGTTCGCAATAGTCGGTACATGTTCAAAAATTCAACACGACCAGTTACCTCAGCCAGGGGGAGAGAGCCTGCCTGCAGCAGCTCGACCTCTGACCCTGCGCTGAACCAAACGCTATAAAAAGACATGCAGGAGTCGAGTTTAAAGACTGACAACCACAGAGAATCAAATAAGATAAGATCTATAACGCGCGACACAAAATTATTAGTTTGTAAATGTGTGATTGATGCATCAGGTAAGAGTGATTTGTTGAATGAAATAACATTTGTTTCTAAAAAAACTTGTATCTTTTTGTGGCCGGCCAGTCATCCAGTTGTCATGTGTTCAGGTGTCCGTGTGCATGAAAGTATGTGTGTCTAGACTCAGGTCTGTGTGTCACAAGCAGAAGTTGAAGAATGTGTTTGTGAGAAGATATTTTTAGGAGATGCATGTCTTCTCTGCATGGAGAAGGGACAGAGAAAACAAGGAGGAGGAAGATAGGAAAAAACTACTAACCGATGGACCGGGGGGTAAATATAAAACATCTATAGAAATGGTAATGCAGTTAAATTTTCTGTTATGATTTGTGTCAGGAGACCAGGCATGAAGACTGATCACCTTCATGGGTGGGCTCAAGGACCTCATTGATAACATCTCAAAGAATGGGACCACTTGATTTTAGTGGTGAGCCATCTAAAATGATTTTACGTGGGAAAGGTAATTCAAAATTCTATAATTGTAGAGGGCTTCTAATTTTGCCAAGGTTCCCCACTGTCACGTGTTCACTCATGAGAGACATTTGTGAGAATGGGACACAGAACGATTAAATCAAACTTGTGTGAAAAAACAGAGCAAATTAATTCATTCTGAAGAAAACTCAAGCAGACTTAGTTTGAATGTTCTTTTTAGTCGGACTAGGAATGGTGATGGTGATAATTTGATTAAATTCAGAATCATAGAAAAATCATGAGTGAAATTGGGTTCTAGACCTGCAAGTTCAAATGAAATTCTATTTGTTTTAAAGTTCTTAAGTTGATGGACAGAGCTGTTGGAATTTTTTCCAAGTTAAAATGTGAGGATTTTTCTGAACTTTTCTGCAAAAGTAATTTGAAGTATGATGGGTCACTATTTTAACTCAGGATATGTTTTTTGTATCACAGTTTGAAGAAATAATGTCATCTTTATATCAGAAATCAGAACATGAAAAGAATCAAGAAGGATTACAGTGACTAATGCTTCTGGAGAGTTGTGTTTTGTGATATAGGGCCTCAGTGGTGTCAGAGTCCATCTCACTCCCCAGAACTACAGGATCGGAAGAAGAGCGGGACCAGATCAACAACCAAAGAACCAGACGCTGTTGGACTCAACCACCGGCAGTCCAATTCAACAAATGCTGGACTCGGATTTTCAACTCTGGAGGTTGAAAGGGAGACAAATGGTTTTCGGTTTAATGTTTAGGATTCAGTGTTACCTAAATAAGTTAGGGGGAGAGTGATCTTAGGTACAAATCTAAATTGAAATTAATCTAGAGCATTAGTGAACTAGTTTCAAAGGAAGTTTATACATTTAAGTTTACACAAAAGAAAGAATGTGTAGCACAAGAATAAAAGACAAGACAATTTTCAATCACAGATATATTTGTTCAAATTAGTAATCTGTTCATGTCTTTTCTTTCTAAGTACAGATTCGAGAAAGGGAATCAGTTATTCCAGTCCAATAATGGATCAACATTTTTGTGACGTACATCAAAAGTTTAGCACTCTGAGTGGAAAATCATTATTTTGCATAAGTTGTAGTGCTGTTAAGGTAGGGTTAAAAGGTAACGACTTACACTGACTGTAGAGTGTAGCTGTGCAATTCATTGAAATTTTGATAGCACTCACAATTTTGACTTAGTGATTACACAAACAGTGTTTTCAACATTACATGTGCAAGTAGGTTTTGGTTTTACTTATGGTCGGAATGCAAAATGCAAACAGTGTTGAATCTGAAAGGTTTAAGATAATATTCACAATATAGGTCCAAATTTCAATAAGTATGTGAGAAATCAAGAAATCAGCAGTGACTAAAATACAGGGGTCTATTTTACAGTGTGGCAAAATGGCTGCATTGCATCATGCTATTATTGTTGTATATTTGATAGCATGTTGCTGTGTGTCATGTGACTTTTTAAGTTTCTGTGCAGAATGTCAAATAGAGGAGAAAAAGGGGGAGTATGGAGAATATAGAGTATGTAGTTCTCTCTTGTTTGAACATTTGCTACTACCATCAGGATCTGACAGCACAAGTGCAAGTAGACCCAGAGACAGTAACTATGCCATCAGAGACAATGTCAAAGAGAAGTCAAAGGGTGAAGAGAAATTTCACTATTCCAGTCTAAATTTCACTCTAAGTAACTATTCTGTTTTACTTTTGAGGTGAACGGAGGAGGAGATTCAAAGACAGTTGAGATAACATCTTCGACACCGACGACTACAGAGTGTGAAGACTAAGAGATCCATTCACAAGCTTTGTGTCCTGTGTTTATTTAATTATTTAATTTATATTACTATAAGGGTTACCATCAGTAATTATAGGGGTCCAATGGGACTGGTAGAGAGTCAACATCTGATTTAGAAATAATTTAATCTAATTTAATATAAGAGGGTCAAGATCATGTAAGGAATGCTGAAGGAAAGTTTTTTGAGCCATGCTATCATGACAACAATTTGTGATCGCCCCAAAGATAATGTGGGGGTCGTGGAGGAATTTCCTGGCCAAAATTAATCAACTAGGTTTTCGCCTCCATCGTGGTAGCATTGTGATTCCATGTTATTTGCAATTGATGTATTTTTGAGGAATCATCTCTCAAAATGTATTCCATGTGTCCATCTTGTTGCATATCAAAGTGTATTGAATGATAGACTGTATATCAGCCAGGATTTAAAAAAGGGAGGATCTGATAGGTTGACATTCCAGCATTCAGGTTTAAATGTATTTTGTATGGGGTGAAGGACACAAGAGCTATATTTACAACATGTATGTGGTCACCTATTCTAAGATTGTCTGTGTCAGGACTAAAGCGTCAGGTAACAGAGTCGTCCATATAAGGTGTGGAGGCTATTTTCTGTGACCACCAAAATGTATAAGTATGGTTCACTTTCATGTTACTTCAGACACTATGGATACATACATACATCTTGTGTGTACACATGGTCTCTCCTTTGTTCAGATGATTGAATAAAGTACCAAATTACTCTTACTTGATGTCATCTGTTTTGTGACAGGTAAAATGTCTCCTCGATCACTTCACTCATTAATATTTGTTTTATTACAATCATGAAATGAATAAATGAGGCAATACATACATAATTTAATAAACTTAATTATTTCATGGTACTTTTATTTCATAAGTACACATTTATTTATTTCAAGAGACTTTTATTTCATAAATCCACATTTATTTATTTCTGTGGACTTTTATTTCCTAATGCAACATTTATTTATTTCCCTCTCTATTTATTTCCAGTTCTTAAATGCAAATCAGGGGACGTGGCTCTCTCTCACATTCAGAACAGAGCCGTGGGCAAAAAAAGGCTGGCGAAGTGAAGCGTAAATTATACTGCCCGTTCTCAAGGTGGCGCGACATCGGGATCGTCGTGACTGTTTATACTCGCGCAGTCTTCTCCTGAACAGAGGTGAAAAGGCTACCGATGATGCTCTTTCTACAGACTAGAAGAAGAAGAAAAAGATAAACAACAGCAGAACTGGCAGCAGCATTGACGTGAATGCTTCAATTTGATTGGATGACCTACTTCGTCGGATCAAGCCTTTCATTCACCATAAAATAACTCATCTTGACCCAGTAAGTTTAAAAGAGAGACTTGCAGTCACTCTGCGAGTCCTGGCATCCGGTTGCCCAGGAGCTCGTTCATGCTTCCTGTTTCTGCTTTGTCATGCGCTGCTGAAAAAAGTGGTGCACGACCTCGGCTCGCGCGCTATAAATCCGGACACACCGGCAAGATCTACGCCATTTTGACGTCACGATGGCGCGCGCCAGCTTGGCTGCGGCTACTATTAAACGGCCATGAGAGTGCAACACGACCGGCAGTTCGCGGTGCTCTTTACCCAGCGCACGGTCACCTGACCTGATTGAGCACAACGACCAGCAGTTTGCGGTGCTCTGTACCCAGTCCACAGTCACCTATTCTGGGGTAACTAGACCACCAACTAGCGCTGACCTGACACAGCACCACAACAGGCAGCTTGCGGTGCTCTGTACCCACTGCGGGTTGACACGACATTAGCTGAGGTGTTAAGTGAGCTAGCCGGCAAACGACTGCTCTAATTCACATTAAACTGAACATTTCCATTGAAGGTGAAGTGAGACAAGGTGAATGGGAATTCTTCACGAAGAGAAACGGGTATGTCTCTCTCCCCCGTCTGTGCCTGCTGCGCTGTGGCCATGTGTGTGTGTGTGTGCGTGCGGCCTCTTATTTACGAGACCGGTCTGAGAGACTTCCAGCAGCGGTCTCCGAGCGCGAGTCTCCGAGCGATGAGCTAGCGGCCCCGGCAGGTGCTAGCTGGCTGTCGGGTCATTATATAGAGCTTCTCAACTCAATTTTGAAGCAAATTGTCAATTCGGAAACGATTTTCGCAAGACTGCCTATATTCAAAATCTAAACAGTTAATTTTTTCGCCTAAAACGTTGTCATAAGTGAATTTAGTGACGAATAATATGGCGAAAATTGTCCCATTCTTGGTCTGCCAAAGAAGTCCCATTCACCTTATTCTGAATGTGAGAGATAGCCACATATGCATATAAGAATTGGAAATAAATAGAGAGTGGACTTGTGAAATAAAAGTCTCTTGAAATAAATAAATGTGGATTTATGAAATAAGTCTTTTGAAATAAATAAATTTGGACTTATGAAATAAAGTACCATGAAATAATTACATTTATTTAATTATGTATGTATTCATTGCCTCATTTATTTCATGATTTATTTCAAAGGCATATTTATTTATGTATTTATGTATTTATGAAGTTATTTATGTATTTATTATTTTATTTTATATATTTATTATATATTTATATAAAATGGCATTCCATAAATTTATTGACATTGGAATGTTGAATACAATTCCTTAATACAGAAATGGGTGTCTGACCTTTGCCCTGTGTGTGGAGCAGGATGTGCCTTTCAAAAGGTGTCTCTGGAGTTAGCAAAGGACTCTGCTGAGAGCTGAGGGAACCTCTCCTGCAGGTAGGCCCGCTTCTCCGTTAGTGATACCACACACAAAAAAGGTTAGGGTTAAAAGAGATTTTTTTATGAGATACCATCTCATAAATATAATTATGACTTAGTAACTCATAATGCACTAATTCTCACAATAATTTCTACATGATCACAATATGAGAAGAAAAAACAACTTTTCTAATATGAGAAAAGAAACTTCCACTAGTGGTGGATTTTGGTGCAATTTTTTCAACTAGCAGAAATGGGCTTTTATATAACAATATCATACGACAGTCAATATACGAAAATAATATCAGAACTAATTTTCTGTCACAATGACAGTGTGTTATGTGAGTGTTAAATACTTACCGACTGTAGTGAAGACTTTACATTTCTTGCTGAGTGCTATGGTGACGGCAGCCTGGCCAACACCCTCTGACCCTGAGTGGATGAGAACAGTCTCTCCGGGACGGAGCCTGCCACGCACCACCAGAGAGTAGTAGGCTGTGGCGTAGACCACTGGCACTGATGCTGCCTGCTCCAGTGTCCTGTACACACACACACACACACACACACACACACACACACACACACACACACACACACAGGTGCAACAGGAGAATTATTTGTTATTATATAGTATGATGTAGGGGTGGAACGGTACACAGAAGTCACGGTTCGGTACAATGGAGGGAAAGGCAAAACAAAAATGCAGAAGGCAATTTTTTTTATTGTGCATGTCTCAGGCTGTACCACCTTGTGTCATACAGTCTCACCCCTGAGCTAGCTGCAACAGCCTGAAGTGTATAAAGTAAGATGTTAACAGTAAACAATAAGTAGGCTACCCCACATCATCTCCAGACTCCATCTGGAACTTGTAAACAAAATAAGACAATCAGCTAGTAGTGTGATTATGGGAGACAAGCGCTGCTCTCATATGTGAATGCACAGAGCAGGGATGTTAAAAGAGCAGCTTCGGTTACACAGAGCAGGTGACAAGTTTTGGCGTTAGCTTCACATACTACAGCTAACAGCGGAGCTAACAGCTAACAACGGAGCAAACAGTGGAGCTAACAACTAGCTAACGGCGGAACTAACAGCGAAGCAAACGGGCCTGGAGGCCATTTGTGGTCGAGGCAAGAAGGGATACAGCTACGTCCGTGTTTGGTTGTATATGGAAGGGACTAGTTTGCTTCGTGTGTGGACTCACTGGACCCACTGGTGATAGAGAAAGACTATCGGCTCTGACCAAGGGGGTCAGCCAGCCTCCTCAGAGTGAAGCCTCCTATGGCGCCATTTTGATGCCAATAAACCATCACACCCCGTTAGCATCCCATTGACTGCCATTCATTTTGGCATCACTTTGACAGTGAATAACTTTACATCTGAAGCGTTTAAAGACTTCATTTGACCATTGTTTATTTCTAAAGAAACACGACAATGTATAAAAGGCTCCATTATCTTGTATCTCACATTATGGCTCCGTAGCAGACGTTTTAGTAAAAATAGGCTAACGATTGTGTCATAACTACGTGACTTACTGTCGCATAGTATTAGCTGTTTAAGTTTAATTGCTACTATTAACTAGCATTTTAGTTAGCAATAATTAGCCTGTGCCTATGTTATTTCCTTACATATACCTACACTCTCCGTCTCTGCAAGATTGGGAATGATTGAGATTTCTCTTGGCACAGCTACCAGAAGACTTACAATGTTCAGACACATTGCTCACGTCACATCTACGGCGGCAAGCTCAGTTTGCAGCTGCGCAGTAACGCTCAACCATCACCGGAAAAGTGCTTCTAATAGACTTCACTGGTCTCTGTCCAGAGCAACGGGATATGTTGGTCCAGTTTATATACTTTGGCTCTGACTGGACCGACTCTACATGTAGGTGGAGCTCGGGAGGAGCTAAGAGGGGCTACAGATTAGGTGTCCATGTCCCTAAAGAAGCGCGTATCTAACAGTAGTTCCGCATTACATTAATTCATTTGCACGCAAGTTTTATTTATTTTTATACCGTGTGTTCTCCGTGTAAATTCATGTGCCAAACCAAGACGCCGGTTCAATACGAATACATGTACCGTTCCACCCATAGTATGATGCAACTATAATTTATGCTGTTGTCAGAGAAACCATGCAGAAACTTCATTTTACAGTCCCTCCAGAAAAACGCGGAGTTTTTTTGTGATTGTTGCAGGCAAAAATCCTTGATTATGCGGCACGTTTTCTTAAAAAATGTGATGGAATATGCGGGATATTTATGCGATGAAATTGCGGCAAATTGCAAAAATTGCGGCAACTTGCAAAAATTGCGGCAACTTGCAAAAATTGCGGGAACGTGCAAAAACTGCGGTTTAATGAAAAAGAGAAAAAAAGTGATTCCCCCAACACCGTGTTCTCACATGGCGAAATTACGTGACTTCATAACGTTCACATGGCAACAAGGGGAAATGGCTGCTCTTGTGTGAGCACTTTCGCCGCATAAATTGCCGCATAAATTGCAGATTTCCGCGCAAACTATGCGCGGCTTGCATGATTTCATAATCCCCGCATTTTCGTTGCAAAAAAGCACATATATCTCAGCAAAAAGTTGAAAAATGTTGCGTTTACTTCACACACGAGCAGCCATTTTCCCCTGTTGCCATGCAACGTTATGAAGTGACGTAATTTCACCTACTGAGAACAGGGTGTTGGGGGAATCACTTTTTTTTCTCTTTTTCATCAAACCGCAGTTTTTGCAAGTTCCCGCAATTTTTGCAAGTTCCCGCAATTTCATCGCATAAAATGGCATAAATATCCCGCATATTCCATCGCATTTTTTAAGAAAACGTGCCGCATAATCAAGGATTTTTGCCCGCAACAATCACAAAAAAACTCCGTGTTTTTCTGGAGGGACTGACTAATGCAGAGCAACCACTGCTATAGTGACAGACAAATTATTGTCATGGTTTAGATCAGTTCTAGGCCAGCAAATTAAAAACAACTGACACAAGGAGAATACCAGATATAAAGTAGTCCAACAGTTAAGAGACACCTTAAAGCAATTTTTTCATGTGTATGATGTAATGTCAGTGTTAGGTCTGGGATGAGAAGAAAAATATTAATGCACAACATGGAAGGAAACCAGGAAGAGCTACGACTTATTGGACATGTGCTGGATGAGCATCATCCACTTGAAGTGAATGGGACTCCATCTCAGTTTTAGCCAAAGAATGAAACTGATGTTAAAGCTGGCTGTGTGTGCATACTGTTGAAGTCAAAGAAGTAGGAGAGTCTGTTGGCCAACATGGCACGCTGGCAGCCAGTCATGCTGTAGCCCAGGAGCTCCTCTAGATCTTTGCTAAATGCTTCGCCAGCCTCCAAGCCACTAACTCCGATGTAGACTGCGTGTTAATGCCACGCAGTCCTGCATCGTAACATTTTATTGTTTTTTTAAACCATTCAGTCAGTATTTCATCAGGTATCCTCACTCAGATAATGAGCTAAACTTAAACTAACAGACTCACAGACTTGAAAAAAGTTAACAGAAAAAACACAAAAGGCAAGTCAGTCAGACTTCAATCCAGCAACTTTTACTGTATTGCTTTCCCAACTTTCCTACCCACTTTCAATTATATAACACTGTCCTTCATTTATATTTAGTACTGAAGCTTTTCTGAAGGTTTCCATTTTTGTCACCTGCATCTACGATAGACTCGTAGGCAATCTCCAGCATGAGACGGAGTTGGGGGTCTGTGACGGGGCGCATGGCTGCCGTCACAGTAGCGATACACTACCTAGTTTAACTCACAAAGACTGAGTGTGACCCATACAGTTTGTGAGCCGCAAACTGTTCCCTCACGAGACACGGTACTCCACCATTGAAAAGGAGTGTCTTGCCATCAAGTGGGCTCTTGATACTTTGAAATATTACCTTGTTGGCAAAGAGTTTGTCTTGGAGACAGACCACAGGCCCTTGCAATGGCTACACCGCATGCGTGACTTTAATTCCAGGATTACCCGATTCCACACAGTAATCCCGTAGTGTTTGTGCACATATTTACAGTTAATACTGCGGTGGTTTATAGGCTATAGCTATATCTATCAATACATCATTCTCTGTTTAAAACCAATATCGGTTATCACAAACATCATTATTTATAATAATCACACTTACAACACTTATGTCTTTGTTAACTTACTGTTTGTTTATTTAGTTTAAAAAGGTAACAGGATAACGTGTAGTCTTGGTCTTACCGGCGTCTGCTCCTTTGTTGATAAAGGAAAGTTTGCCGCGATCGCTGAGTTTAAATGCCGTTATTACATAACAGGAAGTGACCGTAATTTTGAGGAATTATTTAGTTTGTCTGTTAAAGTATTTTGTGGCTTAGTGAAATGGTTTTGTGAGTCATGTTTAAATCTTCAGTAAATTTCTAGCCTACTAGATCTGTGAATTTTGGCTGTTTGTAGTTTTTATTGTCTGTTCGCCTTAGCCACCCCTGTATTTTATTTGTGGTTGGTATGTTCCAATTCAATGAGCGGCTATAGGCCTATATAGACTGTCAGTATCAGTTGCTCGAGAGGGCTAGAAGAGTGTGGACGCAAGTCTGTTTAAGGCTCTATGGACTAGGTTCAAAAGTCCACTGATATACAACTTTATCTGTATTTTTTTTGGTATCATTTCATAAGTTTTGACTCTCACGTCTAGTTATTTTATTCTTTTTGAGCAAGTATTTTATTTTTTTCTCTTTTTCTTTAATTTTTTAATTTATTATTAATCGTTTGTTTTGCCTATGGGCCTTAATTTGGACAAAAATTAATAAAAGTCCATCATTCTAAACTTCATCCTTGACTACCCTGAGTGTCAATATCTGCTCACAACCATTCTCCTACATCTACCTTCAACATTTGGTGGCAGTGGTTTCCGAGTTAACAGTGTTAGAGCAGCACTCTATGGGTCAGGATGGATGAAAGAGGAGCGGGTATGGCAACCCCTAACGATGGTTCGGCTATGGGGGCCAGGCCCAAGTCCACGGTGTCAGTCCGGCCTCCCCCTCCGGAGGAAGAAGACAGGACAGATCGCCTGGAGAAAGTTGTGAGAGCGATGGTGGAGTCTCAGCGGCATCAGCAGGACCAGATGGAGGCAGAGACGCTTCGGCAAGACCGGAGATGGAAAGGAGTGGAAGACCAGTTCAGGCAACTGCAGCAACAGGTGAGGGACGAGTCAGCTTCAACACAGGCGGCGGGACAGACGCTCGCTGGTCGGCAGCAGATGGACCCGCCCGACTCCCACCCTTCGACAGCCTCGGATCCGCTCTACAACATGCCATTTCTGGATGTGCCAATTCCTCAACCACGTCCGGGTCAGGACACAGCACCCAGGATGCAGAGCTCCCTCGACTCCACAGCTCTCGGCCTTACCGCACCTCTACAACTTCAAAGGCTGTGATAGGCTGTCCCCCTATGAAGAGGAGGAGGATATTGAGAACTATTTGACCACCTTTGAAAGACTGGCAGCAGCAAGTCAGTGGCCCCCTGAGACTTGGGCATTGTACTTGGTGCCATTGTTAAAGGGGAAGGCCAGATCTGCCTACGTAGCCATGAGTTTAGAAGATAGCCGTGACTACAGGAAACTGAAGCAGGCCATTCTCGACAAGTTTAACATTAGCGCCGAGACTTACCGCCAACGTTTCCGGTCCAGGACCGTCGTGGAAGGTGAGACGGCGAAGGAACTTCAAGTCCGGCTGAAGGACCTGATGGGGAAATGGCTCATTCCAGAGTTGCTGACCAATGAGGAGGTGTGTGACCGAATCGTGCTGGAGCAGTTCCTGGACATGCTACACCCCAAGCTTCAGGTATGGGTGAGAGAGCGCACCCCTGCCTCGTCAGCGCAAGCTGCAGACCTGGTGGAGACCTTCATGGCCGCCAGGCAATCCAGAAGAGGCTATCACATGGTCCCACAACAGTAGGACTGGAGAAGACCCTACCAAGCTGCCCAGCGGGAGCCAGACAAGACATTCTCTGGTAAGTCTGCGGGTGGTAGTGGTCGTGTGTTTAAGCCCTCGAATAGCGCCAATAACCCCGGTGTTAGCCCCACTTCAACTAGAGCACCTAGGGTATTTGTATGCCATGGTTGTGGCCAACCAGGTCATATTAAGCCCAATTGCACGGTGAAGAAAATGACTGATTCCAGAATGTTACATACCTGGCCATAGCAAACACTTATCTGGTACTTCTTCTGATGTAACAGTTCCTGTGAAGATAAGTGGAAAGACAGTTCAGGCTTTAGTTGATACAGGAAGTAGTCTATTGTTTATTCTTAAGTCCTGTTTGAAGTCTGATTTCCAGCCTGTGGGCAAAGTGAGGGTCCGCTGCATCCATGGTGATGAGTCTGAGCACCAAACAGGCGAGGTCCTCATTGAGATTAATGGCCAGAAGTACTTGTTAACTGTAGGGATTTTGGATAAATGCCCTTACCCAGTGATTCTAGGCCAGGATGTACCAGTTCTTACAGAGCTACTACAAAGAGTTGACACAGTTGATGCTTATGTTACAACTAGAACCCAAACCAGAGATGGACCAGACAGTGATGTTTGGTCAGAGTTACCATTTGAGAGTTGTCCTGGTGGCAAACTTAAAAAGTCCAAAGCAGAGAGGCGCAGAGCAAAAGTGGCAGGTACAGCAATGCAGGAAAGTCTGTTCTCCCCACAGTTAGAGGGCACTGAAGCCTTTTGTGAGGACTTCCAGATACTCCAGCAGGCAGACCCCACTCTTAGCTCTTGCTTTTCTGCTGTTAAGACCCCTGATGAGGCTAGGGAAGCCATGAGGGAAGGTGACACGTTTTGTCAATAATGAGAAACTGTATCGAGTGAGTGCAGACACAGAGCAGTTGGTTGTTCCTGAGGCTCTTAGGGCCAAAGTGTTGCACTTGGGTCATAGTGTTCCGTGGTCAGGACATCTGGGCAGGGAGAAGACAGAGAGGAGAATCCTGCAAAGATTGAAGATGAAGTCGATGCTACGAAAGTTCGTCTCCGAGTCGGGAGCTGACTGGGACCAGTGGCTTCCTTACCTGTTGTTCGCGTACAGAGAAGTACCGCAGGCATCCACTGGGTTCTCCCCCTTCGAACTTTTGTTTGGACGGGAGGTGAGAGGCCCGCTGGACATCCTCCGAGAAAGTTGGGAGGGGGACGCTCCTCACCAACCAACCAACCAACATCGCGAGTTATGTCCTGAAGATGCGGGAGAAACTGGACCAGCTGAGCTCCATGGCCCACCAACACCTGGCCCAGGTTCAGATGAGACAAAAGACGTGGTATGACCGGACAGAAGGTGCTGCTGCTGTTGCCGTCATCTGAAAGCAGTCTGCTGGCGAAGTGGCAAGGCCCTTTCACGGTACTTCGCAAGGTCGACGAGGTCACCTATGAAATCGCGATGCCGGACAGACGTCGCTCCAAGCAGATCTACCACGTGAACCTCCTAAAGCGATGGATTGACCGTCCGTCTTCTATTCAAGATCAACCGTGGGCGCGGACCGTGGAAGACAAAGAGGAGCCATTGGAGCAGTACTTTCCTACTGCGGGCGGCGAGTTGACCTACCCCTCCGTCACCCACTTGACTACTGAGCAGCAGGAGGACCTGCTGACTATCGTCCCAAGAGGCTTGTTTCAGGATCAGCCGGGGCGAACCGACGTCATCACCCACGACATTCAACTGACTTCTCCAGGACCCGTCAGGCAGACAGCCACCAGGGTTCCAGCGCGACTGATCCCCGCGCTGAAGCAGGAGGTGCTGGCGATGCTGGAGATGGGGGTGATCGAGAGATCACGCAGCGAGTGGTGCAGTCCCGTGGTCCTGGTGCCGAAAAAGGACGGGGGGCTTCGTTTCTGTGTTGACTTATCAAAGCTGAATGCCATCTCTGCTTTTGACCCATATCCCATGCCCCGGGTGGACGAACTGGTAGAGCGTCTGGGGAAGGCTGAGTTCCTCAGCACCTTGGATTTGTGTAAGGGGTATTGGCAGGTGCCACTCTCACCCCGAGCACAGGAGCTGACTGCCTTCAAAGCTCCATCTGGTCTGTTCCAGTTTAGGGTTATGCTCTTTGGCCTGCATGGCACAGCGGCAACTTTCCAGCGTCTCATAGATGAGGTGCTGAGGGGAGCCGAAGACTACGCCGCAGCTTATATTGATGATGTTATCATCCACAGTTCGTCGTGGGACGAACATCTTCGACACCTAAGTGATGTCTTCCGGAGGATTTGTCGGGCCGGGCTGGTAGTGAACGCCAGCAAATGCCAGCTTGCCCGGTCAGAGGTGAGCTACCTGGGATATGTCCTGGGTGGTGGCACCATACGTCCACAGGTCGGCAAGGTGGACGCCATTCGTAGTTCCCAGCCGCCCGCAACCAAGAAGGGGGTGAGGTCTTTCCTGGGATTGGTTGGCTGGTACAGGCGTTTTATTCCCAACTTTTCGAGCCGTGCTGCTCCCCTGTCCGACCTCACTCGCAAGACCAGCCCCAAAAAGGTGGTCTGGACTGCTGAGTGTGAGGCCGCTTTCCATGATCTCAAGGAGAGCATGTGCCGCGAACCTGTGTTGCGGAGTCCCGACTTCTCCTTGCCCTTCACTGTGCAAACCGACGCTTCGGGCATTGGCCTGGGGGCGGTGTTGTTGCAAGGTGAGGGGGCAGACAAACGACCCATACAGTTTGTGAGCCGCAAACTGTTCCCTCACGAGACACGGTACTCCACCATTGAAAAGGAGTGTCTTGCCATCAAGTGGGCTCTTGATACTTTGAAATATTACCTTGTTGGCAAAGAGTTTGTCTTTGAGATAGACCACAGGCCCTTGCAATGGCTACACCGCATGCGTGACTTTAATTCCAGGATTACCCGATGGCACCTGTCCTTGCAGCCGTACAAGTTTACTGTGAGGTACAGGGCCGGGAAGGACAATGTCGTTGCTGACTTTCTGTTGCGTCCTGAGGAGGACCAGGACGCTCTCTCTTAACTCTTGTGTCGTATTCGGGTCAAATTTGACCCGTTTTCAAAGTTTCTTTATCAGAAATATGGGTATATTTCAACCAAATTAACCAAAAATAACATGGGTGGTTCCCAATTATGTTCTTCGCAAGTAATATTAATGATCACTACTTTCATTGAATTTTGGGTGTTTTATTTAATTTTAATGCACTTGTGGTCTTCTCGGGTCAATTTTGACCCGGTGGTGCAATGGGGCACTTTTGCGCTCAACAGCAGATGAACACACACACACATGAATGCACATGCGGAGACACACAAACACCCCCACGCACATGTACACACACACATACACTCCCCCCCCCCACCCACAAACACACACATTCATACAAACAGCAGCTGAGAACTACCTCATGTAATTGATCACATTGTTATGCTTTCCAGCACATGGAAATGCACCCAAACACACACACACACACACACACACACAGACAACAAACGTGTGCGCGCACATGCATTCACACACACACAAACACAACATACTGAAATTGGGCAATGGATCATTATGATTTTCAGGAGATGAACACATACACACACACGCGCGTAGATGCTCACGTGCACTCACGTACACGTACACACACACACACACACACACACACACACACACACACACAGTAGCTGAGACCTGCAAAAGATCACACTATTGTGCTTTTCAGCACATGAACATGCACGCACGCACGCACACACACACACACACACACACATACAAACACACACGCACGAGTTGCATAGTGGATCACACTACTGTTCTTTTCAGCAGATGAACACGCACACACACGGACACACATGTACATGCAGACGTGCACATGCACGCACGCAGATGTGTGCCTACACACATACCTGCACACACACATATACATACACAAAAAAACACACACACACACACACAAACAGCTGAGACCTGCAATATATCACACTATTGAGCTGTCCTGACAAAAATGTACACAGACACACACATGTGCGTGCACGTACACACACAAATACACACACACACAAATACACACACACACACACACACACACACACACACACACACACACACACACACACACACACACACACAAATACAAACATACAGACACAACTTCAAACTACAGCTTTGTAAACTTGTTGTTATAACACCTTTGATGTGTCTTTTCCTAAATGGAGACGAGACAATTTTCCGTAAATTATTTTTTTCCATTTTGGTAGCTCTCCTTTGTTTGTGAATACAATTGCACCAGTTAATTTTAACCTGGGAATATAATAATTGTCACATACCAGCCATTAATCCAAACACAAATAATGATCTCAACCCATTTTACTCAGAAGGTTGGTATAATTTCATGTAAATGAGGTCTGTTGACCATAAATAGAAAAGAATAAGTGTAAAACTAGTTGAGATGAATTGGAATGAAGTTGAATAAAAGTTGTAACACAGAATTGAGTGATTAATTATAATTGTCTATGCTTTATAAACAGGCAAAGCAGAACAAGCCCATTTTTACCCAGGAACACACCAGGTGTGATTATTGGCTGCCATTGAAAATAATAAAATAGTTTCAAAACCATATCCTGACTAATCACTAACATATACCAGTCAGTGATTATCCACAAACATAGGTTCATCTGATCTTAACTATAATGAAAATAATTCATAATTTATGCTTATTTTACCCCCCAAATTAGGTATCGCTTCATGTAAATTAAGTTTATTCACCATAAATTCCAAAAATAACTGTAAAACTAGTGGTAATGAGTTGGAATTAAGTTGTTGAGAAGGTGTAAAATAGAATTGGGTGATAATTTATACTTTATGCTTTATTAATAGCCAAAACAGACCGGGTCAATTTTGACCCGGGAGGACAACAAGCGTGATTATTGGCTGCCATTAAAAAACTTGAAATGGTTTCAAAACAGTATCTTGACTAAACTTTGACTTATACCAGTCTGTGATAACCCATCAACATATGTTCCCATTGATCTCAACTGTTAGTCAAAATAATTCATAATTTCAGCTTTTTTTTAACTCAGAAATTAGGTATATTTTGAATATAAATGCGTTTCTTTGTACCATATATTTAAAAAAAAAGTGTAAAACTAGTGGTAATAGGTTGGAAAGAAGTTGCTTAGAAGATGTAACACAGAATTGGGTAATAATTTATACTTCATGCTTTATAAACTGGCAAAACAGATGGGAGGAGAACACAAGGGTTAAGGGGGGGGGGGGGGGGGGGGTGCGACGGGGCGCATGGCTGCCGTCACAGTAGCGATACACTACCTAGTTTAACGCAAAGACTGAGTGTAAATGTTACCTGTATGTTTTGTTAGCATGTCAATATGCTCTGTTAGGTATCATATGCTCCGTTTCAAATCATTTGTTAAACTGGCCATTCATCAGATTCCACACAGTAATCCCGTAGTGTTCTTGTGCACATATTTACAGCTAATACTGCGGTGATTTATAGGCTATAGCTATATCTATCAATACATCATTCTCTGTTTAAAACCAATATCGGTTATCACAAACATCATTATTTATAATAATCACACTTACACTTATGTCTTTGTTAACTTACTGTTTATTTAGTTTAAAAAGGTAACAGGATAACGTGTAGTCTTTGTCTTACCGGCGTCTGCTCCTTTGTTGATAAAGGAAAGTTTGCCGCGATCGCCGAGTTTAAATGCCGTTATTACATCCAGGATAACAGGAAGTGACCGTAATTTTGACGAATTATTTATGTTGTCTGTTAAAGTATTTTGTGGCTTAGTGAAATGGTTTGGTGAGTCATGTTTAAGTGCTTCAGTAAATGTCTAGCCTACTAGATCTGTGAATTTTGGCTGTTTGTAGTTTTTATTGTCTGTTCGCCTTAGCCACCCCTGTATTTTATTTGTGGTTGGTATGTTCCAATTCGAGGGGCGGCTATAGGCCTATATAGACTGTCAGTATCAGTTGCTCGAGAAGGCTAGAAGAGTGTGGACGTAAGTCTGTTTAAGGCTCTATGGACTAGGTTCAAAAGTCCACTGATATACAACTTTATCTGTATTTTTTTGTATCATTTCATATGTTTTGACTCTCACGTCTAGTTATTTTATTCTTTTTGAGCAAGTATTTTTTTCTCTCTTTTTCTTTAATTAATTTTTTCTTTTAATTTTTGTTAATTTGGACAAAAATTAATAAAAGTCCATCATTCTAAACTTCATCCTTGACTACCCCGAGTGTCAATATCTGCTCACGACCATTCTCCTACATCTACCTTCAACAGGGTCCATGGTGTTGGCCTGTTTGGGGTGGACTCCGAAGAAGGCCGCATCAAAGTGACTGATGTCCTTCAATTTACCATTCGTCTTTGGAAGACAGTACAGACCTAGAGAAGAGCAGAAGAAGAGTTTATGTAACACATGAGGATGCAACGTACATTCATTGAGCCAGACTAAGTTGCACATTGTCTCGCATTGACAGATCTCCACAGCGCTGTGGAAAAAGGTCTGGCTCCTCCACACATAAATTCCAGGTTAGGAGAGACCAAAACTCTCTGGGTTGTTTGCATTTCTATAAACCAATCACAATCATCTTGGGCGCACTAAGCTCTGACTGCACCCCGCAAAAGAAAACACCACATACAATATTAAATACATTTAAATGAACTAAACAAATATAAGAATTCAGTAACGTAAGTAATTCATATTAGTTAGATACATGGTCAAACATAATTTGATCTCATCAGTGTATCGCCGTGTGCATTTTGTCCATAGCAAAATCGGTCCCAAAACATCCCAGTTAAGATAGTAAATGCTGTAAACAAATTATTTGTTAATCTTTACAATCATTTCCCAAGTGAACCAAGCAGATCTGCCTTGTTGCATGATCCAAATTTTAAAAACTGATGAATGATTTGAAATGATTTTGAATCAGGAGAAAGAATAGGAAAACGGAGTCGCTAGATACATAAAACAGAGGGAATCAGCTTCCACCATTTCTGCAGTTAGATCCAATTTTGCAGATGTTTTTACAGCAACTCGTAGATATTAACAAGATTTTTACACTTATCTATAGGTCATTATCTACATTTACTGATGAATTTCAATTCAATTTTATTTTTATAGTATGAAATCATAACATCAGTTATCTCAAGACACCCCACAAATAGAGCAGGTTCAGACTAGGAGTGGAACGGTACAAAAAAGTCACGGTTTGGTTCATACCTCGGTTCAAACATCAGTGTGGTACAATGGAGGGAAAAGCAAAACAAAAATGCAGAAGAATTTATTTTTTTATTGTTTATGTCTCAGGCTGTATCACCTAGTGTCATACAGTCTCTTCCCTGAGCTAGCTGCAGGCGGGAGGGCATGAGACGAGAGGGCATAACACGGGAGGCTCCAGGCTACAGCCACACAGTCTTGAAGTTTTCCCAAACTTGCGATCTTAAGAGGCTGGTGGGGAACTCTTGTGGGTCGCCCCCACTCGCCATACTCATCCTTTAGTGCTGCTATCTCTTGACTTGCTCACTGACTGTCGACCTGACAAAAAACTGCATGTAGGCGGAGCTCGCTCGGCTAGCTTCAGACTCAGAACTAAGGCGGGGCAACAGGTGTCCCCAGAACCCGTGTATCTAACAGTAGTTCCGCATTACATTAATTAATTTGCACGCAAGTTTTATTTATTTTTATACTGTGTATTCTCCGTGTAAATTCATGTAGCGAGCCGAGACGCCCGTACTGTTTCGGTTCAATACGAATACATGTACCGTTCCACCCCTAGTCCAAACCACGCTCCACAATCCACAAAGACCCAACAATTCTAGTAATTCCTTCAAGAGCAAGCATTTAGTGCGACAGTGGCAATGAAAAACTCCCTCCTAGAAAGAAACCTCGGCAGACCCAGGCTCGTGGTAGGCGGTGTCTGACAGAGCCGGTTGGGGGTGTTATGAACAGTGGCAAGAACAGTCACAATAAAGATAAAGTAGATAAAGTAGTTCATGTCATATCAGGGCACTGCAGAGCATAGCTGGACGTAGCAGGGTGCAGCAGGACATCGTAAAGAGTAGCAGGGTGTAGCAGGGCGTGGACTCGGAGCAGGACCACGGCGACAGCTGCATCCATGATCTTGGTGCCACTCTAATCCAAGGAAATATGCTGACCGAGAAAAAACATGTTTATATGCTGCAGTATTTCTCACCCACTCTGAGGTTGCCATGAACATTTTGTAGAATGTTTATGAATCCATCAATGCCCTGCGCTACTTAAAAATCATCTTCAGCAGTCTATCTGCATCGATTTACATGATAAAAAAGGACCTCCTTAATAATAGCAAAACCAACTGATGATCAGCTAAGCCCACTTACCAGTTTCTCACCTATAGCTTAAGATATGGTAACGTGGGATTGCGTTAACAAAACGTTAAATCGAGGACACGGATATGGAGAAAAAGGTTATGAGAAGTAATGCTTGACGTTAGCTAACCAACAGTAAGCAAAGTCAAGGGCAATATTTCTAGACGTTAACCATAGTAAATCCATGAGCATGCACCATTTGAAAATAACGCAGTTTGTCGCTCACTTTCGTTTAAATGCTTCTCGGTGGCATCAGTGGAAAAGCCGGGACAACTGACACATTACTGAGGGGCTCTCCGAGTCAGAACGGTACTAACAGAGGTCAGCAAGCTGCTAGCCTCAAACTAGCACAAGCCCTAATCTTTTACTTTCGTTTAACCCTCATGCCCTCCTCAAATTTTGTACCCTCTCACCCTCTTCGTGGCAAAAACGTACACGCACACAAAAACTGCTATTAAATCATCATATATCAATATTTTGTTCTGCTTTTTTTCATAAATCACTTAAACAACTTGTCACTTGCTCAAAACTTACCAAACATTCAATACTTTTCAGGATTTTAACCCTATAAATGCCAGTTTGTTTAGTTGAAGTATTTCAATTTTTATTACAAAAAAACAAAAAATGATTTTTTTTCCATATAACATAATATGGAGATGGGGTTTTGGTGGGGATTAGAGACTTGGATATGTCAAAGATACACAACAAAATTAATTTGATTGCATTAGCATTTTTAGCGTAGAGCTAAATACTCCCTCTTACCCTCTTCATGGCAAAAACGTACACGCACACAAAAACTGCTATTAAAATCATATATCAATATTTTGTTCTGCTTTTTTTTCATAAATCACTTAAACAACTTGTCACTTGCTCAAAACTACCAAACATTCAATACTTTACAGGATTTTAACCCTTTAAATGCCAGTTTGTTTAGTTGAAGTATTTCAATTTTTGTTACAAAAAAAACACATTTTTTTTTTCTTCCATATAACAAATAATATGGAGATGGGGTTTTGGTGGGGATTAGAGACTTGGATGTCAAAGATACACAACAAAATTAATTTGATTGCATTAGCATTTTTAGCGTAGAGCTAAATACTCCCTCTTACCCTCTTCATGGCAAAAACGTACACGCACACAAAAACTGCTATTAAATCATCATATATCAATATTTTGTTCTGCTTTTTTTTCATAAATCACTTAAACAACTTGTAACTTGCTCAAAACTACCAAACATTCAATACTTTTCAGGATTTTAACCCTTTAAATGCCAGTTTGTTTAGTTGAAGTATTTCAATTTTTGTTACAAAAAAAAAACACAAAAAATGATTTTGTTTCCATATAACAAATAATGTGGAGATGGGGTTTTGGTGGGGATTAGAGACTTGGATATGTCAAAGATACACAACAAAATTAATTTGATTGCATTAGCATTTTTAGCGTAGAGCTAAATACTCCCTCTCACCCTCTTCATGGCAAAAACGTACACGCACACAAAAACTGCTATTAAATCATCATATATCAATATTGTGTTCTGCTTTTTTTCATAAATCACTTAAACAACTTGTAACTTGCTCAAAACTACCAAACATTCAACACTTTTCAGGATTTTAACCCTTTAAATGCCAGTTTGTTTAGTTGAAGTATTTCAATTTTTGTTAAAAAAAAACAAAAAATGATTTTTTTTTCCATATAACAAATAATATGGAGATGGGGTTTTGGTGGGGATTAGAGACTTGGATATGTCAAAGATACACAACAAAATTAATTTGATTGCATTAGCATTTTTAGCGTAGAACTACATACTCCCTCTTACCCTCTTCGTGGCAAAAACATACACGCACACAAAAACTGCTATTAAAATCATCATATATCAATATTTTGTTCTGCTTTTTTTTCATAAATCACTTAAACAACTTGTCACTTGCTCAAAACTACCAAACATTCAATACTTTACAGGATTTTAACCCTTTAAATGCCAGTTTGTTTAGTTGAAGTATTTCAATTTTTATTACAAAAAAACAAAAAATGATTTTTTTTCCATATAACAAATAATATGGAGATGGGGTTTTGGTGGGGATTAGAGACTTGGATATGTCAAAGATACACAACAAAATTAATTTGATTGCATTAGCATTTTTAGCGTAGAGCTAAATACTCCCTCTTACCCTCTTCGTGGCAAAAACTTACACGCACACAAAAACTGCTATTAAATCATCATATATCAATATTTTGTTCTGCTTTTTCCATAAATCACTTAAACAACTTGTAAGTTGCTCAAAACTACCAAACATTCAATACTTTTCAGGATTTTAACCCTTTAAATGTCAGTTTGTTTAGTTGAAGTATTTAAATTTTTGTTACAAAAAAACCCACAAAAAATGATTTTTTTTCCATATAACAAATAATGTGGAGATGGGGTTTTGGTGGGGATTAGAGACTTGGATATGTCAAAGATACACAACAAAATTAATTTGATTGCATTAGCAGTTTTACCGTAGAGCTAAATACTCCCTCTTACCCTCTTCGTGGCAAAAACGTACACGCACACAAAAACTGCTATTAAATCATCATATATCAATATTTTTTTCTGTTTTGCTTTTCATAAATCACTTGTCACTTTGGATATGTCAAAGATAAGCAACACAACTGATTTGACTGCATTAGTATTTTCAATGTAGTTCCACATACTACCTGTGGACACAAAAATGCCTCATTGACTTCCATTATAACCACATGTTTTTATCTCACTGCCTTTACAGTATGAAAAACCATGCATTCTGCAATGTCAGCATTTTATTTTGAACAGAAGTGGTAATATTTGACTTTTTACTGTATTCCACCAGATTCCACCATTTTCCCTTTGTAGGTTGATGCATGAAATTATAGTTATATTATGGAGCTTTGTGTGTGTGTGTGTGTGTGTGTGTGTGTGTGTGTGTGTGTGTGTGTGTGTGTGTGTGTGTGTGTAAGCACTGATCATTTTAGGGGTGAAAAAAGAGCATCTTTTGAAGGATGCATTTCATGTGTCTTTGGAGATGTGCTTGAATAAAAACATTGTCTCCTACCTTTGTTGTAAACAAAAACTACTATTAGTGTGTTTATGCAACTGGCTGCTTTCACAGCTTGGCTGCAGAGAACAGAGAAGGAGAACGATCTGGAGCAAAGAGAAGGAGCAAAAATGAAGATGAATTGTAGTGCAAGAGAGGCTTTAGGTCATGCAGCCTTTATCTGCCAGCGATAAAGGCTGGCAGATGAGGTTGGGGAGTCTGACACAAAATGGTCACTGGAGTCCAACAATTTTGTGAGTGCCTCTAACCCTTCCTCTGAAGGTGGAGAGGACTCTGAAGATCCTGTCCATCCTAACAGTGAGTGGACAACGAAGAATGGGCAAGTCTGGTCTCCCTCTAATACTGAGACGCTGCGCTTCATTCAAGCACCAACCGGTGCTGGCTCTTATTTCAAATCGTTTGTGGGACATGGTAGCCCTGAAGAATGGTCTCCCACTATGGGCATCCCACAGGCTCCAGGACCGGTACACACCTGCCAGGATGAGAAGTCCCACGTATGCTCGAATCTCTTGAGCATCCACATCACTCCATCCTGAGATTGAACGCCTCCCATGTAGGTTTGTCATTTGCTGGATCAAGTCAGGACTGAAGAAAAGGTCGAAAGAGGATGCCACATCATGGATTCTTGATATGGCATATCTCGTGGGCCCTGGCATCATGCCGGTCAGTGCTTGAATGTAGCACAGCGCCTCAGTTGAGGATCTTCAGATGAGTCCTGCAGTTTGCTGGCAGATAAAGGCTGCATGACCATTTCTAAAGCCTCTCTTGCACTAAAATACCTCTTTATTTTCTCTGCTCACTAATGAAATGAACCCTCAGCCGAGCTGCATTTTATCTTCGGCTATGAAAGCAGCCAGCTGCATAAACACACTAATAGTAGTTTGTTTACAACAAAGGTAGGAGACAATGTTTTTATTCAAGCACATCTCCAAAGACACATGAAATGCATCCTTCAAAAGATGCTCTTTTTTCACCCCTAAAATGATCAGTGCTTACACACACACACACACACACACACACACACACACACACAAAGCTCCATAATATAACTATAATTTCATGCATCAACCTACAAAGGGAAAATGGTGGAATCTGGTGGAATACAGTAAAAAGTCAAATATTACCACTTCTGTTCAAAATAAAATGCTGACATTGCAGAATGCATGGTTTTTCATACTGTAAGGGCAGTGAGATAAAAACATGTGGTTATAATGGAAGTCAATGAGGCATTTTTTGTGTCCAGAGGTAGTATGTGGAACTATCCATAAATTTTTCACTATACATTGAAAATACTAATGCAATCAAATCAGTTGTGTTGCTTATCTTTGACATATCCAAGACTCTAATCACCGCCAAAGCCCCATTCCCCTACAATTTATTTTATGGAAAATAATTAATGTTTTGTTGGTTTGTTTCATAAATAATTACTTCAAAGAATTAAAACTGGCATTTAAAGGGTTAAAATCCAGAAAAGTATTGAATGTTTGGTAGTTTTGAGCAAGTGACAAGTTGTTGAAGTGATTTATGAAAAAGAAGCAGAAAAAAATATTGATATATGATGATTTAATAGCAGTTTTTGTGTGCGTGTACGTTTTTGCCACAAAGAGGGTGAGAGGGTACAAAATGAATCATTTGAGTATAAAGAACATGTAAGAGTAAAAAACACTGGATTTCAAAAATTGGACTAAAAAGAAAAGGTCTGACCAAATTTCATGCCATTAGCAGTAACACAGCAAAAATGATCACAAAATGAAAAAAAAAAACTTGAGAAAAGTGTACAAAAATGCCCTTAGAGGGCATGAGGGTTAAAAGCATAATTTTAAATGGGAAGTGCCACTTTTAAGATTTACCATATTCTCGTTTTTCGGTCAAATGACCTTTTGAATGGGAGTGCTACTATGATGCATCAAAATCGCTATTTTTAAAACACTAAGAAGGCTCGACACAACATGAAACTTTGCTACAAGCATCACCAGGGGCTCTACACATGAACTCAGCATTATTTGTGTACACAGAGTTTAGTGCAGCATTCTGAATCAGCTGGAGAGTCTTAAGGGTTTTATGTGAGCATCCAGATAATAAGGAATTACAATAGTCTAGCCTGGAAGTAACAAATGCATGGACTAATTTTTCAGCATTGTTTTGAGATAGGATGTTCCTAATTTTGGCAATGTTACAAAGGTTAAAAAAGGCTGTTCTTGAGGTTTGTTTTAAGTGGGCGTTGAAGGATATATCCTGATTAGGGCTGGGCAAGTTAACGCGTTATCGCATTGACTCATTAATTAATTGACGCTGTCAATTATTTTATCACGCATTAACGCAGTTTTTATTTTTTATTTTGAAAAAGTCTGTTGCTTACAGGCTTTTATTTAGAAAAGTCTGTTGCCGACTGCTGCCGCGCTTACAGGAACAGAAAATAATTGCCAGATAAACAAACTTCAAACATGGAGAAGGGTACGGAACTTGTACATGGCCATTTTCATTTTAAAGTTCTTCCAGACGGCGCAGTCGACCAATTTTCTTATCACCGGAGTACTTTCAGACTGAAATATCACCTAAATGCAGTACACACAATTGATACCAGCAAGTCATTCAACGAAACTAACAGTGGTGCGAGGCTTCGGCAGACTACGTTAGATGCAGCGTGTGGGAGAAGTATAAACAAAGGCAAGAGAAACTAACAAATGCCATAGTGAAGTGGATAGCTACAGACTGCAGGCCGATTAGTGATGTGGAGAATCGCAACAAATCATGGCAGGTATGAGGTACGCACCATCACAAGAAGAATATACATGAGTTGTATGAAAAGGAAAGGACTGCAAAAGTGACAACTTTACAACATGCAACCCGCATGCTCTTACTGGGGACTACTGGACATCACTGGGTAACCATGATTACCTCGGAGTTACAGTGTATTCTATTGATGAACAGTGGGCGCTGTATTCACATGCTCTGACTGTAATGAAAACAGAGCAGAGACATTTGGTACTGAACACAGACTGGTTATGCTACTCCCTGATTAAAAAATTAAAAAATAAATAAAAGAAATTTTAATGTTATGATTGTGGCTCAGGAGTTTGTGGGCAGTTTTTTATATATAGTATATAATAATCTGTTATAATAAACAGATAACATGGCAATAAGCTTTTGTATTTTAACTGCAACTGTATAACCAAAATGCTGATGTTAAGTGTTTGCAGAACAAATGTTATGGCACTTCATATGGCAGAACATTTAAAGGTACAATATGTAATACTGACAGCTAGTGTTTAAAATAGTTACTGCAGTTCAAATTCAAAATACTGGAGAGAGTCGTCTCACCCGCCTCCCCAGACTCCAAGTTCACGGAGGTTGCCAGCCTGAGACCGCAGCATCCACAACAATGTTGCTAGATGCTTGTCTCACATAGCCAGACATACTTCACAGCACAGCGGAGTAGCCAATGTTAGATGCTGGCTATATTGACAGTCATAAAAGTCCATGCTCACGCAGAGCTCTGTAACCAACTGACAGACACACTTTTTGGCTTAGAATTACCGTAAGAACAGCCAAAAAAACCACAACTTCGCCTTCCTCTCCACATGCACATGCAGACACACTTCCTCGGTTTAGGATTACGATAGGAACTGCTAAAAATAACACTACCTTGTCGTCCTTTTCCACCCGACTGAAATACACACTTTATTGTCTCAGAATTACGGCAACAATCACTAAACACACTGCAAACTCACAGTCTTCTCTTCTGGATTTACAGCCCCCCTCTTGGCCTAAAATAACTCACAGTTGTCGGCTACGGCCGCTGAATGTTGTAAACAGCCGTGGCCCGCTTGTCTGGTCCTCCGGTAACGTTAGTTAGCAGGGTTAGCATGGTGGCGTTAGCCAGGACCATTTTACACAAAATATCGGGCTGTTTTCACCTGATATTTTCTGTATCCTCTCTCCTAACATGCAAAGGGTCTGTCCTGTCCTCATGTGTGTTATTTTACATAGGGGACACACAAAATATCAGGTGAAATCAGCCTGATTTTGTGTATACCCTATGTAACTTTTGTTATAAAAAAGCAGACATCTCCATATTATCTGAGGTGGTTTATTGTGACCTGATAGACACATAAAATAACACACATGAGGACAGGTCAGACCCTTTGCATGTTAGGGGAGAGGATACATATTATTTCAGGTTAAAAACAGCCTGACATTTTGTCTATCCCCTCTAAGTTATATGGTAGACAGGTGAACAAAGTGGCTAATTGAAAAACCCATATTAAACTAAATCAAGAAATCACGTTAGAGGAGGGTGAGGGAGGGACAGGTTAGCAAAGACGAGGCATCCTTGTTAGACCACACCCGCAGAGAATGGACGCATTAAACAATTCATACGTCACCTTAATGTAACAGACAAACGTATAATAAATGAGAACCTTGTTACTATGGGAAAACCCTGTTGAGTCTTTCACGTTGCTATTTGTTCCATTTAAGAGGTGAATTCGAAATGCAGCAGTTAATGCGAAGTGCAGCAGTTAAACTCCGCTCTGAGTACACGCCAATGGGTCTTGTTTCATAACGTTTTCATTTCACTCATATCTTACAACAAGATATACATGAAAACCTTCACATAGAACTAACATTGTAGGACAACACAATTCACTCATCTTACGTTAGCTGACACGCTTGCTTTCCATTATAACGTTAAACACGTTAACAATGTTAGCTAGAGAAAAAATTATATTGTTGGCAGATAACAGCACTTAGGCCTACCTCAAACTGTCAGTGATCGAGTGACATGGCACTAAGGATGTTTTATTGTGAAGAAGACCGCAGTAGGTTTTTGAAACCCCCAGTTTCCCATTTAAAACAGCGATTTTTGCCGAAAAGCGACAAGTTTGCAGGTATGCATATTGATCATATCTAGTAATGAAGTGTTAACAGGGTGGGAAATTAGCACCCGCCACCAGCCAATGGCGGGTACTTTTTCAAAGTGGCGGGTGATTTTGCCTTCTATACCAGCCACAGTGGCGGGTGGATTATAAAACATATTTTTATTTGTTACTACTTAAAACGAACACGGCATTCTTGCCCAAGCAACGGAGCGAGAAACTGCTCACCTCGGCGTAGTTGATCTGGCGATGTCATGGTGAAATGAAGCTCGAGTGACCCATGTTGACGTCCACGGAGCCGTGATATGAGTTCCGGCCTATGGTGACCGCATTGCGAGGTCACCGCGACGCGCACGGGAAAGCGAGCAGGGCTCGAGCTCCGGTGTCGTCCTGGTAGTAGCCCGCAAAACTTTCAGTCCGGCTTTACAGTCTGTACAGCGATGTGATCTTTTCACACTCTCACTCACTCACACACACACACACACACACAGGTGTGCGTTACAACACGCGCTACCTGACTGGGAACGATACAGAGAGGATTACCAACGGCCGCTGGCCCCGTGAACTAATGCTAGTCTCGTTACTGTAAGTAGGCCTAGGCTACAATAAAACCTTCAAAAGTCAATACTTATCAATGCATTCACTTGTATAGACTGGCATAAACATGTAGGAAGCGATATTTAAATCTGCTCTGTCTGCTCTGTCCACCGCGCTGTTTTACGCAAACACAGCTCTACTCTGCAAATAGCGAATTTCTTTTTATAAACAAGCAAAAATAAGAGCTGTCCCTTCGTAGTCTACTGTTTATCCTAGTTTATCTTAAAATTTGGACAAATTCTTGTAAACGTAACTGCTGGCTGAATAAACCTCCGCTGGAGCGGTAAATCTATGGATGCATATAAGACAAATACATGCATGAGGCTACTTAATATGCACGTGAATGACTCAATCTTATTTTATTCTTGATAATGATGCTGGTTGTATTATTTTGCAACAGCATCGTTTCATTGCAAATGAGACATACAAAACGAATGCGTGGCCTGCTTATAAGTTCATTCACCATTAAGCTGGGCTTTTCCACGTACACTTTTCTCTTCAGCCCCTTTTATTTTTACCTGACAACAGCCTTTCTTTCTACAAGCTTTTTCCACCAATCAGGACACTGCATACTACAATGTTTCAGTAATCACAGACTTTAACCATCACTCCTCAGTGACCTGCCTCCTAGTCTGAGATCTTTTTCTAGTTAAAAAGCCAGTTATTATGCAGTTCACATGTTTTTTTTTAGGAGTTTGTGCACACTAATACATGTAAAAATATATATATATATTACAAAGTGAAAATATCGAACAAGAATAGGCGTATTAGGTATGAATACATTTTATTTAATTGGAAGTCCGCCCCAAGAGTGTCTGCTTAGAAATATTCTGGCCCTTGGAAAAATGTAGTTGATGACCCCTGGTCTACAGGAACGGGACTCGTGCTGTGTTCAGGACATCCTCGTAAGCTGCTGCTTCAAAGATAATCATACAAGATAGTCAGTGTAGAACTTTGGTTCAACCGATTTCTCTTCATGTTATGATACGATCAGAATGTGACCAAACTGACCAAAACGCAATTTTACCATGGTCTCGCAGGCTTTTTTTTCACATCACTTTTTATTTGACTATATTAATAAAATACGTATTACTAATAATAAAAACAATAATGCATTGAAGCAATTCAAAATATGCTAGTGCACTCTTTTATAAATTTGAATTCCGGAAAAAGTGGCTGGTAAAATTGGGCATCCACCAGCCACTGTGGCTGGTGGGAAAAAAAGTTAATTTCCCACCCTGAGTGTTAACCATGGGTAACGCTTCTTTAAGTAGCCTCGTTGGGATGGGGTCCAAGAGACAGGTAGGTGGCTTAGCTGAAGAGACCTTTAACATTAATTGTTGAAGGTTTATAGGGTAAAAGCAGTCTAAGTATGTCAGGTCTTGTTCTTTCTAGCAGTCCTGCGTTTAAAGGTGAACCGTTAGAAGTTGAGGGCAAAAGGTGATAAATTTTATCTCTAATTGTTATAATTTAATCATTAAAGAAGCTCATGAAGTCGTCACTACTCAGAGCTATAGGAATAGATGGCTCAGTAGAGCTGTGACTGTCAGCCTGGCTACAGTGCTGAAAAGAAACCTTGGGTTGGCATTTCTGAGGGCCTTCCTATAGGTTTTCAAACTTTCTTGCCAATCTAAACGAGATTCTTCCAGTTTGGTGGAACGCCATTTACTTTCAAGTTTACAAGATTTGTTTTAATTTGCAAGTTTGGGAGTTATACCAAGGTAGTTTCCTTAGCTTCATCGTCTTCTTTTTGAGGGGGGCAACAGAGTCTAAAGTCGTCCGTAGACAGGCTGTAGCACTGTCTACAAAATTATCAATTTGGGAGGGACTGAAGTTAACATAAAGGTCCTCTGTTATATTAAAGGGATATTTCACCACTGGAAAGCGGAATATATCGTTAAATTAGGTCACTTATGTAGTAGAAATGTGATTTTTTTTATTTTTATTGGTGCCTTCTAGGCCGAGAAAAGCCAGAAAATGTGTTTTTGGCTCATATGAATGAAAGACACCGAATCCCAGAATGCACCTGCTTCGCTGCTTTACGAGTCCACTCCCAAGCCATGCCTACCGTTTACAGACAGGCAGAGGCATTCAATTCAACTTAAGTGTGTTTTGTCATTTCAACCATGTACATGAAACGTTTCATCGTGGCTCAAGTGGTGTTACACATCTAAAAACGACATCATATAAAAACGACATACGAAACAGGCTACATTTAGTGCACACACATTATAGGCCCCGTAAAGTTCAGCTAACACATACTAGCATTGGCCGTGAATTAGCGTGGAATGTCGAATGGTCAGCATTTAACAGTCAAACTCCACCAGCAGTTAGCTGCTGTTCGTTGAAGTTGGATGTAGTCCAGTTTGTTGTTTAATGAGCGGACACTTGCAAGCAGGATTTAAGGGACAGGTGGCTGGCTAGCTTTAGCTTTCCACCTAGCCGCTTTGGATGTACCTTCCCCGGCTAGCGGCATCGGCTGAGGTGCTGGTCTCCGTAGCAGGCGAAGCTCTCGAAGTGTGTTGAGTATTCCGTCTGTAATAACATTTCCTGCATATTCTCCGATCTGTACCAATGTATTCCGGTGGTACCTCTTTTATTGATCTCTGATTTAACCGATCTGAATCGGGGGACAGACCGTGGTTATTAGACTATGAGTGGGCGACTGCTCCAACGGAAGCACAGAGGAGCAAGTAGCACTGCACCTCGGATTACTAATATCAAACTTGGGTCATGGTTTATGACCGAAAATAGATTCGGTCAAATTGTTTAATACGAGAGCTAATGAATACCGTCTCTCCTAATCAGACCTGGCTTTCCCAGAATGCCCTCCAGTTATCTATGCAGCCCACATTATTAGCTGGGCACCACCCTGACAACCAGCAGTAAAAGGATGACGTCATCGCTGATCAGGTTTGGGAGGGGTCCAGACTACTGAGTCCGACATTGTCTTTGCATATGCGTAAAGTGACTCAACAACAATTTTAGTGATCTCCGATTTGCCTAATCGGGTATCATTACCCGTGAAGTACATGAAGTATGATCTGACTGTATTTACGGTTATTTTTAGAAGGGATTCTATATCGCCCGCTCAGGCCCCAAGGACGCACACGACCGCACCCGCTTTTCTTGGAGCCGTCAACCTCACGTTTCGCAATATAGAGCTCCCAATAACCAGAGATGGCTTCTCAGCAAGTGTATCACTGAGTGGAGAAAAACTGTTAGGAAGGCGCAGATGCTCCGGTTTAGAGCGACCACCATAATGTGCATTCCCCAGGTTTAGAGCTAGCGCTACGCTTCTTTCGGACAGTCACCCACTCGCCCGGCTGCTCGGGGTCTGCTAACAGAAGCTACAGTATGTTGGCCCGCACCAGCTACGGAGCGCTGGCTAGCTACAGAAGCATATGATTTTGATTCCATGGTGTGGAGCCGTGCCTCAAACTCACTAAGCCTCGCCTCCACAGCAGCGAATAAACTACATTACACGTATCTTTATCACTAAAGGAGGCAGAGGAATAGCTAAACACACAGAGCAGGAGAGGTAGAGGAATTAGCCATTGCTAATGGCTAAGCTAAAGTAGCTAACAGCGTTTTAACAATTGTGAGATCAGCGAGGAAGTCGCTGCAAGAGAAGATAACTATAGTGCTTGAGTATAACTGGCATAGTTTGAATGCAAACCAGGCAAATAGCCGCTAAATTAGACAATAAAGCAGAGTTGAGTACGTTTTTGCTGGAGCAGCAAACTAGCGTCCGTAACACGACAACAGGGTATCTGCACATTTTGTAACAGCAAATTTAAGGCATTTTAAGACATTTTAAGTCCTCTAAAAAGGAACATTTAAGACTTTACCATGACAAAAAAAACAGGAAAAAGTTCAGTGTGACACGACACAGAATGGTGTTGCAAAGCGTAGCGAGGCACAGCTCACCAGAACCACGCTCAAGACAGGTCACAGGGACACCACAACGTTTGTACCACGTGTTGATTCGTCTTACAACCCTGACCAGTGTTGGGCAAGTTAATTAGCCTTTCGCCGAGCCCCGCCCCCCTTAATTACGGTTGCTACGTCCGACAAACAAATCGTCAAACACGACCAGCGCGATAGATTGCCATGACGGGAAGAGGTATACCTGTGCGTGTCAGTGACCTTTTTTGGAGCAATACCTCCGCGATATCCTCCAGATCGAAGCAAAAGGGGTTACAATATGCAGTGGAGGGATATATTCAAAATATAAAAATACACAATGAAAGAGACACGACTACTAAGGCTAATGCTTACCGGTCTCAAGCGAAATGTGAGAAACCCCATGACCTGTACCTCAAATGCAACCAGCACAGCCTTGTGGACCAGGCATGCTCTTGCACTGCCGGGTAAGTTCTCTTTCATATGTTATGGTCCATTATAGTCTATTGCTAGTAGCTATTTTGTTAAAATACAATGGTATGTTAGCTAGCTAAACCTACGTGCGTGTCAAAGCCATTCAAAGCTAACATCTCTGTTGTTTTGAGAATAGCCTTTTGAGAATCAGAAGGTTTTATTTCCATTGTTGATGAACAGAATTCACAAATAGGAAATTGCTTTGGCTTAAAAGGTTATGTCATTAGTATACTATGTCATGTTATTAGTGTACTAACATAACTAATAACATTAATAACTAATGCTACTTCATTAATTCTTCTTAATTTAGTTCACCGGGGTTTTGCTCTCATATTGTGGGCCTGTGCCGTGCAAGAAGTGATGACATCTCCACAAGCCAGCCCCAGCAATGGCACAAAGCCAGGGATAAAAAAATTACTGGACAACCTGCGAGTAGTGTGGTGGCAGCTAAAGCCAAAGTCAACCGCAAGCGGAAACCCATCATGTCCAGTACATAATAAGTACGTCCCCCCCCCACAACTTTCCATGTATTCTACATCAACACCATTATGTACCATCACACTGTTCTGAATATATTTCTGTATACTGTCACATGACAATACTCACCAGCATGTATTGTTATAGGAAAGAGTTAGGGAGAGGAGTTCATGGTCTACTGAGCGAGATGACTGATGCACCCATAAGCTACATAGCTGATGAAGCTGCACCAGAGGTAGAAATTGAAGGCAGGAAATATGCATTGGGGTGCGGTCTAAGCCACCAGGTAAGATGAACAATCAAAGATGTAAACAAACCAGTCAGAATCAATAGTAGCATTACTTACTGTTGTAGAAAATATTGTCCCTCACAGGTTTATTGGGATTTCAGTAAAATCATGTTACAATTTTAAATGGTTTCACAATGTAAAAAAAGGCCTGACATATTATACACAGACACAAAAACACATTTAACAAGGATTGAACCACACAGTATCCAGAAATCTCTTTATAGGACTATTGCAGGCTTACAAAATGCAGTAAAAATAACAGTTAAAACATTTGTAATATATGATGTAGCAATACTTTGTTTTCATGCTTTGCTACTACTGTCCCTGACTGACTCTTACTTTAGTATGTGTGGCTGGAAGTTTGAAAGCATGCTCACCACATACCAGATGTGATTTATAATCCCTAACTGTGCATTAGGAATTTTGCCTGACACTATCTTGAACTTTATTTTAGCAATGGCCCTCTCTACATGCACCCTGTGCTTTGCAATGCGCTTTGTCACCAGCACATCCCCAGCTGGCATTTGCCTCTTAGACCTTGAAAACGGTGGCAGATTTAACTTCAGTCCAAGTGCCTGCATCTCTTCCTCGATTAAAAAGCCCTTATCAGCCATAATGCCATCCCCTCTTTGCAAATAGCCACTCTCTATCTTTCTCTAGTAGCGGGAGGATGCCACACTGCCTGACTAGCTCCATGTCTGACATTGCTCCTGTAAACAGGGCAGATGAAAAAAAAATCACAGCACCACGGGGGTCACAGGCAACTAGTGATTTTAGTGTGTTTGTACTTTTGTAGTTTGAATAGCTCTGGCTTTGCAACACCAGTGATGTTGGCCTTTCCATTTTTAGCTCTGTGCAGTCTAATATTGCGTATGTGGCCGGGTAGTCTACTTTGTAAGTTTCTGGCATGTTTTGTGTTTTGACATCTCTGTGAGGCCAAATTGGTAATTCACCTAATACATCAAACATATAATGAATCCAAGAATTGAAAATATTACTTGCTGCTTGCATGCTCATATTAAATCTGAAGGCAAGGCTTTTTAAGTCTTCGTTGTTGCGGAGTTTCATTAAAACAAACAGCAACTGGGTACGGAGGGGCATCTCTGCTATTTGCCAATCGTTGTGCTTGTAGTTTAGGGGTACATTTACTTGAGTGGATCATTTGGAATGTCAAATATTGTGCACAGTTGATTGAATCGTTCTTATGTAAACCCTGTACTGTATTCCAACATCTTGTGGATTTCACTGCTTTGAAGAAGTTCCAAAAACCATGACTAATAATTAGCATCATCATACATACACCATTAGTAATAACATCTGCTGAACAGGGCCTAAATTTACTTAAACTGTTTTAATTTAATAAACTGTTTATAATCTTCAACACTATGGCTAACAAATGCATAAAAAGCAGACGACAGGAGAAAAAAGCTCCACTCTTTCTATTTTAGTTAATTATGTTAATTATCTGACCATTGATAACTAACTAATTTAATTGGTGTCAACCAAGGATGCCTGGTTTTAAACTCCCTAGCCCGACTTTCAGTCCACAATGCTGACCAGGAATTCTCACCATCTCTCTCAAACAAGGAAATAAAAAAATATCACAATCTACTCTTCGGGCTGGTTTTTGGTAATGGTAACGTTAACGATCGGGTCATCATGACAGCTGTCAGCTGCAGTGTCACCTGACGTGGCAGTAGCTTTAGGGACAGACTTTTGAAAACACTGAAGTGTCTGTTTATGTTTCATATCTTGTTACTTTAAAACTTTGTTCAAACTCTACCTAGTTGCGAGAAAGTAAAGACCACGCAAAGAATGCAACTTCCCCACTAACACAGAACGTTTAGGGAACATTAGTTTTTGGTTCTCTAAAGGTTAGTTTGAACCAAACCAAAAACTAATGTTTAGGGAACGTTCCCTCAGAGTTATAACGTTCCCTAAACATTAGGGGAACCAACCAACTGAAACGTTCTCCTGTGGTTGCACTGTACCTCCACACAATGTTCCCGTTTGGTTGTTTTTGGTTTGGAGTGCGGTTTTGAAAATGTTTATTCAAACGCTCCAAATGATTGTTCTTATAAAATGTAGCTAAGTAAGATAAACAGCATAGCAAGAAAATATTTATTTTTAGGCTGATATCAATTTTGCTAAAAAACAATAGTTTTGTGCTTGACTTCAGTTTTTAACTGTATTATGTGAAACTACTTAAAGCAAGAGTCTATCAATACAACAATTTTCACAACTATGAAAATTCACCTCTTTCATTTCACTTCTAACAAGTGGTTCGGTTCAGTGTACAAAGCCAGCCGACTACACAAAGATACCAAGAACAACATTGTTGACCGTCAACAGTAGCTAAAGACTCATCCGCTCAAGACTGCTAGGCTAGCAGTGCTAGCCGGAATGCTAACACGGGAAACAGCTAGCTAGCTATGCCGTGAGCGCTGCTACACCTATGGATACATCAAAGTTGGCGACAGAGACTGAGCCTTCCGTCGGTGATGTTTTAGACAACATAAGGAACCTGGACAACAAGGCGAGAGATTTTTGGTCAACAACTTTAAGAAAGCTCTGACATGGTTGCCAGCATTATACAGCGAGTCGAGCTGAACTCAGTCGGACTCACTGAATGCACGTTCAAATTGGAGGCTGTAGCTAATTCACCATGTGCTCTATTAATACATCTGTGGTATTATCTAATGATACATCCGAGGGATGAATGTATGTACCGGTATGCTGTGAAGCAGTTTACATGGATGTAACGTCATTAGTGCTTGAGATGAACTGCGCCTCGCCTGTAAAGTGGACAAGAGCAGGTGGCAGCAGCGGGCGGCGGTGACAAAAATCCGCTGTGAAGTCGGACAGTTTCCAGCCGTATCCAGCAGCCTTCAGGCTGAACAGGAAGTCACAGAAACATTGTGGTCCGATTCCAATTTAATAAAATGTTATCAGAGAACGCTACGGCCGAATTAATCTGTGAATGACTTCAGAACGAGAGCCCTGTTAAAGGAATACGCCACTGTTTGTTGAAATAGGGCTTATCATGTCTTATCTTGTCTCCTCTAGATGTAGATAGGTGGGCAAATGCATTTTTTTGTCTCAGTGCATGCAATGTCTCAGTCGGGCGGAGCCGTCGTTAGCTTAGCTTAGCATAGTGAATGGAATCCTTTGTTGCCGTTAGCATGTCGCGAGTAAAAGTGAGCCAACAAAAACAACAAAACAACCTAATTACTTCTTGTGGCCTGCGTATTCACAACAAGTACAAATAGCAACGCAAAATAAGACTAGACGATTTCCTAGGCATATATTGATTTAGGACTATGTTGGGTGGAAGTAGCCAGCCGAAGCACTGCTACTTGGCGCAGAGATCACGCAGCTGTTACAGCCGAGAGAATCAGAGAATCACACGCAGACACAGTGGGCGAAGCACGAGGAAATACAGGAAAGTACTGACGTGAACTAGAGCTGGGAGATTTTTTTCCCCTAAAAATATCTGCAATTTTTTCATAAAAAACTCGATTTACGATTTGATTTTTCGATTTGATTTCCCCCCCCCCCCTTCCATTTAAGGCGAGACACTACAGGTGAATAGGGTAAAAAAATTTAACTTACAGATATCACCATAAAACTTTACCAGTTGATTACTCACATGAATAGGAGAATAAAATGTATTGCAAGTTTTCTGTAATTTTATGTTTAAATATGCTAATCAGGCTATATCTAATTAAATATGCGCTAATTTGCATATATTTTGAAGTGACGAATCTGACCATTGAAAAAAACAAGGTTCAAAATTATTATTGCATTTTGTTGATATATTCAATGCAAAGACATTTACAAAGGGATTTATGAATATCTCCTTTTGTCACCCGGTAAATCAGAAAATACTTCCAATAGCCTTAAAAAAAAATATTTTTTGCCCTATTTTTAGGCATAAAATGTCATAAATCAGGCAAAGAATGACATATGAACAAATCCCTCTGTAAAAACCTTCAAAATATAGTTAGGAATACGACTGTGAAGTTTGGTGTATGTAGGTGCTACAGAAGTGGAAAATCGTCACTAGGAGTGTGAGAAAAAACTCATTTTGAGAAAACGGCCTTTAAAGATTTTTATGGCAAAATTCCACTAATTTCTATCGAAAGCCATGAATTACAGACAAAATATGCCTATGGTCCAAGTAAGATCAATGTGTCACACTGTTTAACATCCAAAACTACAACCCCAAATCAGAAAAAGTTGGGACAGTATGGAAAACACAAATAAAAGAAAGTAGTGATTTCTAAATGTACTTTGACTTGTATTTCATTGCAGACAATGTGAACTAGGGATGCACCGATCCACATTTTTTCACTTCCGATCCGATCCCGATACCTGAATTTGGATATTGGCCGATACCGATACTATTCCGATACCAGAGCTGTGTTTGCTTTAATATCATTATTATCATTATTGTTGATTTTATATGATGCTGAAATAAACTCCTCAACGGGCAAGTATGATATGGACGTACGTATGCATGTATGTCCCAAAAGGCAACTTGAGGTAAGTATAAGGTCAGAAAAGGAAGTCAGAAAAACAGGAAAAATCTCATTCTGAAAACAGATATGCAACTGTAAGGGTTTCAAATTGACTGTCATGTCAATATGTATTACATTCCCAAAATGTCAAATACTTGAGTCTTGAAATATAAGAAAAGTGCAAGTGTAAAAATCTCACACACACACACACACACACACACACACACACACACACACACACACACACACACACACACACACACACACACTATCAATAAAACAGTGTGTGAACAGCGCAAATCAAGCACACTGGCTCTTGTAGCATCAACAAATCAACGTTTTAAAATGTCAAATATCTGAAATATAAGAAAAATGCAATAACTGTAAACATCTTACACACACACACTTAGTTACACACACACACACACCTCTGTTTTCACGGCTGCGCAGCGGCTGCTCTGAAACAGCGGCCGCCGGGAGACGATCCGGGGTCTCTGGGGGACGCAACAACGGGGAAATGAAACGCCACACGTCAGCGACAACACCGGGACAGACGGTTGGGAAAGTCCTGCTTTGTTTTTGCATGTTGCTGTCTTGCTCTGCGGTGTTTCCACTGTGAAGCATTTCCAAACAGCGGACACACAGGATAGCATTGAGCTAGCCACAATGCTGCTCAACGCTACTATCCTGCTAGCTGGCTGCAAACTGCGGAATGGACTTCCTGAGCGGGGACGTGTCTCATAACTCTGTGTCTCATTGAGCCGCGCCTCCGTTCAGGAAATCTATTCCACAGTTTGCAGCCAACCAGCAGACCAGCCGGCACCGGCAGGAATCACTTTTGGAGCCATTTCAGCAGACAACGTTAAAGTGCAGACATGGCTCGTGGTATCGGAAATCTCCGCAGGTTGGATCGGGAAAATCCGATACCTGAATTTCGCTGGTATCGGTCCCGATACCGATACTGGATCGGATCGGCCCCATCCCTAATGTGAACACAAAATATAATATAATATAATAATCCAAGAAAGGTCTAGTCCTTGAGGAGCAAAGATGGGCCGAGGATCGCCAGTTTGCCAACAAATACGTGAGAAAATTATTGAAATGTTTAAAAACAATGTTCCTCAAAGAAAGATAGGAAGACATTTGCTTATTTCACCTTCAACAGTGCATAACATAATTAAAAGATTCAAGGAATGTGGAAGAATTTCAGTGCGTAAAGGACAAGGGCGCAAGCCTAAGCTGGACAACCGTGATCTCCGATCCCTCAGGCGGAACTACATCAAGAATCGTCATTCATCTATAAGCGATATCACCACATGGGCTCAGGACTACTTTGGCAAACCTTTGTCAAGTACCACAATACGTAGTTACATCCACAAATGCCAGTTAAAACTGTACTGTGCCAAAAGGAAGCCCTACGTTAACAGTGTCCAGAAGCGCCGTCGACTTCTCTGGGCTCGGAGGCATCTGGGATGGACCATCACACAGTGAAAACGTGTACTGTGGTCAGATGAATCAGTATTTCAGGTATTTTTTGGGAGAAATGGACGCCGTGTGCTCCGGCGCATCATCCAGACTGTTACCAGCAACAAGTCCAAAAGCCAGGGTCTGTCAGGGTATGGGGTTGTGTCAGTGCCCTTGGCAAAGGTAACTTGCACTTCTGTGATGGCACCATTAATGCTGAAAAGTACATAGAGATTTTGGAGCACAATATGCTGCCTTCAAGAAGACATCCTTTCCAGGGACGTCCATGCATATTTCAACAAGATAATGCAAAACCACATTCTGCACACATTACAAAGTCCTGACTGCGGAGGAAGAGGATACGGGTACTGGCCTGCCTGCAGTCCCGACCTGTCTCCAATAGAGAATGTGTGGCGCATTTTGAAGCGCAAAATGCAAAAACAAAGACCCCGTACTGCTGCCCACCTTAAGACTTGTTTGCAGCAAGAATGGGACAAAATTACACCTGAAACACTTCATCACTTGGTGTCTTCAGTCCCTAAACGTCTTTTAAGTGTTGTGAAAAGGAATGGCAACATCACAAAGTGATTTTACTGTTCCAACTTTTTTTGAAATGTGTTGCAAGAACCAAAATAGGAATGTTTTTTTTTTTTGAGAAAAAAACAAAAATTATGAGGAACACATTAAATTATGTGCTATTGTAGTGTCTGCAATGAAATACAAGTCAAAGTACATTTAAAAATCACTACTTTCTTTTTTTTATTTGTGTTTTCCATACTGTCCCAACTTTTTCTGATTTGGGGTTGTAATTATTGCTTCATCCATCACTGATCATAACATCCAAAACAACACATCAACATGGCCTTCAACTGAACACCATTATATCACAAACTTCAAACTGACACAACACAACCATTACACAGCCTAGTCTCCCCAATTTACTTTACAGTCTACATATCCATGCCAGCACCATATGTAGGGCCCTCCTCCATCTCCTGCTGGTGTCTTTTCACTTTTTTGGCTATGCTTACACTTTTACGGCTCCGCTTTGCACTGGTGGAATGGACACTATTGGCTTTTGAGACCCTAACCATGTCGTCATCCTTCATTGCATTGACAGTCTGTGCTCTGAAGCCACAATTTCTCCATCACAGCCAGCATGGCAAAGGCACTCTCATTAAATATAGAAATAGCCATACTGGCTGCAGCCTCAACCCTGCTTTTCTCCCACACATATGTGGGCATGTAAGACATATGTCACTGGACATCCAGTGATACACTGGGATGAGCTTCTTATGAATCATTCAAGAGACCAATATTTAGAACAATGGAGAAAGCAAACAAAGTAGACTAAATGGTTGACAGATTATCTGAACACTGTCAGAGATACGAAGAAGAGACTGATCCTGACTAAACAGGCTCAGTGACCACTAACTGGGTCAGAGATGCACTTCCTCCTTCACTGGGAAAAATTCTGTTCACTAAGAGATTTACACTTTGGAAAAATAGCCCAAAAAATAAAACTTCCCAAAGTTAACACCAGAAAAGAAGCCGGTAGTTCTCCTGGAAGGGACAGCAGCTCCACTGACAGCTACATATGGATCTGCCTGACACAACCTGAGGGACTCACCACCATAAGATCCCAACATTACAGATTTGTTTAGTATTGTATAGTAATTATATTAGAATAGTATATATGCGACACCTACATATTTAATATGTGACATGTAGGCTATGAATTTTTGTAAACTGCTTTGAGAGAGAGACAGAGAGAGAGTGTGTTTCTCATTACCTCCGCTGTCTGAAAGCTGTCTGTTTTCAGAATGACAGTTTAAACATCGTCGTACTATGTGATGGCATTTCATCATCTGCTGTCTTAGTTTGTAATCCACTGTGTCTTCTTGCTAATGACAACTGTTTTCGTCTTCTCTGAGATGATTTTCGACGCATTTTCATTTGCAGCTACCGCAGAAATCTCAGAGCATGTGACGTGACGATTCTGAACGAATCACGTTGTCAGAAATTGGCATCAGCCAATGAGATTGCGCATTTAGAGTTAAATCCGCCTTTTTACTTTCACGATTGGTTGCTGATAAAGGAAATGACCATATTTGGATCCGACAGCATTGTACAGCAGAGAGAGAGAGAGAGAGCTTTCCAACGGTATATGAGATGACAGGGTGCAAATTATTTATACTGTATTTGGATTGAGCTAATAAAACCTAAAAACAAAATCTTAAAAAGAATCGATTTGACCTACCAACTCGATTTTTAAATCAAATTGATTTTTTTCCCAGCCCTAACGTGAACAAACAAGGTAGCTATCACACTGGGAGACAAGTTACCACATTGGTAGCTGTAAGGATATGGCGCCGAAGATGAGTTCTGTCGGGTCTGAACACTGCAGCAGTCCTTAGTTGAATCAACTAGCTGCAGCTGCCTGCAGGCAGGTAGATTGCCCGGCCACGACCCTTCACCTACTTTCCGGAAGCGCCAGCAACACACAAACAGGACGGAGAGGAGCTGCATGCTTTGGAACTAAAACGACAGAAGAAGGAGGAGGTAGCGATTGTTGAACAGCCTGAGGACGTGAGGATGAAAGCCAACAGGATCTGGTGGTGGGAGTTTGCGGGGATATGGCGACAGAAATAGAGTGTCTGTGATGTGGAGAGTGGGACAACGTACTGCCAGACAATATGAGCGTGCTGCCCGCAGTTGTGTCACACAGGGCTCGAGAGTGCGACCAATTTGGTCGCACATGCGCCCAAATTTTGTAAGGGTGCGACTAACATTTTTGGAGGTGCATTTGTGCACCTCCGCGCAGCCCCGCTGCACCTCCGCGCAGCCCCGCCCCCATTCACACACACGGCCACCGTGCAACACGGAGAGACACGGCATCGGTCCACACTGCGACATTTGTCTACAGTTTTAATTGTTAACACAGCTCTATATTGTTAAGCATGAGAGGGAAACCTGTATTTGTACCAGTGTTTCCGCTGGTAACTCTGTTACTGTGGCCGCCGCACGGCGATAAACACAGACGAAGTTATTGAATGCAACTAACTTCAGACGGAGCCTGCAAAATGCAGCGCAGTGACGATACAGACATTTCATATAGGCTACAAGACGTGTGTAACGCCGCTGACCCGCCAAAGCATTCGACCCGTGCTGGACCCGTTCATAATGAGTCAGCCGTCACTCTGTGAGTAGCATACGCTTCAGTCCATCGCTCTCTTTCTCGCTCTCGCTCTCTCCTTTATTTTGATAGGAAAGCTGAAGACATGAAAGGGGAGAGAGAGGGGGGAATGACATGCAGTAAAGGTCCGCAGGTCGGAGTCGAACCTGGCCCGCCGCGTCGAGGAGTAAACCTCTATATATACCGACTGAGCTATCTGGGCGCCCTCTTTCTCTTTTAATCTGTTATTGTTGTTGATAACAAGTGAAGGAGCTTTCTCAGAGATATATTTTTTAAATGTATCCTAGGCTATTTATTTCAGATCATTTTTGATAATTTTTTAAGTTTGGAGGATTTTGATGCTAGGGAGTGTGGCAAGCTGGTACTGTCATTGGTTTAGGCAAGGCTAAAGGGGAAGAAGGCCAAATTACAGGTGTTGTCCATCTGAGGGGCAGAGGACAGCAGGGGGGGGGGGGGGGGGGGGCTATAAGACTTTGAGCCATGAAATGCGTGCACACGTTTAATAGGCGTTCCCTCTCGGGAGCAGGTAGGGTGTTGCGCATGTGCATTTTTTCAAAAAGTGGAGAGGGCAGTTCTTTTCTAAAATTCGGGAAAATCCTCCACTATACCTTTTTGAAATGTTTTAGTTTGGCAGCTCAGTGAAGCACTTCAAACTTTTTTTGTTAATATTTTTATTTTTATATGCAGTATGATTGTGCTTCAACTAAAAAGTATTTACCTACACCTTATTCTTGTTTAAAATCATTTACATAATATAAATGAATGTATATGGAGCGTGATAAAAAGGTAACCTTGAAATTGTGGCGTTAACGGCGGCGTGAGGAAAAATTTGGGTGCACCTAAATTTTGTGCTGGTGCACCTAAATAAAAAAGTTAGGCGCACCAGTGCAACCAAGGCAAAAAGTTAGTGTGGAGCCCTGTCACAGCTACCGAGGATTTCTCAGCGTTGATCCATCCTGCAGTCCTCAACTTTTTTTTCCGGTGTGATAAAGTCAACTGGAAAAAACGCCGGATGGACCCAATAAACAGCTGTCCACAGAGTAAATGATTACTGTAAACATGACGCATGGTTATTTTACGGGATAGATCGACCCATATTAGACCTGTACTCAGAGTTGCTGCATGATATCTCTGCGCCAATAAGTAGCAGTGCTTTGGCTGGCTACTTCCACCCAATATAGTCCCAAATCAATATATGCCTAGGAAATTGTCTAGTCTTATTTTGCATTGCTATTTGTACTTGTTGTACTTAAGGCCGGACTTAATCAAATTAATCAGAATTTTCAGTGGATTAATCATGATTAATCACTATTTGCAATTACACCTGAATCCTAACCATTTTTTTTCTGAAATGCATACCAAAAGATGCTAGTGCTGTCAAGCAATTAAAATATTTAATCGCATTAATGTCATAGTTAACTCGCTATTAATCGCAATTAATCGCACATTTTTATCTATTCTAAATGTCCCTTGATTTCTTTTTGTCCCATTATATTTTCTCATTTTAATTCTCTTATCAGCATGGAAAAGTAGATTGGCTTGCATTGTGACTGTTTTAATGAAAACAACATTGTCATATACGTTATGTTCAATTTTACACTAACATTCACACTTGGATCTAATAATCTGTCACATAATGTAACGCTGTTACCTCGATGTTCCATTGCAGGTAGTACTGCAGATAGTCCTGCAGATAGTACTGCAGGTAGTACTGCCTCATGCCTGAGGCGAGCGTGGCTGGTCCTACTGTCTATGGGCTCATAGCTTCATAGCAACTGGTTTCCCGTGACTCATTTCCTGGTTCTCGTTCTCTTTCATAACCAACGTAAAATCAAGGAGAGGGTTTTCCTGCTCCAGGTTTCCCACCGTGGTCAGAAAGAACAGAGGAGACACTTTGTTTCTCTCACTGACTGTAGAGTCACTACTCGCTCGCTCTGAAGATAATCGCCGTCACGAGCCTACAAGCTACGCGGCTAGCAAGCTAAAACCGGCCGAGGCTTGTGTCTGTTTTGTTTGCGGTCTGCGAAATTACAAGACCCGCCCTTCAATCACTACTATTGGCCAGGCGTCGAAGGTAACGTAACTCCATTTGTTCAGGTCCTATCCCCTGACCAATCCACTATCCTCACCACTCGCGGTGAAATGCCTAAACCAAACCAATCAGCTGCTTCGTAGGGCGGGACATGGCGTGGCCATAGACAGTTAAAGAAGTGGACTAACAGATCCCGTTGCTCTCTCTATGCGTTACTCGTGCGTTAAAAAAATTATCGGCATTAAAATGGGTTTGCGTTAACGCTGTTAATAACGCGTTAAACTGACAGCCCTAATATATATATATATATATATATATATATATATATATATATATATATATATATATATATATATATATATATATATATATATATATATATATACAACCCCAAATCAGAAAAAGTTGGGACAGTATGGAAAACACAAATAAAAAAGGAAAGTGGTGATTTCAGTGTTTCCCCTAGGATTTTTTTTAGCTGTGGTGGCAGGTATGCCAACCAACCCCCCCCCCCCCCCCCCCCCCCCCCCGCGCTGTTTGGTAAAACAGCGCGGTGGACGAGAGCAGACAGAGCAGATTAAAATATCTCTTCCTACATGTTTATGCCGTCTATACAGGTGAGTGCATTGATATGTATTGACTTTTTACTCACAAAGGTTTTATCGTAACCTACTTACAGTAACGAGACTAGCGTTCATCTGCCCCCCCAGCGGCCGTTGGTAATCCTCGGTATCGTTCCCAGTCAGGTGCTGCACGTGTTTTAGATGTGTGAGCGTTAACGTTAACGCGGCTGCGTGTGTGTGGCGCGCAGGCAAGAATCCCGGCATGTGAACAGAGACAGGGCTGGGTTTGTGCTCTACCTGTGAAGCGCATGTCCGCGCTATTCTCCGACGATCAACATTGATACCGTGGCGTGGCGGCAGAAATTTAACTGTGGCGGTGCGCCACTTGCAAATCAACGTAGGGGAAACACTGGATTTCTAAATGTACTTTGACTTGTATTTCATTGCAGACAATACAACAGCACATAATTTAATGTGTTCCTCATGATTTTTATTGTTTTTCTTTCAAAAAAACAAAATTCCAAGGTTACTGTTGGTAATACACCAAGACGTCATGGTTTGAACTCATGCATGGCACGGAAGGTTCCCCTGCTTAAACCAGCACATGTCAAGGCCCGTCTTCAGTTTGCCAATGACCATTTGGATGATCCAGAGGAGTCATGGGAGAAAGTCATGTGGTCAGATGAGACCAAAATAGAACTTTTTGGTCATAATTCCACTAACCGTGTTTGGAGGAAGAAGAATGATGAGTACCATCCCAAGAACACCATCCCTACTGTGAAGCATGGGGGTGGTAGCATCATGCTTTGGGGGTGTTTTTCTGCACATGGGACAGGGCGACTGCACTGTATTAAGGAGAGGATGACCGGGGCCATGTATTGCGAGATTTTGGGGAACAACCTCCTTCCCTCAGTTAGAGCATTGAAGACGGGTCGAGGCTGGGTCTTCCAACATGACAATGACCCGAAGCACACAGCCAGGATAACCAAGGAGTGGCTCTGTAAGAAGCATATCAAGGTTCTGGCGTGGCCTAGGCAGTCTCCAGACCTAAACCCAATAGAGAATCTTTGGAGGGAGCTCAAACTCCTTTCCCAGAAACCTGACTGATCTAGAGAAGATCTGTGTGGAGGAGTGGGCCAAAATCCCTCCTGCAGTGTGTGCAAACCTGGTGAAAAACTACAGGAAACGTTTGACCTCTGTACTTGTAAACAAAGGCTACTGTACCAAATATTAACATTGGTTTTCTCAGGTGTTCAAATACTTATTTGCAGCTGTATCATACAAATAAATAGTTTTAAAAAAATCATACATTGTGATTTCTGGATTTTTTTTTTTTTAGATTATGTCTCTCACAGTGGACATGCACCTACGATGACAATTTCAGACCCCTCCATGATTTCTAAGTGGGAGAACTTGCAAAATAGCAGGGTGTTCAAATACTTATTTTCCTCACTGTATTTCCTTCCCTGCTCTTCTCCGTCTCTCTGTCACTTGTATCTGCCAGTGTGTTAAAGTCAGAGTCCCGACCCGACTCTTAGCAAACAAGCGATTTCGCCTGCTATAGAAAGTTAACTAGTCGTAGTTAGAATGAATGGACCAGTGAAGAGGGCCCGTGTATTTTCACATTTGAAAAGACTGAATACCGAAATTGCTTTTCTACAGGAAACACACCTGCGCGTCCAAGATCAAGTTTTGCTCCGGAAAAATTGGGTAGGGCAAGTGTTTCATTCCTCCTTTAGTAGTCGGGCTAGGGGTACAGCAATAATAGTTCATAAAATGATACTATTCACAGCTTCTGAAATAATCTCAGATCCTCAAGGACGCTATACTGTAGTATCAGGCAGGCTTTTCCACACCCCTGTGGTGTTAGTATACGTTTATGCTCCCAACTGGGACGATGCCAACTTTTTCAAAAAAATAATGTCCTTATTGCCAGATCTGAACACTCATCGCCTAATATTTGGTGGGGACATGAACTGTGTGATGGATATGTCCCTAGACCGGTCAAACCCTAGGGTTATACCCACATCAAAGATGTCCAGGGCTCTCTCAAGTCTCATGACTCACATTGGATGTGTAGACCCATGGAGATTTTTGTTCCCCAACAAAAAAGAATTTTCGTGTTTCTCTCATGTACATCAGTCTTATTCGAGAATAGACTACTTTTTCATTGATAAGTCTCTCCTCTCTTCCATTGAATCTGTAGAATATTCAGCAATTGTAGAATCGGATCATGCACCTGTAATACTGGATATTAACTTTACACTGAATTATTCCTCAAGACCAGTCTGGAGGCTGAACACAGCCTTACTTTCAGATACAACATTTTGCCAGTTCATCTCCAAAGCAATAGATGATTTCCTTTTAACTAATCAGAATGACACCATATCGCCATCGATATTATGGGAAACATTAAAAGTTGTTTTGAGAGGCCAAATAATATCGTTTGCGGCAGCACGCAATAAAGACAGAAGGCAAGCACAGGAAAACCTAATCCATTCTATTTTGGAAATTGATCATCAGTATTCTAAGACCCCCACGCCGGAACTATGTAAAGAAAAACTAAATCTCAAAGCCCAGTATGATATATTGTCCACAGAGAAAACAGAATATAACCTGTTGAGGTCACGTGCATTTGTTTACGAACATGGTGAAAAGGCAGGACGCCTTCTTGCTCACCAGCTCAAGGGCAGGTCTGCATCTCGTCTTATACCTAGTATTAAAAAAAGAACTCAAGGGTTGACAGTAGACCCCCAGGAAATTAATAATACCTTTAAGGACTTCTATTCAGAATTATACACAACAGAATTCCCCACTGACACTTTGCACATGGAGGATTTTTTAGAAAACTTGAATATCCCCACAATTTCACAAGATCAATGCGAAAACTTAGAAAAACCTTTGGATGGGCAGGAAATTGAGAAATCAATCAGGGAAATGCAGAGCGGAAAAACTCCTGGACCGGACGGTTTTCCAGTTGAGTTTTATAAAAAATGTTCATCACAGCTAACACCTCTGCTTCTTAGCTTGTTCAACCATTCATTTGAAAAGACAGCCCTCCCGCAGAGCCTTACAGAGGCCCTTATCACAGTTCTGCTGAAGCCTGGTAAAGATGCAGCGGAATGTAGTTCTTATAGGCCTATATCTTTGTTGAATGTGGATGTGAAGATACTCTCTAAAGTTTTGGCTGCTAGAATAAATACAGTGATAACAGACATAATTTCAACTGACCAAACAGGTTTTGTTAGGGGGCGTCATTCGTTCGTTAACATCCGTAAGCTTTTAAATGTAGTGCATTCTCCGACGTCTGGGGATGGACCAGAGGTGGTTGTGTCCCTGGACGCGGAGAAGGCATTTGATAGGGTCGAATGGGGCTACCTCTTTCATGTACTGACTAAATTTGGATTTGGACCAAAGTTTGTGTCTTGGATTCGACTGTTATATTCTTCTCCAAAGGCTGCAGTAGTCACTAACAAAGTACGTTCCCAGTTTTTCCCTCTATCCAGAGGAACGCGTCAGGGTTGCCCTCTCAGCCCATTGCTATTTGTTTTAGCAATAGAACCTCTATCAATAAAGCTTAGAACCACACAGTCTATAAAGGGAATTAGAAGGATGGGTATGGATTATAAGATTTCTTTGTATGCAGATGATCTTTTAATTTATGTAACGGATCCATTATCTTGTACACCAATGATTTTGAAGATTTTGGGGGACTTCAGTATATTTTCAGGATATAAAATTAATTACTCAAAAAGTGTGTGTTTCCCTATCAATGCTGGGGCTCACCAAATCCGGGATGCAGACTTGCCCTTTTGTATTTCTAAAACTGGGTTAAAATATTTGGGAATTCATGTCACAGCTACATTTTCTGGTCTGTATGGGAGTAACTTTACTCCATTATTTGAAAAATTAAAATCTGATCTCCAGAGATGGAGTACTATTTATTTATCTTTGGCTGGGAAAATCAGCTGTATTAAGATGAATGTGCTGCCTAGATTTCTGTACTTATTTCAAAGTCTTCCATATTTTCTTCCAAAGTCCTTTTTCCGCTCAATAGATGAGTTACTTTTAAGTTTTTTGTGGGGAGGTAAAAATGCAAGACTTCGTAAAACATTCTTCGAAAGGCCTAGGCAGAGAGGTGGGCTTGCTCTCCCAAATTTCATGTTTTATTATTGGGCAGCAAACTTGCACAAAGTTCTATTTTGGTTTCAAGCTCCTAATACAGACTGGTGCAGGGCAGAGGCCCAGTTTAGCAAATTGTCATCCCTCGCTGCATTGCTAACATCAAAACTCCCCTTCTCCCCCTCATGCTTTTCCTCTAGCCCAGTAGTAAGTTCAACATTGAGGATTTGGATGCAATTTAGGCAAGCATTTCATTTAACTGATCTTTCCATGCTTAACCCTGTCTGTAATAATCATCTTTTTCCAGCCTCCAGACTAGATGACACTTTTAAACAGTGGGAACTCATGGGCCTTACTACATGTCAAGACTTTTTCATAGAGAAGGTTTTCCCAAGTTTCACTGAACTGGCAAACAAATTTCAAGATCTAGCTTTTTCAGATATCTTCAGATTCGCCATTTCATTCAAACAAACACCCCATCATTTCCTCAATTACCTAAGCCCTCACATATAGAGGATGTTTTGTTGACTCCTCTGACCTTGAGGGGTCAAATTTCTACCATTTACAATTTGATTATGTCATTTAATAATGTGTCCATGGAGGGAATTAAAACAAAATGGGAAGAGGAATTAGGGACAAACATCTCAGAGGCGGTGTGGGACAGAGCTTTAGGCTGGGTGAATGGAACCTCCTCTTGTGCGCGTTTAAATTTGATTCAGTTTAAAGTTCTACACCGCATGCATTATAGTAAGGCTAAACTAGCCAAAATATACTCAAATATAGACGACATATGTGATCGTTGTGGACAGGACCAAGTGGATCTTTCTCATATGTTTTGGTCGTGTCCGGGGCTTGGAGAATTCTGGACATCAGTGTTTAAAATTCTAAACGAAGCCTTTGATTTAGATTTACAACCTAGTCCCATAACAGCTATATTTGGGGTCCAGGGGAGTGGAGTTTTTGTAATGCCCAATAGCAAAGAGAATGTAGTTGCTTTTGCAACTTTAATAGCAAGGAGAAGGATACTGATGGAATGGAAATCAGAAGCACCGCCAAAGGCCTCCGTATGGTTATCTGACATGATGATGTTTCTAAAAATTGAAAAGATTAAATTCTTCCTTAGAGGGTCGACTAAGAAGTTTTTCAAAACTTGGGACCCCTTACTGACTTATTTTGAAAACCTTACCGTACTCCCTTCTCCATAATCTGCTTTATCAGTAAAGTACAAATTTTTACACTGACAGCTTTCATTTATAGAGCCTCCTTTCCCCCTCCCCCCTTTTTTTTTCTTTTTTTTTATTTTTATTTATTTTTTTTTATTATTTTTTTTTCTTTTCTTCTTTCCTTTTCTTCGGCAGTTGGGGTGGGGGGATGTTTACAGTGTCTTTAAAGGAATGTAATACCACATTGTGATTTACACTGTAGTTAAGACAATAAAAATACAATGTCAAAAAAAACTAGTCGTAGTTAGTTTGTGATGCATTCAGTGCACTTTGGAAACAGGAGATGAGCCCCTGGTCTAATGCGCCACCTGGCTTGAGAAAACCATTCTCAAAGACTTACTTTTAGTCATTATTTGGGTAGCACACATATTCTGAATGCCTTCGGCAGAATTCAAATGAGCCATTTTAATCTAGATTAATTCCAAGATTACAGTGAGATTAATCTAGATCAAAAACATTTATCTATGCCCACCACTAATAAATAAATAAATAAATAAATATGGACTGCAGATGGTAACTAGCATTAGCTAACTCTGGTACAAAACATCTTTCCGTAAGATTAATGTATTTTGTACATTGTCCCCGACGAATAAACTAATTATGTATTTTTATATATATATATATATATATATATATATATATATATATATATATAGTGTATTTATTTTATTAAAGCAATTGTATTTTTACCACTGCTATTATATAATTCATTACATGCCGTACTTTATCATTCCAATATGCATCTTTGCACACTACATTTGCACTCTACATCCCACTCCATTTTTTTTTTCTTATTTGTATAGTTTCTGATTTCTGATTGTTATATTATTTTTTTAGGCCTTTTATATTTTTTGTTAATTTTATATTAAGTTTGAAATCCCATCAAGTTTGCCTGTTCATTTATTCCTGCCAATATATAATAATTCATTCCTGCTCATGCACAGACAGTTTAAAGTAATAGTAAAATTGGTACCACAGTTGTTAGTTATTTAAAGGTTAGGGGAATGTAAAAAATACAACCAGATCTGCTGTCATTGCTTTAATTGGAGGACAGAAGTTGCTCCACGTTTCCCCACTTTTTGCTACAGCTGATAAATTACCTGGACTTCATTCAGCGGATTGATTGATAGCTGTTTTCCAGAGTGAACAGAACTGCGTCCATGGCAACACTCTGCTTTTGCATGACAACAGTGTGTTATACTTAGCAACAGTCTGTTATCATTAAGGGTGCTCTACCATGGATGTATTAAGAGCGCACTACTCGTGAGAACATTTTCTACATGGAGCTAAAATGGCGGCCTCCCTACATTCAGCGGTCTGGCAGTTCTACAAGGTGTCTGAACGGCGGCAGAACAGCGGTTGGACCGCGGAGCGAAGGCGGTAGGAAGACGGCTACCGCTTTTAAAAAGCGGCTGCCACCGGTGGTGCGCCGGCAAACGTGTTTGCGATTACGCCATTCTGACGCTTCTGCTGCCTCTGGAGCACCGCCGGTGGTCCGCCGACTCATTGCTATCTGGGAAAAAGACAATACATTAGCGATTTGCAACGTGTGTGCCAAGGAAATACCACGAGGCAGAAAGCTCCAAAGACATTTCAACACCACCAACCTCATCAGACATTTGAAGGTTAGTCACGGAAAGGAGTATGAGCAGTTTTCAAAGTTAGCTAACGCTAAGGCAGAGCGGAGGGTTGCAGCTCTGGCGCCGCTCACCCAGCTGTTTTCCCTGTGTGTGTGTGTGTGTGTGTGTGTGTGTGTGTGTGTGTGTGTGTGTGTGTGTGTGTGTGTGTGTGTGTGTGTGTGTGTGTGCTGAAAAAATGTCTGCAGCGATTGAAAGGAAATTATTTAGATTTTGAGCTAGGACAAAAAGCCAAACAATTACTGATACATTCTCTAAACATGTGTGACGTAATGGCATAAATTTCAGTTCATAAAAGCAATCGGTGATCGGCCCCAAAAATCCTGATTGGAGCACCCTTAGTTATCAAGAAAATAATAGACCGCATTCTACATTAGAATTCAGCCAAGCCATGTAATAACTAAAGGTTACAACCAGGGATGGAAATTAAATTTTTTGTCCACCGGCCACTGTGGCTGGTGGATTTCAAAATCTACCAGCCACTCAATGTTTTTACCAGCCACTTTCTTGTTTTTAACCGACAATGTGTAACTGCATGTGAAAATTAATACTACAAGATCTACAATACTTAAGCAGTTTATTTAATCTCAAGTCTCAATGAAACACTGACACTTTCTCTTTCCCTCTTATACATAAACAAACCACGAACTGATATACATTTCATTAAATGAGTAGGGCAGATTAAACAAAAAACTAACATTCCTCCACCCATCCTCCCCACTCCTAGTACAATTTCTCCTAAACAGTATTTTCATCTTATCCAACTGGGCCGTCTTCAGGCTGGTAAGTGCCTTCATGGCAGCCGTATTCTCCGGGGCTGCTTTCCCCTGTGCTCTCTTTTTTACCTGTATGTGGCATTTGGACGATTCGTGGTCTTTTATGGCTTCCAGTTTTAGGTTTTTAGTCCCAACAATGAAACTATTAGTTTTGGCATCTTCTGAAGCGTGTTGACGACATACAGAGCAGTACATTATCAGATTTGTCTCGTCGTAAACTAACCAATCGCGGAACTCCCCATTGTCTGCTTTTCTCCATCGTTCTTTAAAAAAAACGTTTTTTTGACTTTCGCCTCTTTGTCCACTGGCTCCTCCTGAGATGTTTTCTCAGCGGACCTTTTAACGCCTGCGATGTAACGCCACATTTTTTTTGAAGGTGCGCTGCCTCTAAAGTGTCAGGGTGAAACAGTATGCTATTTTTATTTACCCGCCACGGTGGCCGGTAGGTGAAGCGAGTTTACCCGCTACACAAAACAAAATCACCCGCATTTGGCTGGTGGCGGGTGCTAATTTCCATCCCTGGTTACAACGTTAGGGGAACATTAGGGGAACGTTCTCTAAAGGTTACAACGTTAGGGGAACGTTATCTAAAGGTTACGTTAGGGGAACGTTATCTAAAGGTTGCAATGTTAAGTGAACGTTCTGAGAACGTTTGATGTAACCAAAAACTAACATTCCCTAAACGTTAACAAAACTTTCCATGGGAACCAAAAACTAACCACAAATTAACCAAAAACTAACCTTCAGGAAACGTTCCTGCAACCAAAAACGAATGTTCCCGCAACCAAAAATTGTTAGCTGGGTTGTTGTTGCTTAGTAACGTTAAGTGACTTCACGTCAGATCCAGGGCACGGCCACGGAAGCGCCAAAGGTCCAAATGTCAGTGTTTCACAACACAGCCTTGGTGAATTTATGAATGAAAGTGAGAAAGTTCTGTCACAAAACTATGTTTTGTTGCGTATCGTCGCACTTTTGTCAGTGGGTATACGGAAATCCTTGACCTTTCCTAGTGGGTATACCTTCTTTATACCAGCGTATCACGTAGCAGGGCCCGACATAAGCAATGGCCCGATGGCCCGGGGCCAGTTAAAGAGTATGTCGGGCTAGTTGATTGGCCAGTTATTGGCCCGCACGGGCCAGTGACAGTGTCTCTGTCTGCTGCATCAGCAAACGTCATACAGAGTGGCGCGAAGCTTGTGAATGTTAACTAACATTTCACATTTTCACCTCAGGTAATTTATAACGTTAGTTAAAATGTCAAAGAACTATGAAGCTAATGTGAGAAAGAGGGCATTCTTAGCGTCATGGAAAACACAGTAGCCTACACCTGGGTGGAGAAAGTCGATCACGGCATGTAGGCCGACGGTTCGTTTGCCGGCAATTTCCAACAAAAGCTGACCAGCCAAACCAACAAAATGCCACGCAGCTTCAAACACAATTCATTTGGATACAAGCGTTGCATTTTAGAAAATAGACGGGATTGTGAACAGCGATGTCCGCGCTGCGCGCACACACACACTCATACACGGCAGAGCCGAGGTGTGCGCGTTACTTCACGCAGCACATAACTGACTGGAAACGATACCGAGGATTATTTAGCCTACTGCTACTGCTACTGGCGCAGATGAACTAACGCTACAGTCGTTACTGTAAGTAGCCTACAATAAAACCTCCATGATTAAAAAGTCAATACTTATCAATACCCACCTACCTGTTCTACAGGCATCAACATGTTTCAGTCTGCTCTGTCTGCGCTGTCCACTCGCTGTGCAAACACAGCTCTACTCTGCAAATAGCGACTTTTTACAAACAAGCTAAAATGAAATATGTCGGTTTGTAGCCTAACTGTTTATCTTGAACTTTGGACAAACTCTTGTAAACTTAGCTGCTGTCTTAACGAACCATCCTCTCCGCTGGAGCAGTAACCTGTAGATGTATCATAAGACCAAAACATATACATGTGGCTACTTAATATGCACGTGAATTACGTGATCGTTATGTCCGCGTTCTTCATTCTTGATGATGTTGCCAGTTGTATTCTTTTGCAACAGCATTGTCTTATTTCAAATAAGGCATTCATGATGAATGCTAGCCTGCTTATCAGTCCATTCATCATTAAAGCTGCTGTTTTCCATATCAACTTTTTGCTTCAGCCTCTTTGACAGTGACATTTTTACCTGACAACAGGCCTTTCTTTCTGTAAGCATTTCCCACCAGTCAGGACACTACATACTACAACGTTTCAGTAATCAAAGACTTTAATCATCACTCAGTGAACTGCCCCCTAATCTGGGAACTTTTTCTAGTTAAGTAGCCTATCTAGTTATCGTTATGGATTTTCCATGTTTTTTTTTTGAGTTTGCTTACACTAATACATGTAAAAAAATATATAGCATTAATTTAGTAAGAAAGTGAAATATCAAACAAGAATATGCTTATTAGGTATAAATACATTTTATTTTCTTTGTTGAAAGTCCGGCCCCCGGAGTGTCAGCTTAAAAAAATTCTGGCCCTTGGAAAAATGTAGTTGATGACCCCTGGTCTAGCTTTACTGCTAATGGCACAACATACAGTGACAGTGGCTAGCTGGGTTATAACCATTTTCTGAAGCTTCATGGTAGGTGCGGCGTATATTTTCCTGCTTTTTTGTCCTTTGCCAATCACACCTACGATATTTCTTTCAGGGCCAGTAAAAATTTAGAAGGGGCCAGCAAAACTCTGATCTACTGGCCCCGGGGGCCAGTAGGGATTTCTTTTTATGTTGAGCCCTGCACGTAGACTACACCACTGACGGGAACAGTGAAGAGACAGCTCACTTCAATGCAGCGTAAAAATACTTCTGAAAATAATGTAAAATAAAGATTGTGTGCTGGTCAAATTGCGGTTGAACAAAAAAAAGAAAACGCATGTTGAGTCGGACTCTGTCCCACATGAAAGTTAAGACCTCCTTATCATAAATTCCAGATTTTAAGACATTTTAGACCTTAAAAATCAAAATTTTTATTTAACCTCTTAAACCCGAGCGCCCCCGGTATCGGGAGCGGTGATTTAACTCAGAGCAAACACCATACATGGGCATGCCAAACACGTAGCAACATGTTCATGTAGCATATCTGCTTAACGGGACGGTGTAATGGCAAAAATACTTCTAAAGCACATTCTTTTATTAGGATTTATCTGATTACTGTATGTGTTAACTTAAGAAAAAGGTTTCTAACAGATGAACAGCTAAAACTATAAACTTTGATTAACTGAAGACTGAAGTGTCTTTTTCGCAAGGTCTTTACTGACGTGTGTTTAGAACAAGTTTAGATTAGACACCGTAAACAATATCCTACAGTGTCTCTAAAACAGTTTTCTATTCCCCGGCAGCTGATACAAGGAAAGGTGTTATGACTTGGGTTTTAACTTGGCCAAAAGGCATGACATGACTCTTTGCTTTTTGTTTGTGTAACTGGGTCTTTGTAAGATCCATGAGGGGGGGGGGGGGGGGGGGGAGGAAAGCTGTCACCATTTGTTTTGATTCTCTATATGTTGGTTTTCTGTGAGTTAAAGACTCAGAGCGCTCTTGCATAGCCACCGAGGTGGATGTGTTACAGCATTTCTCCATTGGTCAATGAGAATAAACACTCAATAACCAGACTTTGATTTCTGCTCACTGGTCTTCATTTGTTTCACTACAAGCTTTAAACCTTTTATTTACTTACACCGTGTTGAACCGAGATAACTTCCACAACAATTTGGTGCCGAAACCCGGGATGGATGGACACAAGAAGAGATCTCTCCAGGCCCTGAAGTCTCGCGAACCAGGAGATTAATCTCCTGCCTCTAACCTCGACCATGAAAAGGGTTTTCTTGAGAGAAAGAGGCCAGGGAAGGGAGAGACTCTCGACTGTTCCACTCCATTCCAAACGAACGGAAAACAATTTCAACCAACACGGGTAAGATCAAATTTTAACGGATTTAATTGTAAATTCAATATCTTTGAAACAAACCCTAAAAACAAATTGAGAAGAATCATAATTGTAAAGAAACATAATGATTGATTAAGGACCAGGGAAAACAAAGGCTGGGTTGGATTTGAGTATTTGAAACTGGGTTTTTTATGTTTTATTTTGTTTATTAAAGGGGTGAATTTAACCATTTAATAATCAAAAGTAAGGACTATTTCAGGAGGCATTTCAGGCAAAAGACGGACATATTTTCCAAGTTTTCTCACGAACGGAGTGACTAGATTAAGCAGCCCTGGTTCTAAGTAATAGTGGGACCAGGGACCGTCCCTGTTAATCAAAACTAAGCAGCTCTAGTTCTAAGTAACAACCAAGTTTCTTGGGACTATTGCGATACTGCTCTTAGCAGCTCTAGTTCTAAGTAACAACCAAAGGAACAACCAAGTTTCTTGGGACTATTGCGATACTGCTAAACACGTTTAATCAGCCCTGATCCTAAGTATTCTTGGGAGTAAGGGACTGTCCCTGTTAAATGAAAGAGAACAGCCCTAGTCCTGAATATTTATATTTATATTTGGGATTGGGGACCGACCCTGTTCAGGACATTTCTTTTTTCTCCTAATAGTTTTAGGGAGAGGGAAGATACTGTCCAGGATTTTACTCAGTTTGTCGACTTAAAACGAGAAGACGCTTTTCCTCTTGGCACAGGGACGCACAGGTCTAGGTTTTTTCCCTCTGTTTTACTAATAAAACGGAGCTTTTGGGACGACGGTTCCGATCGTACGTAAGTAGCTACTTCAACTTTTGTTTTTCCCAAAATGGGGAACAAAGGTTCAAAGTCACTAGAGCCTTCAGGCCCGATAGTGGAGGAAATGGAACGGAAATATGGACGGGGTTGTTTGAGATGCTTATCTGATTGGTCAAAAAGTTATGGTTTTCCAGAAAATGGGTCATTTAGTGATGTAAAATTAAGAATGCTGAAACAGGATATGGAAGGTGCAGAGAGAAAGCTGAAGGCAAAAAAAAAATCGATTAAAACAGAGGTTTTGATTAAAATAGAGGATTGTGAATGTTTCAATGTATGGATGAAAGAAACGGAAAGTAGATACAGGGAAAGAATGCTATAACACACATACACCTATAACCTCCTCATCAGCTCCACAACCTAACCCAAGTCCATGTTCTGAGTTTTCCAGTCCAATACAACCAGGAAGGACGAGCTGGGAAAGAGAGAGGACGAAGAGGACACATATTTCTGTGCACCGCCGTCCAAAACCCGACTACCGGACAGAACCGCCACAGCAGTCCACACTGCATCAGGTGGAAAGGAACAACAGGACCAAAGAAAGAACAAACAAAGTAAGAGACTTGACGAAACCATGTTTGAAGCGTGTGTCTGCATGTTAACAGGCTGGTGGGCAACATATGGAGCGCGGACCCAAAAGAGGCCGCGGCCACAAAGAGCGTGGTCGCGCCAGGCCAGGAGGCCGAGGAGGGTACCGTGGACGAAATAATGAGCCCTACAACCCAGACCACTGTTGGTACTGCAAGGACTTTGAACATTGGGTATGTAACTGCCCGAAGAAAGCACAAAACATCTCAGAGGGAGAACAACATGCTGACTGACTGAGTCTCAAAGCTGATTGAGGACGGTAACACAGACACACACACAGACACACACACACACACACACACACACACACACACACACACACACACACACACACACACACACACACACACACACACACACAGCTTCATGCAATGAAGAAATGCTTTGCACTGATACACAGTTTTTTTTGTTTGCTATTAGGGACAAATCGATAGGGTAAAAAGATTGTTATAGACAGGTTTAACCAACATACTGATCTTTTTAGATCCTATAAGAAATGCCTAATTGTGTATAGTTATAGTAGGCCCACTTTATTTTTGGTATTTGACACCATGGGGTTATAAATTTAATTATTAGAGTTTTAAAAGGATTGACATGTACAGCTCACTGTTCATTTCCTTATTGGGTAAATTGAGTTTACTAATTCTATTTTTAGGTAAAACTGAACAACAAATCAGAAAGTTTTCTGACAGACTAGTGGTTGTTTTTCTTTCCTCTCTGGAAATGCTAGAAAAAAGGAATGAACCACTCTTATGCTTTTTATGTGTATTACTGATCTTTAGGATCCATAAAACAAATAGAAAAAGGCTCAGTTTTGCTTCCTACAAAGTATGAGTTGTAAACTTATAGGCAGACACTTAATGTGTCTATTTTGGTATTAGGGTTGTTCCCATGTTTCCAGTTGTGCGTCTTGATAAAAATCTTTTTTTGACTGATTATTCTAAATGCACACTTTTGTTTACATTTCAAGTGTTTCTCTCTGCCAGCCTGTTAACCTCCTGGCTGAGAGGAAGTACGTTGTTGCCTACAGAGGTACACATGAAGCCATAACAATCACACTGTGCTTCTTTTGTTTTCATTTTTGTCACAGCTGAAGCAGAAGAGTTTTTTTGGGGAAAAAAATCAGGACATTTTTAATGAATGAGCGTGAGTGTTCTTGTCTACTGGAAGAATAAATGTGCAGTATGACTAAAAACTTGACTGATGAACTTTTCAGACTCTCTCACTCAACTGTCTCATATTTGTTCATCTTGTCTCCTACAGATCAGGAGACTAAATCAGGACGTTTTTATGACAAACTAGACTGACTGACTGACTGGACGGATTGTTATGAAGAAAACTTTCGCCACAGCGCGTGTTTGGGCCTGCAGTGTTCACCGTTTGGGTGAAGTCTGTGCCTAACACTTTTCCACGGTAAAAATAACGCTTTTTCCAATTGATGTTTCACCAATTTTTTGCCTCAGGGTACCGCGTTGCTTCTGAGGGAAAATTGTGGTCATCAAAAACGTCGCTCCAACCACCGGCCTCAAAAACATCAGTATCCGATAAAACAGGAAGCGATCGATGTAACCGTACGGGTTCTCGTTCTTAACTCCTTATTGGCTGTTGGAGTCATTTTTAACCATATTTTGATAAACGGTGTGCACACAAAGATTTTTTTTAGATGGAGAGAACATTGGGGTTTTTGTCAAAAACAGTTAGATATCACTGTGATCTGACATATAGTTTGGGGTAAGACTAAATTGGGATTTTTTGGTACATGAAACATGTTTATTACTGTATTATCATTGTTGAACTGTTTTCCAATATACTTACAAATCAATTAGCTGCTAAAACCATTTATTTGGCTGACAGGATTGCTACAACATTTTCTTAGAGGCGTTGAATAGATGTGTGTTACAATGCAAAAGGAGGAGTGTTGTTTTCTTTTCCTTACAGGGAGCAGCTAAGGTGGGGGCTTTCACACACGCACACACATACCCAAAGATAAGATGGGGGAGGAGTTGTGCATGTGGGGGAAGGAGACATTTGGATTTCAAATTTAGGTTCAGCAATGTTGATTCTGATACACGTTCTTGTCATAGATCGTACAATGTGATATGTTTTCTAGATACAAATTGGATAAATAGACTAAAGCACTCAGGGCCAGATGTACTAACGCTTTTGCGCCCACTTCAGGCGTATTTGTGTCGCAACGTGCGCGTAAAATCATGGCGAGGTATGTACAAACAGGCCGCAATGATGTAAAAGCGCAAACTGCATGTCGTGGGAGCTGAAAAGGGCAAATTGCGTTTTTCGTGTCATGCATATTTATTCATGGGAGGGTCGCGGGGAAAGTGGGAGTTTACCGTAAAGAGATGGGAGGGGAAGCGTAAAGAGCGCTTAATTACGTATTCCGCGGTATGTACAAACACCGGCAGTGATAGCGCGCCTCTATTTTGCGGTGAAAATTCTCCGCCTCTTAAAAGCAGGTGTAAACCTGGAAGCGGGTTTCCTCACATATGCCTCCTGGTGAAATGACAGCAGTAATCCGAGCAAGACGAAGACATAGGCCAAGGAGACGAGCTGAAAGGAGTTTTGCCACAAGGATCACAGATTAAGCAGCCATGCAAGATTACAGTTACTGGAAGAAATCAAAGATGACATCGAATCTCCGACTCAGAGTTCACATTCCAGCAGTTGTTCAACTCCCCGCTACATTACACATATTGGCATCAGGATAATTTCAAACAGTCATAGCATCAGCAGTGGGAATATCGCAGTCTGCACTCAGCCGTATCATAGCACAAGTACTTAGTTTACGCTATAGTGGGCGGAGAAAGGCGCTAATTACGGATGACCTGCAGGTTTTTGTAAATATGGCGTAAACTACGGTATCATTGCGTTCGCTATCTGCGGGTGAGCCATGGCGCTGATAACGCTACGTTCGCAAATGTACGTACATCTGGCCCTCAGTGCTTAGTTTAAAGTTGTGACTATGCTAAATACTAGACAGCAATTAGTATTACCTGGTGTTGCAAACATGATAAATAAGATAAACTACATAGTTTTGTTGGGTTTATCTGAGCTTATTGGTTAAGACAATATTGAAACTGATTCGGGTTTATAGAGACTACATTCTATCAGCATTTAATATTGTACTCTAGTGGGATTTCAGCAGAACTGCACTATAGATTTTGGTTGCATTTTAGTTACTATATGATAAAATTGTTTAAACTATTAACATGATGTTGAAAACGTTTTGTTTTGGTGATTGTTTTAACTTTTGTTGCTTTTATACAGGTATTTCTGTGTAAGACAGGACAGTGTTAATATAGAAACCACTAAAACATTATTTATATATACTGAGTGTTTGAGTCATGTGTTTTACATGCCTAAAACAGGAGGGATAATAGTAGCTTCATAAATAAGAAGTTAAAAGTATAAAGTGTTCACATCATTTGGATTTTTAAGTAAATTTTAGTAACAGTTAAGGTTCAGTAGGTAATTTGTTTAGACTAAAAACAGTAGCACATTACACAGACAGTCTGTGAAAAGATAATGTTCCTCTGTTTTCCTAAGTTTCCAAGAACAACTACCAATCAGAGCCGAGGAATCTCTGCATAGTCTCAAATGACTGCTCATGAACTGCAGTAAAACTGAATGTCAAATTGAATAAAAAATGATCAATATTCTGTTAGTTCATTGCCTATTTCTCACCTAAAATCCTTTCAGGAACATATTTTAGTAATGCAAAATTAGATGAAATATGGGAAAGTTTTCCCTAATGCTATTAGGAACACCAGGAAGAGACAGAGGGAGGTGGATTTGATTCCACAAATGATCTGATTGGTGTAAACAAATATTGAGATGTTTTTATCCAAGTGGCCAGCTAGCTGTAGCTTTAAATGACATCACTACTTGCATGGTAGCTTTTCAACATTAATGGCCTAATAAAATGCTCATAATTAGGTTTGTAGTGTTGGCTTCAAAATATTATTAAAATAGGATAGTGTGATGGGGAAACCTTTTAGTACCATCATCACTGACAGCTCTGAGGAGTCATAATTAAGATCAAATACTAAATAATTGATATGTCTATGATAGTCATGCGGTACCAAAACATTGTTGTGTTCATTTTTAATTTTCCCAGTCCTTAGTTATTTTAAATACAGTCTTTGTATTTTTCTAAATCTGATTGACTTGCACTAAACAACCCTTAAGAGTAACAAAAACATCTTTAGGGATAGGACATCTTCCCTCCACCGCTCAGTGCGAAAAGGACAGGTGGAATGTTGTGTACAATTTTCTTCTGCGCTCTCTCTACCATGAGTTTCCAGGGTTTTTAGCAGGCTTGACAAGGAAGGTGGAATGGGCGCTGCATCAACTCAAACCAGGAGACTTGGTGCTAGTGAAGGACAGCAGGAGGAGAATGGACACCCACGGCAGTAAAGATAGCAGAGAGAGCCACATGGATTCACGCCACACACTGCAAGCAGGTTCCTGAACCGGAAAGGAGCAGCGGCCCGGGTCCAGAGTGAAGCAGCTGGGTTTGCGACAACTCACATCAAGCGACAACAATTTCCGTTGTGTCGCCAACGAAAGACAACTGAGAGCAAGCCTGACAGACGGCGATTCTGTGCTACTCTCAGCAACCGACGAGAAGACTGCGTGGGAAAAGGGTGATAGCTTCACCTTGCATCAAAGAGTGAAAAACTGACCTACAAACTGGTATGGCCACTGATTCAACTTTTTGCAGGAAACAACAGTGACACTGAACACTGCAGGAACAATTCACTCTGCACCTCTGTTCAGCAACGAAAACACACACACAGTTTAGGTACTGACGGAGTTTGACTTCTCTGAAGCTTCAGAGGAAAGACCACTTGTGATATATGTATATATATAGCTATATGGCCAAGTGCTTTAATCTTTAAAGTATTTTTTGTTTATGTGATTATTTTGTAATCAAAAGGGTGAAATGTAATGGCAAAAATACTTCTAAAGCACATTCTTTTATTAGGATTTATCTGATTACTGTATGTGTTAACTTAAGAAAAAGGTTTCTAACAGATGAACAGCTAAAACTATAAACTTTGATTAACTGAAGACTGAAGTGTCTTTTTCGCAAGGTCTTTACTGACGTGTGTTTAGAACAAGTTTAGATTAGACACCGTAAACAATATCCTACAGTGTCTCTAAAACAGTTTTCTATTCCCCGGCAGCTGATACAAGGAAAGGTGTTATGACTTGGGTTTTAACTTGGCCAAAAGGCATGACATGACTCTTTGCTTTTTGTTTGTGTAACTGGGTCTTTGTAAGATCCATGAGGGGGGGGGGGGGGGAGGAAAGCTGTCACCATTTGTTTTGATTCTCTATATGTTGGTTTTCTGTGAGTTAAAGACTCAGAGCGCTCTTGCATAGCCACCGAGGTGGATGTGTTACAGCGTTTCTCCATTGATCAATGAGAATAAACACTCAATAACCAGACTTTGATTTCTGCTCACTGGTCTTCATTTGTTTCACTACAAGCTTTAAACCTTTTATTTACTTACACCGTGTTGAACCGAGATAACTTCCACAACAACGGAACTTGGCTAAACGCCCATGATATCCATTTTTATCTACAAAAAATCCAAATCCATCACCAAGCAACTAAATGAGCACATGGGATAAACACAAGTACGGTGCACATGAGGATTATGTCACACTAGCGAATTATTTTCTTCATACTATCCACGCAAACGATATGTCATATGAAAGGGGAAACGCTGCTGATTCCAACACTATATGTCTTACCACTCTACAACGAAAAATCACCGAGATAGCAAAAAAGTAACCTCACTTTATACAGCCATAACCATAAATGATGTCTTATCTTTGATGTTTTGTGATGAAAACTTGTGTTCGGAGGCATATCGCTGCTAAGTGTTATTCCAATGTTTGTGTCCCTTTGAAACAGTTGCTGACAGTCTACCAGCATTTTCAGTTTGGAGGGGTGGGGGGGGGGGTCTAACATGAAGTAAATAGGAGGCATCTATTATATCTGCCTGTGTCGCTTACGGTGTCAGACTTTCGTCTCAACTGCATTACACAAAATACACAGATATTAGAGCGCACATAATATATCATTTATTCCCCTACAAAATCCACAACACTCGTTTTTTTTCAAAGAAATAATGTCAGACAGGAAAAAGAAAACCGCAGAAGTACTGGATATGCTATTTGATGACAGCGGTGCAACTGTTTTTTCAATTGACTCCTCATCTGAAGACGATGAGCTTCGCCAGCAGGACCGAGAGGAACTGGATAACAGTTGTGATTCAGATTATAAAATTCCATCACCAGTAAGGTATGTAATCTCTGTTTTGTTATTGATTACTTATTGATTTAGTGTGAAATTGTTGTATCATATCCTGCAATGACTTTAGTAAAACTAAATCCACAATGAAACTAAACATGGGCGAGAATCCAGCGGTGTTAGGAGGAAGTATGTTCCCCCGGCAAATAGTTTTCCTGCCTGTTAAAATGCGTAGCGCCCCGCTCCATGGTTAACATACGGGATATGGTTTGCCTCAAGTTTAGTATGAGGAATGCATATCGACGGGGGAGCAGTATTTGATACAACACCTGTACCAGCAGTCGCCATCTCGGCAGTGCCTGACGTCGGCTAATCCAAAAATTGGCAAAGAGTTGGAGAGTGCATAACTTTAGCCCAGAATATAATTTAAACATGTCAATTTAAACCCTCCAGTGGGCGCAATAGGAATAAATTATGTACATATTTTTACAAAACACATGTAGTTTATAAAATACAATGTTTTATTAAATTAAGGCGAGACACTAGTGAATAGGGTAAAACATTTTACTTACAGATATCACCATAAAACTTTACCAGTTGATTACTCACATGAATAGGAGAATAAAATGTATTGCAAGTTTTCTGTAATTTTATGTTTAAATATGCTAATCAGGCTATATCTAATTAAATATGCGCTAATTTGCATATATTTTGAAGTGACGAATCTGACCATTGAAAAAAACAAGGTTCAAAATTATTATTGCATTTTGTTGATATATTCAATGCAAAGACATTTACAAAGGGGATTGTGAATATCTCCTTTTGTCACCCAGTAAATCAGAAAATACTTCCAATAGCCTTAAAAAAAATTGATTTTTACCCTATTTGTAGGCATAAAATGTCATAAATCAGGCCAAGAATGACATATCAACAAATCCCTTTGTAAAAACCTTCAAAATACAGTTAGGAATACGACTGTGAAGTTTGGTGTATGTAGGTGCTACAGAAGTGGAAAAACGTCACTAGGAGTGTGAGAATAAACTCATTTTGAGAAAACGGCCTTTAAACCAGGGAACCATCACCTTATCGTGGTGGAGAGGTTTGGGTGTCCCTATGAACCTGAGGGCTGTGTTGTCTGGAGCTTTGTGCTCCTGGTAGGGTCTCCCATGGCAAAGTGGTCTCAGGTGAGGGGCCAGACGAAGAATGGTTCAAAAAACCCTATGAAAAAACGAGGAAGGGATAGAGAGACCCTGCCCGGAGGAAGCCCGGGGCCCCCGTCTGGAGCCAGGCCCAGAGGGAGGGCTCGTCAGCGAGCGTCTGGTGGCCGGGTTTGCCACGGAGCCCGGCCGGGCACAGCCCGAAAAAGCTACGTGGCACCTATCTCTCCAGCCCATGGGCTCACCACCTGTGGGAGGAACCGCTGGGGTCGGGTGCGCTGCCACACGGGTGGCGGTGAAGGTCAGGGGCCTCGACGGACCAGACCCGGGCAGCAGAGGCTTGCTCTGGGGACATGGAATGTCACCTCGCTGTGGGGGAAGGAGCCGGAACTTGTGCGTGAGGTGGAGCGCTACCAGTTGGATCTGGTGGGGCTTACTTCTACGCATAGTCTCGGTTCTGGAACCGTACTCCTGGAGAGGGGTTGGACTCTTTTCTTCTCCGGAGTTGCCCAGGGTGTGAGGCGCCAGGCGGGTGTGGGGATACTCACAAGTCCCCGGCTGAGCGCCGCAACGTTGGAGTTTACCCCGGTGGACCAGAGGGTCGCCTCCCTACGCCTGCGGGTGGTTGGGGGGAAAACTCTGACTGTTGTTTGTGCATATGCACCAAACAAGAGTTCAGAGTATTCGGCCTTTTTGGAGACCTTGAATGGAGTCCTGTATGGGGCTCCGGAGGGGGACTCCATAGTTCTGCTGGGGGACTTCAACGCACATGTGGGCAATGACGGAGATACATGGAGAGGCGTGATTGGGAGGAACGGCCTCCCTGATCTAAACCAGAGTGGTTGTCTGTTATTGGACTTCTGTGCTAGTCATGGATTGTCTATAACAAACACCATGTTCGAACATAGGGATGCTCATAAGTGTACGTGGTACCAGAGCACCCTAGGCCGAAGGTCAATGATCGATTTTATAATCGTTTCATCTGATCTGAGGCCGTATGTTTTGGACACTCGGGTGAAGAGAGGGGCGGAGCTGTCAACTGATCACCATCTGGTGGTGAGTTGGGTCAGGGGGTGGGGGAAGACTCTGGACAGACCTGGTAAACCCAAACGGGTGGTGCGGGTAAATTGGGAACGTCTGGAGGAAGCTCCTGTCCGACAGACCTTCAACTCACACCTCCGGCGGAGCTTTTCGTGCATCCCTGTGGAGGCTGGGGGCATTGAACCTGAGTGGACAATGTTCAAAGTTTCCATTGCTGAAGCTGCGGCAGGGAGCTGTGGTCTTAGGGTCTTAGGTGCCTCAAGGGGCGGTAACCCTCGAACACCGTGGTGGACACCGGTGGTCAGGGAAGCCGTCCGACTGAAGAAGGAGTCCTTCCGGGATATGTTATCCCAGAGGACTCCGGAGGCAGTTGCAAGGTACCGAAGGGCCCGAAGGACTGCAGCCTCTGCCGTGAAAGAGGCAAAGCAGCGGGTGTGGGAGAAGTTCGGAGAAGACATGGAGAAGGACTTTCGGTCGGCACCAAGGCGCTTCTGGAAAACCGTCCGCCACCTCAGAAGGGGGAAGCGGGGAACCATCCAAGCTGTGTACAGTAAGGATGGGACGTTGTTGACCTCAACTGAGGAGGTAATAGGGCGGTGGAAGGAGCACTTTGAAGAACTCCTAAATCCAGCTGATGCGCCCTCTTTGTTAGAGGCAGAGCTGGAGGATGACGGGGGATTGTCGTCAATTTCCCTGGTGGAGGTCACTGAGGTAGTCAAACAACTCCACAGTGGCAAAGCCCCAGGGATTGATGAGATCCGTCCAGAAATGCTGAAAGCTCTGGGTGTGGAGGGGCTGTCTTGGTTGACACGCCTACTCAACATTGCGTGGAAGTCTGGGACAGTGCCTAAGGAGTGGCAGACCGGGGTGGTGGTTCCCCTCTTCAAAAAGGGGGACCAGAGGGTGTGTACCAATTACAGGGGTATCACACTTCTCAGCCTCCCTGGTAAAGTTTACTCCAAGGTGCTGGAAAGGAGGGTTCGGCCGATAGTCGAACCTCAGGTTGAAGAGGAACAATGCGGATTCCGTCCTGGGCGTGGAACAACGGATCAGCTCTTTACTCTAGCAAGGATCCTGGAGGGAGCCTGGGAGTATGCCCATCCAGTCTACATGTGTTTTGTGGATCTGGAGAAGGCATATGACCGGGTCCCCCGGGAGACTTTGTGGGAGGTGCTGCGGGAGTATGGGGTGAGGGGGTCCCTTCTCAGGGCCATCCAATCTCTGTATGACCAAAGCGAGAGCTGTGTCCGGGTTCTCGGCAGTAAGTCAGACACTTTCCAGGTGAGGGTTGGCCTCCGCCAGGGCTGCGCTTTGTCACCAATCCTGTTCGTAGTATTTATGGACAGGATATCGAGGCGTAGTCGTGGTGGGGAGGGGTTGCAGTTCGGTGGGCTGGGGATCTCATCGCTGCTCTTTGCAGATGATGTGGTCCTGATGGCATCATCGGCCTGTGACCTTCAGCACTCACTGGATCGGTTTGCAGCCGAGTGTGAAGCGGCTGGGATGAGGATCAGCACCTCTAAATCTGAGGCCATGGTTCTCAGCAGGAAACTGACGGAGTGCCTTCTCCAGGTAGGGAATGAGTCCTTACCCCAAGTGAAGGAGTTTAAGTACCTTGGGGTCTTGTTCGCGAGTGAGGGGACAATGGAGCTGGAGATTGGTCGGAGAATCGGCGCAGCGTGGGCGGTATTACATTCTGTTTATCGCACCGTTGTGACGAAAAGAGAGCTGAGCCAGAAGGCAAAGCTCTCGATCTACCGGTCAGTTTTCGTTCCTACCCTCACCTATGGTCATGAAGGTTGGGTCATGACCGAAAGAACGAGATCCAGGGTACAAGCGGCCGAAATGGGTTTCCTCAGGAGGGTGGCTGGCGTCTCCCTTAGAGATAGGGTGAGAAGCTCAGTCATCCGTGAGGAGCTCGGAGTAGAGTCGCTGCTCCTTCACGTCGAAAGGAGCCAGTTGAGGTGGTTCGGGCATCTGGTAAGGATGCCCCCTGGGCGCCTCCCTAGGGAGGTGTTCCAGGCACGTCCAGCTGGGAGGAGGCCTCGGGGAAGACCCAGGACTAGGTGGAGGGATTACATCTCCAACCTGGCATGGGAACGCCTCGGGATCCCCCAGTCAGAGCTGGTTAATGTGGCTCGGGAAAGGGAGGTTTGGGGTTCCCTGCTGGAGCTGCTCCCCCCGCGACCCGACCACGGATAAGCGGACGACGATGGATGGATGGCCTTTAAAAGGTTTTTATGGCAAAATTCCACTAATTTCTATCGAAAGCCATGAATTACAGACAAAATATGCTTTAGGTCCAAGTAAGATCCATGTATCACACTGTTTAACATCCAAAACTAATTATTGTTTCATCCATCACTGATCATAACATCCAAAACAACACATCAACATGGCCGTCAACTGAACACCATTACATCACAAACTTCAAACTGACACATCACAACCATTACACAGCCTAGTCTCCCCAATTTACTTTACAGTCTACATATGCATGCCAGCACCATATGTGGGGCCCTTCTCCATCTCCTGCTGGTGTCTTTTCACTTTTGTGGCTGTGCTTACACTTTTACGGCTCCGCTTTGCACTGGTGGAATGGACACTATTGGCTTTTGAGACCCTAACCATGTCGTCATCCTTCATTGCATTGACAGTCTGTGCTCTGAAGCCACAATTTCTCCATCACAGTCATCATGGCAGAGGCAGCCTCAACCCTGCTTTTCCCCCACACATATGTGGGCATATAAGACATATGTCACTGGACATCCAGTGATACACTGGGATGAGCTTCTTATGAATCAGATTCAAAAGACCAATATTAAGAACAATGGAGAAAGCAAACAAAGTAGACTAAATGGTTATTTGACAGATTATCTGAACACTGTGAGAGATACGAAGAAGAGACTGATCCTGACTAAACGGGCTCAGTGACAACTAACTGGGTCAGAGATGCACTTCCTCCTTCACTGGGAAAAAGTCTGTTCACTAAGAGATTTACACTTTGGAAAAATAGCCCAAAAAATAAAACTTCCCAAAGTTAACACCAGAAAAGAAGCTGGTAGTTCTCCTAGGAGAAGGGACAGCAGCTCCACTGACAGCTATATATATGGATCTGCCTGACACAACCTGAGGGACTCACCACCACTTTAGGATTTATGATTACAGATTTGTTTAGTATTGTATAGTAATTATATTAGAATAGTATATATGTGACACCTACATATTTAATATATGACATGTAGGCTATGAATTTCTGTTAACGGCTTTGAGAGAGAGAGAGACAGAGAGAGACAGAGAGACAGAAAGAGTGTGCGTTTCTCATTACCTCCGCTGTCTGAAAGCGGTCTGTTTTACGAACAACAGTTTACACATCGACGTACTATGTGATGACATTTCATCATCTGCTGTCCTAGTTTGTAATCCACTGTCTTCTTGCTAATGACAACTGTTTTCGTCTTCTCTGAGATGATCTTCGACACTGTTTTCATTCGCAGCTACCGCGGAAACTGTTAGAGCACATCACGTGACGATTCTGAATGAATCACGTTGTCAGAAATTGGCATCAGCCAATGAGATTGCGCATTTAGAGTTAAATCTGCCCTTTTATTTTCACGATTGGTTGCTGATAAAAAGAAAATGACCATATTTGGATTCGACAGCATTGTACAGCAGAGAGAGAGCTTTCCAACGGTGTATGACATGACAGGGTGCAGACAGCGATCGCGGAGCAGCGCTATGATTTAGAACGCCAACTTTTGTTGAATTTAGGCGAAACACACAAAGTATAGTAAAATAAAGACCTAAATGTGTATTTCGGACTTTAATTCACCACAAGTCTGAAAGAATACATGTTATTGAAGACAAATAGCACAAAATCTCAAAATTGACCAGAGAAAAAAAAACGATGTTTTTGCCTGCCGTGTCTCGCCTTAAACTAAAATATTGTCACTTTTCTGTTTGTAGTTACATTTTAAAAGTGGCATAATTACATATATTTTCCCCCTATTTCGGTTCCACGGTGATAATCATGAGTATGAGCCGTACACACATAACAGCCTAAGCGTGGTCGAGGTGGGTCAGTGACTTCAAGCGTGATGGAGGAAGAGATAGGGTGGCACAACAGAGAGAAGGACCAAAGACCAGATCCACTCAGATTTATGCCAGCCAGTGTCCCTGGCCCAACATTTGACACCACTGCATCATGGACGCCGCTGAGCGTTTTCCAGCTCTTTGTTAGCACTTCTGTTAGAACTATAATTGAAAACACAGATGCCAACACAGCCAGGAGAATTCAGGCTGGAAAGAAGTTTATTTGGAGAGCGCTGCCGGTGACGGTTCATGGCCATTTTAATTTTCTCTGGCCTTGTAAATGTGCATCACAGAGCGGACTACTGTAGCCATAATGGCTATATAATTTTACCTTCCCCAGTGAAAAGAATGACACGGAATCGCTTTGAAGCCATCTTGTGGTCGCTGCACCTGAGCAACCCAAAAGATGACGAGTACAACAAGCGCAAGAGAAACACTGCAGAATATGACCGGCTTTTCAAAATCAAGCCCCTGTACACCGAGATAGTGACTGCCTGCAAACCACATTTCCAGCTCTATCAAAACCTCCCCATAGAGGACAGCATTAGTATGAAGCAGTATATAAAGGACAAGCCCACAAAGTGGGGATACAAACGGTTTGTTCTCGCAGATGCCTTAACTGCATACACATGGAACTTTTTTGTGTACACAGGGAAGAGTGTGTTCACCACAGGCCAGGGTCTAAGCTACTCCTCAGTGATGGACCTTCTACCATTCCCTCTGCTCGGTGGAGGTTACACACTGTTTGTAGACAACTTTTACAACAGCCCTGCCCTCTTTCAGCATTTGCTCAGCAAAAACATTGGTTGTTGTGGGACGATTAGGAAGAATCAAATTGGTTTTCCACAGAATGAGCAGAACAGTTTACCCAAAAAGGCTGTGAGGGGTGATTTGCGGTAACTGAGAGAAGACAAACTTTTGTTTGTAAAGTGGATGGACACCCGTGAAGTGACTATGTGCTCTACAGTACACAAAGCCTTCAGTGGACAGACAGTGAAACGGAAAGTAAAAAGCACTGGTGTGTGGCAGACTAAGGCTGTACCTGTTCCGGATGCTGTAGTTAACTACAATCGGTACACGGGTGGTGTGGATTTGTCCGATGCATTGATCGGCTATTACAGTGGTTCCCATAAAACAATGAAATGTATAAGACTTTTTTTATCATTTTGTGGACATTACAGTGGTGAACAGTTTGCTTCTCCACAAGGAGCTGCACAAGAGAGGTAAATACCCCACCACGACAAAGCCACAGCCAGAAGACTTTCAGGGAGCAGCTTCCTGCAGACATGTTGAAGTTTGCTGAAGCCTCAGCAGCACCACCACCACCTGCATGCCTATGTACTATGGAGGTGATGCTACCCAGTTTAGGAGGTACTGCAGGAAGTGCCAGGATACTGGGAACCAAAGGGCGAAGACGCCTATTTACTGCAGAAAGTGCCAGGTCCCTCTGTGCCTCAACTCCAAAAAGAACTGCTTCCAGCAGTGGCACGATGGAAATGTGTTAGATTTTTTATATACAGTACAATTAATTGTTGTTTATTAACTCTGTTCTTACCTGTGTTTTACCAGTTAGGTTTTATTGCTTGTTTTATTGTAGATAAATGTGCTCAAGTAAGAGTTAAACTTAATTTCCCTTGAATGGTTTTACTTGAATGGGAAAAAAATATATAGATTTGATTAAAGATCAAAGCCAGAAGCATTATAAAACACATACAGGGACATATAAGTGAAATGTAATGTGTTTTAAAGTTTGGTACATGAGAAGAGTCAAATGGCACAGATGGTACCCAAATGTCCGCCTAAACATGCTTCTGCTAAAACTTCTCTAACTTTGCTCTGCTTCACTTTATAAGCCTACATCTTTTTTTAGATGTTGTACTATGGGTTTCTAGAGGTTTTGGGATGCAACTGCATTATTCCAGAGGGATATTCCCTCTAACAATTGATTGTTTTGTTAGGTGGAAATTAAATCTTAAATTTATGCTGTGATTCATCTTCATTTACTTTGACCCAGTAACAAATATATTGATGCTTACACCTCTACATGAAGCCCACAATTAAAATAGACTTTGTAATTGCAGAGATATACTCTATTCCTTTTGGATTTATCATTTTCGAGTAGGGGCCTGAGCCAAAGGTCTAGGGCTTAACCTGTTCAAATCCCCCTCTTTTGCCTGATTTTCATCTATTTCTCGTTCCCAAAGGGAAAAGCTTATAACAGAAGAACTGCGAGGCCAAAATGCATGTATGAGGCTTAATTTGAAACCTAACTTCTTCTTGTTTATGGACATGTGCTTGATTAGCATGTGATTAGAACAGACTACAGCAGTTCAAACATGGTTCAAAATAGTAATTTTGGTCCAGTCTAAAAACTATATATAAATATACTTTGTGCCACACTATGCAGAACACAACACATGCCTTCTACACATTGCCAAGAAGACCTCTATAAAGTTTCAGAACTCTAGTCATAACCTAATGGGAGCTAGGGAGTTTTCAGTACTTGGTATTACAGGTGTCACTGGTGTGCTAAAACTAAGGGTGCTCCGATCAGGATTTTTGGGGCCGATCACCGATCACCGATTGCTGGAAGACGTATCGGCCGATACCAATCACCGATCACTTTTATGAACTGAAAATTACGCCATTACATAACAGTCACACATGTTTAGAGAATGTATCAGTAACTGTTTGGCTTTCTGTCCTAGCTCAAAATCTAAAAAATGTCCTTTCAATCACTGCACATTTCTTCAGCACACACAGACACACACAGTCAGTCAGTCAGTCAGTCACACACACACACACACCGACACACACTCACCCACGGGGAAACAGCTGTTTGAGCGACGCCGGAGCTGCTAGCTACACTACTCCACTCTGCCTTAGCGTTAGCTAACTTTGAAAACTCCTCATCCTCCTTTCTGTGACTAACCTTCAAATGTCTGATGAGGTTGGTGGTGTTGAAATGTCTTTGGAGCTTTCCGCCTCGTGGTATTTCCTCGGTACACACGTTGCTAATCGCTAGTAGAAGCGTCAGAATGGTGTAATCACAAACACGTTTGCCGGAGCACCACCGGTGGCAGTCGCTTTTTAAAAGCGGTAGCCGTCCTCCTAGCGTCTTTGTTCCGCGGCCTGCCGCGGGCCAACTGCTGTTCTGCTGCCGTTCAGACACCTTGTAGAACTGCCAGACCGCTGAATGTAGGGAGGCCGCCATTTTGAAAATGTTCTCAGGAGTAGTGCGCTCTTAATACATCCGTGGTAGTGCGTCATCTGATCGGCCTTTATGGAGACCACCGATCAAACTATTTAAAGCCATTATCGGCCGATACCGATCGGTGGCCGATCGATCGGAGCACCCTTAGCTAAAACCTGTCCAAAACCTCCCCAAGTGACTACATTTTGCTAAATGCTTTTACTCACTTCTATGCTATTAGAAAAAAAAATTACTTACAAAACCTTTTTACATTCATTCTACCACTGTTGAACATATTTTTTTTCTCATAAATCACATGTATGTGCCAGCTGGCATGGGCTTAGGTCTGTTGCCCATTCATTTGGACTGGCTCCCATTGGATGTCCCTATCATGCTATACCATTGGAAAGGGAATGTGATTGGCTATAACTGCCATGATTGACGTGTTGATAGCCAATGACAGCATTTTTTAAGATGGCTGCTCAGAGAGATGACGCAGCATGGGAGCGCTCGCTGGACGTCAGGGGCTGTCCCGGGGTGAAAACTTAAGAAAAAGGTGGTGGGATAGTTTCATTGTGTAGGCAGCAACATGAAGAAAACGAACATACCCAGCAACATGGTGCAGGGCACGGATAAATATATTATTTCAGACGGAACGTGATCGGCTAATGAAGCTAGCAGACAGTTTGCAGACAATTAGCATGGACTCTACAGGACAATATTCATAACCTGGATTAATTATTTTGAAAAACCCTTGTTATCCTTTTGATCTGTGGACACTTACAGGCTAGTGGAATATGAATAAGACAGAAATGAACGGAGATTGAGCGGTTAGGACAGCCTACAGATAGGGAAGCGTCATCTTTTTCTTTTCATCTTTTTTCTCAATAGTATGAGCACTAAGATCATGAATAATGCTTTGGTGCTTATGATTTCAGTAAAATGAACAGAATGATTGAATTGCAGAGAATTTTTACCAATCAAATGATCTACGGCATGTCCATATTGACAAAGGTTTTGAACTTTTGTGGTCAAATACTTATGTAACATGTCAGAACATGCCTGTTAACAAGTTAAGAGGTTAGGACTTTTTAAGGACCCGCGGGGACCCCGGACAACACGAGAACCCCGGAATTGAGGCAATACGCTTACCGTAAACGTCAGCACATCAATCCGAGACTCCTCCTCTCCTGTTGACCGAGACTCCTGCAGCTTGGTGACTGTTGAGCAGGGCAACAGCAACATGTCATCGACTGGAGCAGAGGGAGGTGACTGGGATCTCCTTAAGAGCATGAACAGCTCAAGTTCCTAGTCATGAAATTGTATTTAACTGGAAAATTCAAAGCCAATGTACCTTCAACTGGGTCCCAAGATGAAGTGGCAGACCGAGCTTGCATTACAATAGTCCCCTCCAGCTCTGGGCGACTGGCAGGTTTCCTGTGTGGTATTGACTCATCTAAAAAGAAAGTAGATATGAATATTGGTTAAGGGTGAACGACAAAAACAACAACAACCACCAGATGGGAAAAGGGTATTTTACAATAACTTTGAATGTGCCAGTTTCAGTGAACGCACTGTCTGTGTTTTTCCGACGTCGGCAGCTGTTGACTTTACACTGTTTAATGTTAGCTGTCAGCATTTTAACCTTGTTTAATCCAGCTGCTAGCTAAAGGTAGGCTAACGTTACCTGCTGTCGAGTGTAGTGTAAAGTCAGGCACCGAAATAAGGCACCACCGCGTTTCGGTACCCAAACCTACTCAGACATTTGAAGGTTAGTCACGGAAAGGAGTATGAGGAGTTTTCAAAGTTAGCTAACGCTAAGGCAGAGCGGAGTGTTGCAGCTCCGGCGCACTCACCCAGCTGTTTCCCTGTGTGTGTGTGTGTGGGTGTGTGTGTGTGTGTGTGTTGAAGAAATGTCTGCAGTGATTGAAACGGCATTTTTAGATGTTGAGCTAGGACAAAAAGCCAAACAATTACTGATACATTCTCTAAACATGTGTAACTGTTAATAATGGCGTAATTTTCAGTTCATAAAAGCGGTCGGTGATCAGTATTGGCCGATATGTCTTACACAATCGGTGATCGGCCCCAAACATCCTGATCGGAGCACCCTTAACATTGGTCAGGTCATTTATGGTAGGTTTCGTGCACATGCAATTGCAAAAGATGAACCTATGCTGTTACATTAGACAATCGCTAAAAAAACTAAACAAAAAACGTACATGCACACGTACATGGTGGTGGAGGCAGTGACATCCGCTGACCTGAAAAAGGGCAGAAAGAGACAAACACATCAGAAGAGTAACATGATATGCACCAGGTTGAATGTCAGTAGTTCAATGGTAGGAAATATGACTGGTTTCTAAAATGCATGCATAAATGTTAACTTACGGACAGGGCTTCCAGACAACATGCTCCGTCCTGGAATGCTTTCTTGCTTGTGGAACCGATTCATCTGAAATAAAAGACCATATAATTTGTACCGATTGCAAAAAGAATATTTGAATTCTGTAAATAATTTAGTCAAGGAGGTGTAATCATTATGTTGTGCTAGGTTAGCCTGCAGTTTCGTGAACAGAGCTTCTCTTAAAACATCCATTAGTATGTCTCAAACCGCGCACTTCCGTTCGTACACTACTAAGGGTGCTCCGATCGATCGGTCACCGATCGGTATCGGCCGATAATGGCTTTAAATAGTTTGATCGGGGGTCTCCATAAATGCCGATCAGATGACGCACTACCATGGATGTATTAAGAGCGCACTACTCCTGAGAAACATTTTCAACATGGAGCTAAAATGGCAGCGTCCCTACATTCAGCGGTCTGGCAGTTCTACAAGGTGTCTGAACGGCGGCAGAACAGCAGTTGGCCCGCGGCCGGCCGCGGATCGAAGGCGGTAGGAAGGCGGCTACCGCTTTTAAACAGCGGCTGCCACCGGTGGTGCTCCGGCAAACGTGTTTGCGATTACGCCATTCTGACGCTTCTACTGCCTCTGAAGCACCGCCGGTGGTCCGCCGACTCATTGCTATCTGGGAAAAAGACAATACATTAGCGATTTGCAAAGTGTGTGCCAAGGAAATACCACGAGGCGGAAAGCTCCAAAGACATTTTAACACCACCAACCTCATCAGACATTTGAAGGTTAGTCACAGAAAGGAGTATGAGGAGTTTTCAAAGTTAGCTAACGCTAAGACAGAGCGGAGTCGTGTAGCTAGCAGCTCCGGCGCCGCTCAAACAGCTGTCCCCCCCCCCCCCCCCCGTGTGTGTGTGTGCTGAAGAAATGTCTGCAGTGATTGAAAGGACATTTTTTAGATTTTGAGCTAGGACAGAAAGCCAAACAGTTACTGATACATTCTCTAAACATGTTTGACTGTTACGTAATGGCGTAATTTTCAGTTCATAAAAGTGATCGGTGATTTGTATCGGCCGATAAGTCTTCCAGAAATCGGTAATCGGCCCCAAAAATCCTGATCGGAGCACCCTTATACACTACATATTTACTTGCATAGTGCGTAAAATTTGACGGGGGAGTGTTGTCTCAAATCGCGCACTGCCTTATGTAATTACCGGAAATGACGATCACAACATCTCATCCCTCCTTTTGTGAAATTGTGAATTGCACACATGCAGAGCATTCCCGCCACCTAATGTCACCCGCGAAAAATTAGGGCTGTCAATCCATTAAAAAATGTAATCGAATCAATTACATACTCTGTGATTAATTAATCTAAATTAATGGCATAAATCATTTTTGCTGTGAAAGTATTTTACATATTTCAATTCAAATTAATCAATGAATAATCAGACATTAAAGTTAAAAAACTATTTTTATAATTATTTTCACTGTTCAAATAATGACCATAACAATCAACAATATGACCTAATATGCTGAGAAAATAAATTCAAATGTGCTTCAGGAATAGGGTTATTTCACTAGTAAATTGCTATTGAACGACAAAAACATCCACCAGATTTTACAATAACTTTGAATGCACCACAAGGCTGTAGGTTACCAGTTTCATTGAATGCACCGTCTCCATCTGTGTTTTTCGGACAACGGCTTCAGCTGCAGAAGTGCGAAAAAATCCTCTACAGTGAGTGAAATACAGTCAAACTTTACACTGTTTAGCATTAGCATTTTAACCGTGTTAATCCAGCTGCTAGCTTGCGGTAGGCTAACGTTACCTGCTGTTGAGTGTAGGGATGGGCATGATTAGTCGACGATCGATCACGTTAATTTGTCATCGATTAAACTAATGCAGGTTGCGTTGTGTAGTGTGATTGCAGCAATGAAATGATTTCCAGTGTGGCAGCAGCAATTAAACATTTTACCACCCGGAGGCGCCATAGGCTGCTCAGTTACGTGCAAGGTACATTTTGATACCAAAGTAAACATGAAGAGGTCACGGCGAAGTGGGGCGTGGGACCATTTTGATTTAAAAAACGACTTAGTTCACTGCAAACACTGCGACGCCGTGTATAAGTACAACACGGCCACGACTCAAATGATGTACCACAAAGTGTATCCGACCCTGGTTAATGTCGGTGGCGGTGCGTCCTGCTCTCGGTATCAACCTAGCATCAACTCGGCGTTAGCACGTAGGAGCTGCGATGCACAACGAACAGAGGAAATTACCCAAGGGATCTGCAAATTCATTGAGATGGATATTGGAACCAGCATTTCACATTCCGTCACGACGTACCATTACCAGACTGGTAGAAACTCACTACGAAGAACGGAATAAGGTTCCCCGGCCCACGCTGGCCAAGTTAGCACAGCGGGTGTGTTCGGCGGCTGGACTGACATGTCAACATGCTTATTTTTCTCAACAAAAATCAGTAGACTGGTGCAGAAGTTGTATGTGAGTTACTGGTTATTTTATATTAGGCTTTGTCCATGCTTTGGATAGTTTTGAGTTACATTTTGACAAAACCTGTCAGATCTAAGTAGGCTATTATGTTTTTCAGCAGGTTCCGCTGCTTCAGAGCACCGCAGCGCATAGGCCTATATCTTTAAGTTTAGCCTAACCTCCAGTTTAGCTGCCACAAGTTGTTCTTTTAATTAAGATCTCATCGAGGAAAAACACACTGCATTTTCGTATTTTCATTGTGTTTTTAATTTATAAAAAGTTAAATAAATAATGAATTTTAATATAAAAATATTAATGATTAATCGATAATTGATCATTAATTCTCCCGACGATCGATGAAGAAAATTTAATCGAATGCCCATCCCAAGTTGAGTGTAGTGTTAACTGTTGCCTTTTAGAGTTGAATGGTGGCTACAATGGCTCCAGGTGAAAGGTCAATATGGAATGGATTAATCTGCGTTATTTTTTTACGCGCTATTTTTTCTCAGATTAATCAATCAAAATGAATGCGTTATTTTGACGAAAAATACATTTCTGCTTTGTTCATCAAATTATATGATTGTGTTTATTATTGCCTGCATTTGAGATCATTTTAGATGCATCCTTGTATCACTGCGTAAATCAGAATATGGTGTCATAAAACAAATTCATTTGCCACGTTTGTATTAAATGTAACATATACGCTATGAATGATATCTGAACAACCCCTCTGTAAATGCCTTCAGAAGTAGATAGGAGTGAAACTAGATGCTACTGAAGTTGAGAAAAGCCCATTTTGAGATTAACAAAATCAAACACATTTTGCAAGGTATGGTAAAAACAGATATCAACATGAAACTTCCCCAGTTAATTACTTACATTAATACATATATTTTTGCTACTATATATATATATATATATATATATATATATATATATATATATATATATATATATATATATATATATATATATATATATTAAGGGTGCTCCGATCAGGATTTTTGAGGCCGATTGCTGGAAGACGTATCGGCCGATACCGATCACCGATCACTTTTATGAACTGAAAATTACGCCATTACATAACAGTCACACATGTTTAGAGAATGTATCAGTAACTGTTTGGCTTTCTGTCCTAGCTCAAAATCTAAAAAATGTCCTTTCAAGGTTCAAGGAGTCTTTATTATCCCCGAGGGGCAATTCGTTGTGCAGCAATAGAATGCAACATAAACAACACATAGACTATACAGAAAACAAACCCCATCAATAATAGACAAAATAAATACAAACTACACAGACATACACATCTCGCAATGACTTATTTACAAAGCCTATAGCAGCAGGAACAAAAGAGTTTTTATGTCTGTTTGTCCTGCATTTTGGCAGACAGAATCTGCGGCCAGACGGTAACATCTTAAAGTCGCTGTTCAGAGGGTGGGTTATATCAGCCAGGACTGCCTGGGCTTTCTTCAGAGTCCTTATCTCATATAGAGAGTTTAAGTCAATCAGGGAGTTTTGGGAAAATTTGCCACACACTTTAGTTATGTATTGGAGCCTATTTTTTTTTTTTTTTTTTCCAATCACTGCACATTTCTTCAGCACACACAGACACACACAGTCAGTCACACCGAGACACACACACACACACACACGGCGAAACAGCTGTTTGAGCGGCGCACACACAGACACACACAGTCAGTCACACCGACACACACACACACACACACACCGACACACACACACACACACACGGCGAAACAGCTGTTTGAGCGGCGCCGGAGCTGCTAGCTACACGACTCCGCTCTGCCTTAGCGTTAGCTAACTTTGAAAACTCCTCATCCTCCTTTCTGTGACTAACCTTCAAATGTCTGATGAGGTTGGTGGTGTTGAAATGTCTTTGGAGCTTTCCGCCTCGTGGTATTTCCTCGGTACACACGTTGCTAATCGCTAGTGTATTGTCTTTTTCCCAGATAGCAATGAGTCGGCGGACCACCAGCGGTGCTCCAGAGGCAGTAGAAGCGTCAGAATGGCGTAATCACAAACACGTTTGCCGGAGCACCACCGGTGGCAGACGCTTTTAAAAGCAGTAGCCGTCTTCCTACCGCCTTCGTTCCGCGGCCGGCCAGGGGCCAACTGCTGTTCTGCCACCGTTCAGACACCTTGTAGAACTGCCAGACCGCTGAATGTAGGGACGCCGCCATTTTGAAAATGTTGTCAGGAGTAGTGCGCTCCTAATACATCCATGGTAGTGCGTCATCTGATCGGCCTTTATGGAGACCACCGATCGAACTATTTAAAGCCATTATCGGCCGATACCGATCACAAGGTGCTCCGATCGATCGGCCACCGATCGGTATCGGCCGATAATGGCTTTAAATAGTTCGATCGGTGGTCTCCATAAAGGCCGATCAGATAGGCCGATCAGATGACGCACTACCACGGATGTATTAAGAGCGCACTACTCCTGAGAACATTTTCAAAATGGCGGCGTCCCTACATTCAGCGGTCTGGCAGTTCTACAAGGTGTCTGAACGGCGGCAGAACAGCAGTTGGCCCGCGGCAGGCCGCGGAACGGAGACGCTAGGAAGACAGACTGCTTTTAAAAAGCGGCTGCCACCGGTGGTGCTCCGGCAAACGTGTTTGTGATTACACCATTCTGACGCTTCTACTGCCTCTGGAGCACCGCTGGTGGTCCGCCGACTCATTGCTATCTGGGAAAAAGACAATACACTAGCGATTAGCAACGTGTGTACCGAGGAAATACCACGAGGCGGAAATCTCCAAAGACATTTCAACACCACCAACCTCATCATACATTTGAAGGTTAGTCACAGAAAGGAGGATGAGGAGTTTTCAAAGTTAGCTAACGCTAAGGCAGAGCGCAGTCGTGTAGCTAGCAGCTCCGGCGCCCTCAAACAGCTGTTTCCCTGTGTGTGTGTGTGTGTGTGTGTGTGTGTGTGTGTGTGTGTGTGTGTGTGTGTCGGTCCGTGTGTGTGTGTGTGTGTCGGTCCGTGTGTGTGTCAGTCCGTGTGTGTGAGCCGTGTAGCTAGCAGCTCCGGCGCCGTTCAAACAGCTGTTTCCCCGTGTGTGTGTCGGTGTGTGTCGGTGTGTGTGTGTGTGACTGACTGTGTGTGTCTGTGTGTGCTGAAGAAATGTGCAGTGATTGAAAGGACATTTTTTTGATTTTGAGCTAGGACAGAAAGCCAAACAGTTACTGATACATTCTCTAAACATGTGTGACTGTTACGTAATGGCGTAATTTTCAGTTCATAAAAGTGATCGGTGATCGGTATCGGCCGATACGTCTGCCAGCAATCGGTGATCGGCCCCAAAAATCCTGATCGGAGCACCCTTAATATATATATATATATATCCCAGTTTGCTTACATTTTAGATACAGTGTTGTTTTAACTGATCGTGTCTACTAATGTAAATGTCACAAGTCGATCTGGGTGTCTCCGTGGCTTGCAGTGAGTGGCACACTCGCAGACAGCAGATGATATTTCGAACAACAACGGCTAATGCTTGCTTGCATGTCTGTCGGGACAAAGATGTTCTGCAACTCGTTTCTGTCTTCAATTTTCACTCCGACAAATGAATGTGAAATATGAGTGAAATAGAGGCGAAGCGATCAGTATGTTTATTTCCTGGTTAGTTGGGAATGGGCAGAATGGGTCCTGAAAGGCCACGCCTACACCATATCTTCCTCTATCACCAGTTAATTAAAAAAAAACAGTTAAACCGAAACACTGGCCCACCGCCTAGTACAGAAGTACCGGTAACTTATATACTCTTTGGTTAAACTGTGCTGCTGTTATGCAGCATTCTGTACACAGGTTTCCTGTTTACAAACATTACTGGGTGCGTGTGCATACAGGGGGCAGAATGCCAGATTGGTAAACTGGTGGTTCAACCGTTTTGGCCGTTAGAGGGCAGTGCAAAGTCAGCATCTGTTGCAATATAACTGTCAAAATTTAATGATGAAAGATGGTGACAATTGTTAAGTTTTTTTTTTTTTTTAAATTAAATTTATATTTTTTTATGTTCTATGAAAAAATACATTTTCTTAAAACTTTTTTTTAGTCTTAAATATTATTTTTTGCTATTGGTAAGAAAACTTTTTCTCTCAAATATGTTTTTCTCTCATAAAATGCTGTTTTGCTATCAGTGTGATAACTTTTTCTCTCAAACATTTTTTTCTCTCTCAGAACATTTATTTTCTCGCATGTAATAAAGAAACAAAATCTAGCTCCATAGCAGTGCAGTACCAGCCCATGATGGCTTTTAGACATGGCACTGTTCCTGGGGGCTAGTTTGGAAGTCGGATTTTCATTAGCTCTAGCCAGGTTAGCCATTGTTAGCAATGCCAGTTTATGACAACGCATCACGCAGTTTTTTTGAACACACAAACCGCGTGACAACACAGATAGAAGACAGCGCTGCGTGTACGACTGATTTAGTGTGACACAAATACACAGAAGTGCTTATAACTGTATGTTACTAGATAGCTACAGCTTTCACAACTATCGATGCACGGAGCAGCCATGTTGGATTTCTAGCTCGGGGTACTCCGTGGTTGTGGGTTGTACAGTTCCGAGCTCGGTAAACCCATGGATGTATTAAGAGAACCGAGGTCAGGGGGCGTGTTTCCGACTTTTTACGACCTCTAAAATACGAGTTCCGAGGTAAATAGAACGCGGCATTAGCTAGCTAAGGTTAGCTAAAGCTAGCTTGATAGCACGTCAAATTACAGTACAAATAAACGTCATAATTCGCGGTACAAAAATCACCACCGAGTGCAAAATTAACTAAATATACATAAACAGGTGGCTTATATGTTATACAGGTATAGGAAAAAGACTAATATTCAACTTACATTTGTAATACTTCGTGGGTCTCGCTGTCACGTATTCGGCCACCAAGTTTTTCGAGAAGGGTTTTCGGGTACTGACAAAGGGTCTAACTGCAGCTTGCAGCAGCCGCTCACGCCACGCCCCCGGTGGCACGCAACTTCCGACTTACAACAACTGCCAGAGTGATAGAGAAAGACCAAAGAGAAAGACTTACTATCTCTATGGTTCTGGTTGTTGCTAGTCATGGCAACAACTCAAAGACAGAATATAAAAGGCACTAAACCTGCGCCATCTTGACTACAAAGCGGAAAGGGGAGGGACCAGGAACGTCGACCGGCAGCTGATTGGACGAACGCGTCACGTGCGTACTAGCTCCCGTGGAGTTCTCTTAATACTACATCCATGATTACAACCCAACCGAGTTTAATGGCAGCCAGATGGCGGCTCGTTTGGAATACGATCTCACATTTTACGAAAATAGTCCACCGAAACGTGTTTCTGAAAACATTTTAAGCGTGAAATAGGCCATGCAGTTGCTGAATCTGTCTGTTTTTTTGATCGACAAGGGTCAGTTTAAAAGATTTTCGTCAGATTTTGAGAGGCAATGAGCCGAGCCGACCGCTCGTCATTTCCGGTAAGTGTTTTGCATTTCCAAGTGTTCCATTTGGATTAATAATAAGAAAACTATTTATTTAGCTGATCTACTGCAAGAGTTTTTCAAGGATTTTTTTTCTAATTATGTATTAAATGCCCTTTTCTAATTATAATTATAGTATATATATATATATATATATATATATATATATATATATATATATATATATATATATATATATATATATATATATATATATATATATATAAGGTTGTAATGTTCCCTGGTTGGAAATGATTATTTTTGTGTACGATGTGTACTATACGGTAATTCCGCTGCTATTGAAGTCTATTAGAAGCACTTTTCAGTTAGGCTTGAGCGTTACTGCGCAGCTGCAAACTGAGCTTGCCGCCGTAGATGTGACGTGAGCAACGTGTCTGAACGTTGTAAAGGCCGTTATATACTAGCGCTTCCAAAAGTGCGTGCGGAAATCGTGACGTCACGGGACTGCCGTGAGTATTTATATCCGCGACACTAGTTGCAGTCTTCTCCTGAACAGCTGTGGCGCTAAGGAGCAAAGGCTACCGATGTTTTTCTTTCTAAGGACTAGAAGAAGAAGAAAAAGATAAACAACAGCAGAACAGGTAGCAACAGTGGCGTCAATACTTCGATTTGATTCAATTCAATTTTTCAATTCAATTTTATTTATAGTATCAAGTCATAACAGGAGTTATCTCAAGACACTTTACAGATAGAGTAGGTCTAGACCACACTATAATTTACGAAAAACCCAACAAGTCCCCCCAAGAGCAAGCACTAGTGCAACAGTGGCAAGGAAAAACTCCCTTTTAGGAAGAAACCTCAGACAGACCCAGGCTCTTGGTAGGAGGTGTCTGCTGGCCGTTGGGGTGCATCACAGTATAGTAAATAAACAGTGTTTAGAAAAAGTGGGTGTAGTAGTGCAGGGAGCAGCACGGCATAGCAGGGTATTTCTCAGCAGAACCACGGCAACAGCTGGAACCAAGATTTTGGTGCCATCCTAATCCCAGGATTTCATCCTGGGTGAAAAAGAAACAGAAAGACTCCGGGGAGCAAGCTCCCCAGAGCTAGGTTAGTAACAAGCATTTCTAGGACAGAGAAGCAGGTGGGCCGGGCTTGGCAGATACTACAACTCCTCACTCCCTAACCATAAGCTTTATCAAAGAGGAGAGTTTTAAGTTTACTCTTAAATGTGGTGACAGTATCTGCCTCCCGGACCCAGACTGGGAGCTGGTTCCACAGGAGAGGAGCCTGATAGCTGAAGGCTCTGGCTCCCATTCTACTTTTAGAGACTCTAGGAACCACAAGTAACTCAGCATTCTGGGAGCGCAGTGCTCTAGTGGGACAGTAAGGTACTATGAGCTCTTTGAGATACGATGGTGCTTGACCATTTAGAGCTTTGTAGGTCAGGAGGAGGATTTTAAATTCAATCCTGGATTTTACAGGGAGCCAATGCAGAGAAGCTAATACGGGAGTAATATGATCTCTTTTCTTAGTTCTTGTCAGTACACGAGCTGCAGCATTCTGGATCAGCTGGAGAGTCTTAAGTGACTTGTTTGAGCATCCTGATAGTAAGGAATTACAATAGTCCAGCCTGGAAGTAACGAAGGCATGGACTAGTTTTTCAGCATCATTCTGAGACAGGATGTTCCTTATTTTGGCAATGTTACGAAGATGAAAAAAGGCTGTTCTTGAGGTTTGTTTTAAGTGGGCATTAAAGGATATATCCTGGTCAAAAATAACTCCTAGATTTCTGACAGTAGTGCTGGAGGCCAGGGCAATACCATCCAAGGTAGCTATATCTTTGGATATTGAGGATCGGAGGTGTTTAGTACCCAGCACAATCACCTCAGTTTTGCTTGAGTTTAGCATCAGAAAGTTGTAGGTCATCCATGATTTTATATCTGTAATACATGCTTGAAGTTTAGCTAATTGACTGATTTCATCTGGTTTGATTGATAAGTATAATTGGGTGTCATCTGCATAACAGTGAAAGTTTATTGAGTGTTTCCTAATAATATTACCTAGAGGAAGCATATATAAGGAGAATAGAATTGGTCCAAGCACTGAGCCTTGTGGAACGCCATGGTTAACTTTAGCGTACTTGGAGGATTTGTCATTAACATTAACAAATTGAGATCGATCAGAGAAATAGGACTTAAACCAGCTCAGTGCGATTCCTGTAATACCAACTAAGTGTTCCAGTCTCTGTAACAGGATGGTATGGTCAATAGTGTCAAAGGCAGCACTAAGATCTAGTAAGACAAGTATGGAAACAAGTCCTTTGTCTGAAGCAATTAGAAGGTCGTTAGTAATTTTCACCAGTGCCGTCTCTGTGCTATGATGCTTTCTAAATCCTGACTGAAAGTCCTCAAATACACTTTTGCTATGTAGGAAATCACATAACTGATTAGCAACTACCTTCTCAAGGATTTTGGAGAGGAAGGGAAGATTAGATATTGGTCTATAGTTAGCCAAGACCTCAGGATCGAGGGTGGGTTTTTTCAGAATAGGTTTAATCACAGCTACTTTAAATGACTGTGGTACATAACCTGTTAATAAGGACATATTAATCATATCTAATAATGAAATGTTAACCAGTGGTAGCGCTTCTTTAAGTAACCTCGTTGGGATGGGGTCTAAGAGACAGGTAGATGGCTTAGCTGAAGAGACTCTTAGCATTAATTGTTGAAGGTTTATAGGGTAAAAGCAGTCTAAGTATATGTCAGGTCTTGTTGTTCCTTCTAGCAGTCCTGCATTTGAAAGTGAACTGTTAGAAGTTGAGGCTAAGAGGTGATTAATTTTATCTCTAATTGTTATAATTTTATCATCAAAGAAGCTCATGAAGTCGTCACTACTCAGAGCTATAGGAATAGATGGCTCAGTAGAGCTGTGACTGTCTGTCAGCCTGGCTACAGTGCTGAAAAGAAACCTTGGGTTGTTCTTATTTTCTTCTATTATTGATGAGTAATAGTCTGATCTGGCATTTCTGAGGGCCTTCCTATAGGTTTTCAGACTGTCTTGCCAATCTAAACGAGATTCTTCCAGTTTGGTGGAACGCCATTTACTTTCCAGTTTTCGCGATATTTGTTTTAGTTTGCGAGTTTGGGAGTTATACCAAGGTGCTAGTTTCCTTTGCTTCCTCGTCTTCTTTTTGAGGGGAGCAACAGAGTCTAAAGTCGTCCGTAGGCAGGCCGTAGCACTGTCTACAAAATTATCAATTTGGGAAGGACTGAAGTTAACAAAAAGGTCCTCTGTTATATTAAAGCATGACATTGAGTTAAATGCTGTTGGAATATCTTCCTTAAATTTAGCTATAGCACTGTCAGATAGGCATCTAGTGTAGAAGCTTTTATCTAATTTCATATAGTCGGGTAGTAAGAATTCAAAAGTTATTAAAAAATGGTCTGATAATAAACGATTCTGCGGAAATACAATTAAATCTTCAATTTCGATGCCGTATGCCAGCACAAGGTCGAGGGTGTGGTTAAAACAGTGAGTGGCCTTATGCACACTCTGACTGAAACCAATTGAATCTAATAGTGAGTTGAAAGCAATACTAAGGCTGTCGTTGTCAATGTCCATGTGAATATTAAAATCACCTACAATAAGTACTTTGTCTGATTTTAGGACTAAACATGATAAAAACTCTGAGAATTCAGATAAAAATTCTGAATACGGACCTGGAGCTCGGTAAACAACAACAAATATAATTGGCTGTACAGTTTTCCATGTTGGATGTTGAAGATTAAGAACTAGGCTTTCAAACGAGTTATAATTTAGTTTAGGTTTAGGATTAATTAACAGGCTTGAATCAAATATCGCTGCAACTCCCCCTCCTCGGCCTGATCCTCTAGGAATTTGAGTATTATTATGGCTGGGAGGAGTGGCTTCATTTAAACTAACATATTCTTCATTGCACAGCCAGGTTTCGGTAAGACAGAATAGATCGATTTGATTATCTGATATCAATTCATTTATTAATACTGCTTTAGAAGACAAAGATCTAATATTTAATAGTCCACATCTGATTTTCCTATTCTGTTCCATCATTGCAGATGTTGTTTTAATTCCAATTAGGTTGTTAAGTATAGCTCCTCTTTTGTTAACCTTTGATTTAACCGATCTAAGTCGGGGGACAAACACCGTGGTTATTAGGCTATGAGAGGGCGGCTGCTCTAACGGAGGCACAGAGGAGCACGTTGCACTGCACCTCTGATTACTGATGTCTAACTTGGGTTGTCATGGTTTACGACCGCTAATAAACTCGGTCAGATTTTTTGATATGAGAGCGGCTCCATCCCAAGTGGGATGAATGCCATCCCTCTTAATCAGACCAGGCTTTCCCCAGAACGCCTTCCAGTTATCTACGTAGCCCACATCATTAGCTGGGCACCATTCCTTCAACCAGCGGTTGAAGGATGACATGCGGCTGTATTTTTCATCGCTGATCAGGTTTGGCAGGGGTCCAGAGAAAACTACTGAGTCCGACATAGTCTTTGCATATGCACAAAGTGACTCAACATTAATTTTAGTGATCTCCGATTTACATAATCGGGTATCATTGCCACCTACGTGGAGTATGATCTTACTGTATTTACTGTTATTTTTATTTTTATTTTTAGCCAGCAGCTTTAGATTAGATTCTATATCGCCCGCTCTGGCCCCAGGGACGCACACGACCGCGGCCTCTGGAGCCGACATCCTAACGTTTCTCAGTATAGAACTGCCAATAACCAGAATTGGCTTCTCAGCGGTTGTATCACTGAGTGGGGAGAACCGGTTAGAAAGTTGAGGATGCCCCGATTTGGAGTGACCACTGCTATGTGCACCCCCCGGATTACAGTTAGTGCTATGCTTCCTTCGGACAGTCACCCACCCGCCCGACTGCTTTGGGTCTGCCGGCGGACTGCTAGCAGAAGCTACATGTTGCCCCGCACCAGCTACGCTAAGCTGGCTAGCTACGGAAACATACGACTTTGATTCCATAGTGTGGAGCCGTGCTTCAAACTCACTAAGCCTCGCCTCCAGAACAGCGAATAAACTACATTTATTACAAGTGTCATTATCACTGAAGGAGGCAGATGAATAGCTGAACATTTGACACACAGAGCAAGAGAGAGCAGGAGATGGAGAGGAATTGGCCATTGCTAATGGCTAAGCTAAAGTAGCTAACAGCGTTTTAATCGTGAGATCAGCGAGGCAGTCGCTGTAAGGGAAGATAGCTACAGATACGTGCTTGAGTGCAACTGGTGTAGTCCAAATGCAATTTGAGAAAAATACCCGTTAAATTAAACAGATGCTAAGCTTATGCCCCGTTGATGCGGGCTCTAAGCAAGCAAGTGTAGGCCTAGCTAGCCAGTTTAAGTGCAATCCAGGCAAATAACCGCTAAATTAAACAAATTGAGTTTAGCTATGCTTATGCCCCGTTGATGCGGGCTCTAAGCAAGCATGGTTTGTTTTAAATTAATGTAATCCAGGCAAATAGCCGCTAAATTAGACAATAAAGCAGAGTTGAGTAGCTAAGTTTTGTTTGAGCAGCAAACAAGCGACCATAGCACAACACGGAAACACCGGAAATGAGGCAATACGCTTACCGTCAACGTCAGCACCCACGTCAGCGATGGTGATGGTTCAGTGACCTACTCCGTCAGATCAAGCCTTTCATTCACAAAAAAAGAACTCATCTTAACCCAGTAAATTTACAGGAGAGACTTGCAGTCAGTCGGCGAGCTCGTTCAGGCTTTCTGTTTCCGGTTTGTCGAGCGCCGCTGAAAAAAATAGACTGGTGCGCGCCCTCCGCCCGCGCGCTGAAAATCGAGCCGGCCGGAAATTACGTCATTTTGATGTCACGAATGCGCTCGCCACCTCCAACGCGTCAAGCATAAAACGGCTTCAAGTCTTCTGGTAGCTGTGCCAAGAGAAATCTCAATCATTCCCAATCTTGCAGAGACGGAGAGTGTAGGTATATGTAAGGAGATAACAAAGGCGCCGTAGATGTGACGTGAGCAACGTGTCTGAACATTGTAAGTCTTCTGGTAGCTGTACCGTACTGTACTGTACAGATGTAAAGTTATTGGCTGTCAAAGTGACGACAAAATCAATGGCAGTCAATGGAATGCTATTGGGGGGGTTGAGTGCTTCGTTGCATTAAAATAGCATTTGGTCTACGGAGGCAGGCTTACCCCCTTGGTAATCGTGCACGAGTAGAACCGATCAGGTATTATCGTAAAACACGTTGAGCTGCTGTGCATGCGCAGAACAGTTCTGGCAGGTGGTACGGCTCGGGCACTGACACAAGCCGTTTCTCAATGTCAAGGATCCTTCCTTGGGGGGGGGGGGGGGTGCAAGATGGCAACCGTGGTGGTTGACATGTGCAAAGCTCTGCAACACTAGCTGAGTACTTATGTTTCAGGGTTTCCCGCAGAAAACTTGTTAGTTAAGGTGGTAGGGTTGGGGGGGGGGGTTGCCGACAGACCCGGGGGGGGGGGGGGGGGGGGGGCTTCTTTGTGCGATAGACTACAAACTCTGTACTACATTTAACAATTATTTATTAAACACTAAATATAAAATTTAAACAATAATATATAACTAGAACTGCAAGCAGTTATGAACGGGGTCCAAGCCTCCCGCGCCAGTCCCCCCTGGCACGAGTCGCCCCTGACGACGCTAAGAGCCCGCGAAAGGAGAACCCAATGCGCCACCGCGGCGAAGCAAAAGTCAGGAAATTTGACCAAGTGCGAGCTCCAAAGTCTGTAGTGAAATGCAATTGCAAATTTCCTCTTCATTGCGTAAAAGGCCCAAACACTTTACAATTACAGCGCCCCCTAAATTAATTTGGCCGAGATATGCTAACGTTCGTGTTGTGTTTGCTTGTAAATTAAGAATGGTGTAACGTAGCAAAATTCTTTTGATAACTTTAGGTCAGGTCCATATGCAAATGGTACCTACCAAGTTTCGTGCACATTGGTCACACAGCCTAGGAGGAGTTCGAAAAATTTGTTTTGCGCATTGCGTGATATTGCGAAAAAAACTTCTTAGTGCAAATGGGCGTGGCCTATATCATCAGACTTAGATTCAAGGAATACGGGGATATAAGGTTTTCTAATGTGCGATGCAGAATGTGTGAGTTATAGGCAAAAACACGTTTTACGTCATTGTAGCACCACCTAGTGGTCCATGTGTGTAATATTTGGTAGGTAAGGTCCATGAAGCATTGTACATCTACACTGTAAATTTTAAGTTGCTCACATTAGTGTAAGTGGTGAATCCAAACCTGGGTCCCATAGGCCACGCCCACTTTGACGAATTAGTACCCCACTCTAGGCATGGCCTCAGGAGTGGGCCTTGATGGTACAGTCCAAATTTCGTAAAAATCGGAGCCGTTCATGAGAAACATTTTGTACTTGTAGCGCCCCCTACTGGCCAATTTTTGTAAAATTGGTTGGGGAGCTTTAGAGGGTCATGTCAAACAAGGGGGCGATATTACATTCAGTTTATCGCGCCGTTGTGACGAAAAGAGAGCTGAGCCAGACGGCAAAGCTCTCGATCTACCGGTCAGTTTTCGTTCCTACCCTCACCTATGGTCATGAAGGCTGGGTCATGACCGAAAGAATGAGATCCAGGGTACAAGCGGCCGAAATGGGTTTCCTCAGGAGGGTGGCTGGCATCTCCCTTAGAGACAGGGTGAGAAGCTCAGTCATCCGTGAGGAGCTCAGAGTAGAGCCGCTGTTCCTTCGCGTTGAAAGGAGCCAGTTGAGGTGGTTCGGGCATCTGGTAAGGATGCCCCCTGGGTGTTCCAGGCACGTCCAGCTGGGAGGAGGCTTTGGGGAAGACCCAGGACTAGGTTGAGAGATTATATCTCCATCCTGGCCTGGGAACGCCTCGGGATCCCCCAGTCAGAGCTGGTTAATGTGGCTCGGGAAAGGGAAGTTTGGGGTCCACTACTGGAGCTGCTCCCTCTGCGACCCGACACCGGATAAGCGGACGAAGATGGATGGATGGATGGATGGATGGATATTTGAAACTCCCCCTGGCTCTGCTCTTGACTAGGGTTGCCCAGGGATGCCTAGGGATCCCACTATGGCCACGCCAAGACCCACTTGGCGTGGCCATAGTGGTCGATTGGTTGGGGTTAGGCATTTGACCTTGAGTGGTTAAGGTCAGGATAGCCGATTGGACAGGGGATAGGACCTGAACAAACCAGGTTTGTTTCTATTAAACAATGTGTTTATTGAGTTTCATTTTAACCAAGACATACATAAATGTAGTCAAACCCTGAAAAACAATAGAAGCAAAAACCAAACTACAGACCGCAATCACAGCAACAGAGATTAAATAAAAAATTAAAAAATAAAAACTTTATATAAAATAATTACATTTCACCGTGGTTTGATTCCTTCTTGTAAGATATATCTGGAGCATCTAACTAATCAGTGTCACAAGCAAATATAAACAGCTTACTCCCACATGAAAAATACTAAATTACTCAGAATTCCCCTCATTTGCCAGAATATCACCAACATAATTTTGTTCAACAAAGTTCAAAAATGGTCCCCAAACCTGTTTAAAAGTATCTTGTCTGTCTTTAACCAAGAGAAATTAACCGTTTGACTTCCAGTAAACACATATCAATAAGTACTTTTATCTCTTTTTAAGTTCGGATCAGATGGATACAATCCCAGGATAAATACTTTGGGGTGGAGAGGCAGCCTAACCGACACAATTTGAGATATAATTTGTGCTACCTCCTTCCAGAAGTCTTGATTTTATTACAGTCCCACAAACAATGAAACATAGTCCCTTTGGAGTGATTGCACTTATCGCATAGATCTGGGTTTAGTAGGGCTGGGCACCAAATGGCGATACTTTTATGGCACTTATGGAAAAATTATTGATCTTTCGGTGCCAAAAGTGTCTGAGCGCATAAGTGCAAGCTTATCTGTCCTCTCCGCATATTGACACAGAGCGGAGCTCCGACCGACACACACACACACGCCATATAGGGGGGAAAAGTTAGGACAATTCCAAGGGCCCATAACTGACAGGGGCCCCAAAAATAGGTAAAAACTAATATAAAATGATTAACCATCATCATCGTGTGTGTGTGTATATATATATATATATATATATATATATATATATATATATATATATATATATATATATATATATATATATATATATATATATTTGAAATATAATAATTAAATGAATTATCTTTGTTTTTGGCAGTAAAAGTTAAATATCCCCATTGACCAAAAAGTAAACATCCATATTGACCGACCACCCTCCTGTATCTGCATGAAATGGTTTGGTCCTGCCTTAGCGCACTAGTGACGGTGTTTGTTTAGTTGCAGTCAGTAGATGCGCCAGAACTTCAGTGACCACAATGTTGCCAAGTAACGTTAATTAAAAATCTGGTTTTCAACAAAGGAAAGAGAGAAAAGAGAGAGAGGAAAGACAAAGGAAAGGGTGTCAAACTGTGACCCAGTTTTTCACCAAGAAAGGTGGGTAGCCTGTAGTCTGTGAGTGGTATTAATCTGTTGGCTTCATGTCCATAGTGAAATAAGCTAGCTAGCTAGCTACAGACTAGTGTTAGCCTACATTTAATCAGTGCAGGGAAATGTTTAGCAAGATATTAAATTAAATTAATTAAAACATGTTAAATCATTGTCCCTGCCCTTTTTAGCAGACTTAACAACAGATGAGTCAGCAGCACCGCAGTCTCCCCCTAACTGTGCCCCTCCCTGTCCCAGTGAAGAAGGTGAGCAACATTGGGTTCAGTGACATGCCAGTTAGCATCATTGCAGGGAGTCTGTGGGTCTGTTGCTCTTTTTACCATTACAAAAAAGAAAATGAAATATGCATTAATGACAGAAATTCAAATACATTACTAACAATTATTTTCTCACATAATGATCATTATGAAATAAAATAAAAAAACAACAACCTGTACAATTGTCTGTACTGATGCTGGACAGTTGGAAACAGTGAGTATCTTACCTGAGCCTGCATGTAAGATAGACAATATTAAAATAATCCAGTTTGATACGATCATTTAAATTGAATTATGGAATGACATCTATAGATAGACTTTATTATTCCCATCATGAAGGGCAGTTAATAGATATTTATATATTTAAGTTTGTTCATTTTTTTTAAAATCTTTCATTAATAATTATTATAATAATAATAACTAATAATAATACTAATAATAATAATTTTGTTGACTTTCGGCTTAACGATCTATGGAGTAGGACGCAACTTTCGGAGTTCCTGCAATCAGCTTTAAATTAAGCTCACTGGCACATTTTCGTGTTATTTTTCTTGGTGTAAGCTCTATCTAACACTTCACCTTCGACTGTGGCTGAACAAAATGCCTCCTAAACCCAAAACCAGCAGTGCATCGGCTGCTGCGCTTCAGCGGCCTTCTCCGCACGACTCATCCTCGCCTCGTAGTGACGACTCCTCCTTTTGCGACGGCGCTGTTATGCCCACTGTTCTACCCAATTTCAAGGAGAGCACGGTAGTTGAAATGGGAACTTCACTCTCCACCTGCAGCGATGACATCGCTTCGCTACAGTTTAAAGTGGAACACCTATCTGCCGAGCTGCTAAGAGTGGACAACAAATGTGAGGATCTCGAAGCCAGATCGCGCTGCAACAATATAAGGATCATAGGTGTGCCTGAAAACTCAACCAGCTCCTCCATGATGTTGGCGGTTTCCACTTTGCTCAAAGAGGCCTTTCAGCTGGATAAGGAGCCCATTTTGGACCGCGCTCACCGCACCCTTCACGCGAAGCCCAAACCCGGGGAACGCCCACGTCCCATAATCGCCCAACTGCACTATCATACAGACTGTTTGGACATCCTGCGGCGAGCTAGAACCCAACAACGAATAAAGGTCGGTGACATGGCTATACATATCTTCCCTGACCATACCGCGAAGACTGCCCGTGCCCCCTTCAATGACATCTGCCGCCAGCTCCGGGAAATACCGGGGTTACGGTATGGCCTTCTCTACCCGGCTCGCCTCCGTGTTACATACGACGGTTCCGAGAGAGAGTTTGAATCACCGGAGGATGGATGAAATCCTGGGATTAGGATGGCCAAGAGCCTGGGTCTGTACGAGGTTTCTTCCTAAAAGGGAGTTTTTCCTTGGCACTGTTGCACTAGTGCTTGCTCTTGGGGGATTTGTTTTTTTTTTTCAACGGGGTGGTGTTCTACACTAATATACGACTCGTAGTTAGCACTCAATAAATGTCTACTAACACTGTCAATTCAGGACCTACTCACATTTGGAGGTTCACATATTAGGCTTGTGAGTTGGAACATCAAAGGTTTGGGGAGCCCCATTAAAATATCTAGGATATTTACCCACTTGAAAAGGCTTAATGCGGACATAGTATGTCTACAAGAAACCCACATGCGCACCTCAGACCAGGTCAGGCTAAAATGCCCGTGGGTCTCTGAGGTATTTCACTCCAACTTTAACTCTAAAGCCAGAGGGGTTGCTATTTTAATTGGTAGATCTGTCCAATTCTCAACTTCTAAACTGATTTCCGACAAAAATGGCAGATATTTAATAATTTCAGGCACGCTGTTGCACGTTCCTGTATTACTAGTCAATATCTACGCCCCGAATTTTGATAACCATGAATAAGGTCTTTGAACGTCTCCCTAACCTTCTTATTTTTTGGGGGGGACATGAACTGCGTTATTGATCCTAGGTTAGACCGCTCCACTCCCAAAATTTTGACCCCATCATCAATGTCCAGAACTCTTTCTGACTTCATGGCTAAGAATGGTTGCATCGATCCCTGGAGATTCTATAACCTGAGCACCAAGGAATATTCCTTTTTTCTTCGCATATGCATAAATCCTTTTCTCGAATTGACTATTTTTTCATTGATGCCAAACTCATCCCCAAGGTGTCAGCGATTCAGTATCACCCTATAGTTATCTCTGACCATGCCCCTCTGGATATTCAGTTCTCCCCACAACCCAGATATTCCACACCGTGGAGACTAAATACTCTGCTCTTATCAGACGACACATTTAACCTCTTTATTGCATCCTCAATTGATGATTTTACCATGATCAATCAAACCAAGGCCGATCCTATTCCCTGCTCGCTGCTATGGGAATCACTTAAAGCATATTTACAGGGTCAAATAATTTCCTACTCTGCGCATTTAAATAAAACTCGTATAGCCAAACTTCAAGAGCTTTCAACTAGATTGAACAAATTAGATCAGCAACTAGCCACTTGTCCTTCCCCTAGTTTGCTCAAAGACCGTGTTGATTTACAAACTGAGTTTGATCTTATTACGACCACTGAAGCAGAGCGCCTACTTTTGCGCTCGCGTTCCACATACCATGAGCATGGTGATAAGGCAAGCCGGCTCCTAGCCCATCAGTTGCGCCGCCAGGCTGCCTCGCGTATGATTCTTCAAATCAATGATTCCTCTGGCACACTACATACTGACCCTAATGCCATTAACTCAGTATTCTGCTCATTCTATTCTTCTCTGTATAAGTCTGAGTCCTCATCTGATGTTTCTGAAATGGGTGCTTTCTTAGATTCCCTCGACTTTCCTACTATTAGCCCACATGTCACCAAAGATCTCGATCTGCCACTAACAGTTGATGAAATCAACGTTGCTATAAACAACATGCAGAACAATAAAGCCCCTGGCCCTGATGGATTCCCAGTGGAATTTAAAAAACAATTGCAATCTAAATTGGCCCTGTTATTGCTTTCTGTATATAGAATAGAATTCAACTTTATTGTCATTGCACGTCACAAGTACAAGCAACGAAATGCAGTTTGCATCCATCCAGAAGTGCTTTAGCAAGAATATAGATATATTACAAAATATAGATATATTTTAGATAAGTTACAATGTACACGGTATGAAGGAATGTTATGAGTGCTATAACTATAAGTATATACAGGCTATAACTGTAGTAAGTGTACAAGCTATGTACAGGCTATGAACAGGTTATACGTATGGATATAAATAAAAGACTATAACAGACTATAAATATACAATATGCAAGTATTAATAACAGCTGTAGAACTATAATTATTGTATTGTACAGCATGGTTGTCTATACAGTATTTACAGTAAGATATATATGAATAATTTATACAGTAGTAATATTAAAGTGCATGTGGCTGTAAGTGGTGGTCCAGCCACTGTGTATGAGTGTGTATGAGGATACTGGGGTTTTTTGTCCATTGTGTGTATGTTCAGTTATGGGTTGTTGTCAGTGGTTGTGAGAGTGCGTGTATGTTCAGTCTATGAGTTTTAATGTGGGTGAGATGTTAGGAGGCAGAATTCCGTAGTCTGACAGCTGTAGGATAGAAGCTGTTCCGGTACCTGGTGGTCTTAGTCCGGAGGCTCCTGTAGCGCCTCCCAGAGGGCAGGAGGGTGAAGAGTCTGTGTGCTGGGTGACTGGGGTCTTTGATGATTTTCCCGGCCCTTCTCAGACACCGCTTCCTGTAGATGTCCTCTATGGAAGGAAGTGGTGCTCCAGCGATGCGCTGGGCGGCTTTCACCACCCTCTGCAACGCCTTCCGGTCCGAGGCAGAGCAGCTCCCGTACCAGACTGTTATACAGTTGGTCAGGATGCTCTCGATGGTGCAGCGGTGGAAGTTCACCAGGATGTCTGAGGACAGGTTGTTCTTCCTCAGAGTCCTCAAGAAGAAGAGGCGCTGGTGAGCCTTCTTGACCAGCTTGGAGCAGCTGGTCGTCCAGGTGAGATCCTCTGAGATGTGGACTCCCAGGAACTTGAAGCTGTTCACACGCTCCACAGCCGTCCCCTTGATGTGGATGGGTGGATGTGGGTCAGCATTCCTCCTGAAGTCCACGATGAGCTCTTTGGTCTTCTCGGTGTTGAGCAGCAGGTTGTTGGTGTCGCACCACTCAGCCAGACGATCCACCTCCTCCCTGTAGGCGGCCTCATTGCTGTCTTTAATGAGGCCGATCACCGTGGTGTCATCTGCAAACTTAATGATGGTGTTGGAACCATTGACAGGTCTGCAGTCATGGGTGAGGAGGGAGTAGAGGAAGGGACTCATCACACAGCCTTGTGGTACACCGGTGTTCATTGTGATGATGGATGAACAGTGGTTATCCAGCCGGACATGTTGGGGCCGGCAGGTCAGGAAGTCCAGTAACCAGTTGCACATGAGGGAACTGATGCCTAGGTCTGTGAGTTTCCTGATGAGTTGTGAGGGGATAATTGTGTTGAACGCTGAACTAAAGTCTATAAACAGCATTCTGGCGTAGGTGTTTTTATTGTCCAGGTGTGAGAGGACAGTGTGCAGCGCTATGGAGACTGCATCCTCTGTGCTCCTGTTCTGACGGAATGCAAATTGGTGGGGGTCCAGGGAGGGGGGGAGACAGGATTTGAGGTGTGCTAGGACCAGCTGCTCTAAGCACTTTGTGATGATTGGGGTGAGGGCTACCGGGCGGTAGTCGTTGAGGCTTGATGGGTTGGAGTTTTTGGGTATCGGAACGATGGAGGTGGATTTGAAGCAGGCCGGTACCACAGCATGGGCCAAGGACAGATTGAATATGTCCGTCAGCACTCCTGCCAGCTCCACTGAACACGCTCTGAGAACACGGCCAGGGATGCCATCAGGACCTGCAGCCTTGTGGACAAGAATCCTGCTCAGCACCGCTCCTACATCAGTGGGGGAGAGAGTCAGTGGTTGGTGGTCTGGAGTCACCTCTGCCTTAGTTGCAGTTGTTGTGTTCCCCCGCTCAAAACGAGCATAGAAGTTGTTGAGCTCGTTGAGGAAGGGGACATCAGAGGATGCGGGGGAGGGTTTGATGGTCCTGTAGTCTGTGATGATCTGGAGACCTTGCCACATACGTCGGGGGTTGGAGTTGGAGAAGTGTTCTTCTACCTTCCCTTTGTAGTGGTGTTTAGCATTTTTGATGCCCCTCTTCAGTTTGGCCCTGGCTGCACTGTAAGCCTGTGCATCCCCTGACCTGAAGGCGGTATTGCGGGCCTTCAGGAGGAGACGAACATCTCGGTTCATCCAAGGCTTCTGGTTGGGGTACATGGTGATCTGTTTCTGGGTGGTGACACTATGTGTAGTCAAGGAGATGTGGTCCAGTACAGATGTGGCGTACTGGTCCAAGTCTGTGTGGATGAACATATTCCAGTCTGTGTTTTTGAACCGGTCCTGGAGCACAGCATCTGTCCCCTCTGGCCACACTTTTACTGTCCTCACAGTGGGTTTCACACGTTGGATGAGTGGTGAGTACCGAGGTGTGAGGAACAGGGAGAGATGGTCTGATTGTCCAATGTGGGGGAGGGGTGTTGCTTTGTAGGCTCCAGACATGTTGGAATAAACATGGTCCAAAGTTTTGTCTCCTCTGGTGTGACAGGAGACATGTTGGTGGAATCTGGGAAGGACTGTCTTTAAATTGGAGTGGTTGAAGTCACCAGCAACAATAAAAGCAGCCTCAGGGTGTTTAGTTTGGTGTTTGCTAATGGCTGTGTAAAGTTCTTTCATAGCCAACTTAGCATTAGCATCCGGGGGGATATACACTGCAGTGAGTATGATGGAAGTGAGCTCTCTGAGGAGATAATAAGGTCTGCATTTGACCATTAAAAACTCCACATTGGGTGAGCAGTGACTCTCGGTAGTGGCAGAGTTTATGCACCAAGCATTGTTGATATAAATGCACAAACCTCCACCTCTGGTCTTGCCGGAGTCGTCTGCTATCCTGTCGGCTCGGTGTGTGTGGCGTCCTGCTAACTCAATAGCATTGTCCGGGCAGCTGTTGTTTAGCCATGTTTCGATGAAAATCATGACATTTGAGTCCATAATCCGTCTGTTGTTAGTGATGGAGAGCCGTATTTCGTCCATTTTGTTTGCCACCGGACATTGGCGAGGAAAATGCTGGGTAAAGGGAGCCGGTGTGGTGTTAGCTTTAGCTTAGCTTGTAGCCCTCCGCGCCTACCCCGCCTTTGTTTACGTTCTCGGCGCCGTCTGCGTGCACTTCCGCCCGGCCGGGAAGAGTGAGCAGCCTCCGATGTTCTGGAGATCTCTGGGATGAGGCGGAGATCGGCGATAAAACTATTGGAGTTTTGAGTCCAAATGTTCATAAGCTCCTGTCTGTTGTAGATCAGCAACGAACAGCAATTCGGGATGAATAATCCAGTCAAAAGTAGATAAAAAAACGCTAAAAAACAAATTCTAGAGAGACGCTGAGCCTCGCGTTGTTCACGCGCCGCCATCTTGATAATAGTATATAGTATCTCATATAAGGAATCTCTGCAGAGTGGCTCTCTCCCTCTTACTTTAAGACAAGCTTCCATAACCCTGCTGTTAAAGAAAGACAAAGACCCCAACCTCTGTGGTTCTTACAGGCCTCTATCTTTACTAAACGTAGATGCTAAAATCCTTGCTAAGGCTCTGGCCAGCCGCTTGGAAAGATTTCTTCCTACCATGGTTTCAGAAGAGCAAACTGGCTTTATAAAGGGCCGTCAATTATTTTTCAATGTCCGCACCCTTATGAATGTAATATACTAAAAAAAATCCACTATAACTCCTGAAGTGATCATCTCTGTCGACGCTGAAAAGGCGTTCGACAGGGTCGAATGGAACTTCCTGCTGACCGTATTAAATAGATTTGGGTTGGGTGACATTCATTTCTTGGATACGTCTTCTCTATACATCCCCACAGGCTAGTATCTTCACCAATGGCGTTCAATCAGCTTACTTTCCTTTATCTCGAGGAACCCGACAGGGCTGTCCTTTATCCCCTTTACTCTTTGCGCTGGCCATAGAGCCTTTGTCTATCTATCTGAGATCCTCCACCATTTTTTCTGGTATATCACGTTTTGGAATGGAATTTAAACTTTCCCTCTACGCGGACGATCTGTTGCTGTATGTCTCCGACACTCTATACCTGCAATTCTGTCCTTTATCCAGAAATTTGGCTATTTTCAGGTTATAAAGTTAATATCTCCAAAAGTGAATGTTATCCTGTTAATGCTTTGGCGCTTCAACTGAGTCAGTCTGATATCCCCTTCACATTGAGCCCCTTAGGTTTTAAGTATTTAGGAGTAAACGTAACTAGAAAGCTAACCTTCCTTTTCTTTGCCAATTTTTCCCCTTTAATGTCTAAAATTAAGTCCGACCTTCAAAGATGGAGGGGCTTGCCATTGTCGCTTATAGGAAGGATCAACACAGTAAAAATGAACATCTTGCCCAAGTTTTTGTTTCTATCCAAACGCTTTTTTGAGACCATTGACCAGGATATATCTAGCTTTTTGTGGTGTAGAAAGGCGCCCAGAATAAGTAAATCAATTCTTCAGAGATGTAAACTTAACGCCGGACTCTCTCCCAAATATCCAATTATATTACTGGGCAACACATATTCATAAAATCTCATTTTGATCCAAACCTATGCATCCCCCATGGTGCAAGTTAGAGATACAGTCATGCGGCTCATTCTCTCTATCCGCTTTGGTCACCTCTTCTATTCCTACCAATCTCTCTGGCTTTACAGATAACCCTGTGGTAAACTCCACTCTAAAAATCTGGTACCAACTCAGAAGGTATCTTAAAAGGTATTTCTCCAGCTACCTCAGCTCCTTTGTTAAAAAAACATTTATTCCAACCTGCATTGTCTGACCCCACGTTTTCTACATGGCATGACAAAGGCCTGAATACTTTTAAAGATTTCTACAGGGATGGTACTTTTCGTAGCTTTGCTGATTTGTCGAGTGAATTTCAACTCCCACCATCTCACCTCTTTCGCTATTTCCAAATCAAACACTGTGCCAAATCTTTGTTCCCAGCCTTTCCCTCATTACCCCCAACCCAATTATGGGAAGAGCTTCTCTCCCCAGACTGCCCTCAGAAGTCTTTCATTTCAAAAATCTATAACAAACTCCTGGATCATGATACCTCTTCCATCACTAAAGTAAAGGCCGCCTGGGAGGATGAACTTGGGCTGGAGCTGCAGGAAACTTGGTGGGACGTTGCCCTCCACAAAATCCACTCTAGTTCAACCTGTGCCCGTCTAACTTTGATACAATTCAAAGTATTGTACAGGATCCACTTTTCCAAGGCATGCTTATCTCAAATTTTTCCCACTGTCACTAACAGCCGTGACAAATGCCATTCCTCCCCCTGCAATCTAGCCCATATGTTTTATTCTTGCCCATTAGTTTTTTCCTTCTGGCAGAGGTACTTTGATATTATCTCTGAAATACTTAGGATGACTGTAACAGTCTCTCCCCATATTGCCATTTTCGGTTGCCCAGAAGATTACAACAGATTTACATTGAAACAATTAGACATCTTGGCCTTCACATCTTTACTGGCGAGACGACACCTCCTTCTCCACTGGAAATCTACTAAAGTCCCTTCCAACGCTCAATGGCTAAGGGATGTTACGTTTTTTCTGAAATTAGAAAAGATTAAATATTCTCTGAGAGGTGACTCCAACAAGTTTTACAGTAAGTGGCAGCCCTTTTTAGCCTTCTTTAAATCTCTCCCTTCTCTACCCCCTGATTGATGGAACACCCCCCCTTTCTGTTACTTGTTACTTATCAGTTTTCTTTTATTTATCTATTTTCTGTTTGTGTATGCCTGTGAATGTCTGAATGTTCAACCTTTGTATTTTGTTTGTTTTGTGTACTCACTGGTTTACATATGGTGTGCTAAAAAAAAAAAAGGAAAACGGCTAAGTATGGCTCTCTTTGACCTCTGAAGATACACATTTGATTCTTCACAACTACTATTTTCTGGTTTGCTCCTTTCCTTTACTTGTGTAATATCTTCGTCATCGCTATGTATTTTCCACTTTTTTTACAATAAAAATACATTGAGACTGTAAAATATGGCCTTCAGCACATTTTTTATGGTTGCTTTTAATCTTGCATAAAATAGTGAACTGCATACTAGACTTGCATACATGTACAAATCACCAGCAGTAAATATTGTGCTAGTACTACAACCCCAAATCAGAAAAAGTTGGGACAGTATGAAAAACACAAATAAATAAAGAAAGTAGTGATTTCTAAATGTACTTTGACTTTATTTCATTGCAGACAATGTGAACACAAAATATTTCATGTTTTGTCTTGTCAACTTAATTTCATTTGTAAATATACATCCTTTCCTGTCATTCAGACCTGCAACACATTCCAAAAAAGGTTGGGACAGGAGCAATTAAGGGCTAGTAATCAGGTAAATTGGTTAAATAATGATGTGATTTGAAACAGGTGATGTCAACAGGTGATTGTAATTATGATTTGGTACAAAAGCAGGATCCAAGAAAGGTCTAGTCCTTTAGGAGCAAAGATGGGCCGAGGATCGCCAGTTTGCCAACAAATACGTGAGAAAATTATTGAAATGTTTAAAAACAATGTTCCTCAAAGAAAGATAGGAAGACATTTGCTTATTTCACCTTCAACAGTGCATAACCTAATTAAAAGATTCAAAGAATGAGGAGGAATTTCAGTGCGTAAAGGACAAGGGCGCAAGCCTAAGCTGAACAACCGTGATCTCCGATCCCTGCATCAAGAATCGTCATTCATCTATAAGCGATATCACCACATGGGCTCAGGACTACTTTGGCAAACCTTTGTCAAGTATCACAATACGTAGTCACAGCCACAAATGCCAGTTAAAACTGTACTGTGCCAAAGGGAAGCCCTATGTTAACAGTGTCCGGAAGCGCCGTCGACTTCTCTGGGCTCGGAGGCATCTGGGATGGACCATCACACAGCGGAAACGTGTACTGTGATCAGATGAATCAGTATTTCAGGTATTTTTTGGGAGAAATAGATGCCGTGTGCTCCTGACCAAAGAAGAAAAGGATCATCCAGACTGTTACCAGCAACAAGTCCAAAAGCCAGGGTCTGTCATGGTATGGGGTTGTGTCAGTGCCCTTGGCAAAGGTAACTTGCACTTCTGTGATGGCACCATTAATGCTGAAAAGTACATAGAAATTTTGGAGCACAATATGCTTCCTTCAAGAAGACATCTTTTCCAGGGACGTCCATGCATATTTCAACAAGATAATGCAAAACCACATTCTGCACACATTACAAAGTCCTGACTGCGGAGGAAGAGGATACGGGTACTTGACTGGCCTGCCTGCAGTCCCGACCTGTCTCCAATAGAGAATGTGTGGCGCATTTTGAAGCGCAAAATGCGACGAAGACCCCGTACTGTTGCCCACCTTAAGACTTGTTTGCAGCAAGAATGGAACAAAATTACACCTGAAACACTTCATCACTTGGTGTCTTCAGTCCCTAAACGTCTTTTAAGTGTTGTGAAAAGGAATGGCAACATTACAAAGTGGTAAATGCTTTACTGTTCCAACTTTTTTTGAAAATTGTAATTTTGTTTTTTGAAAAAAAAAAATATATAAATCATGAACACATTAAATTATGTGCTGTTGTATTGTCTGCAATGAAATACAAGTCAAAGTACATTTAGAAATCACTATCTTTTTTTTAATTTGTGTTTTCCATACTGTCCCAACTTTTTCTGATTTGGGGTTGTAGTATTGAACTACAAGAAGCAAGACAGTTGCAAGCCTTTAATTAGAGTTATGTAAAGCTTTTGATGGGACAGTTAGGTCCTAGAGATGTGGTGACAACAGCTGCGCAGAGGGGGCCCAATTGGATTTTTGTCATGGGGCCCAAAATTCCTGGCGGCACCCCTGCACACATGCGTGCAGAGGTGCGGACGGAGTAAACTATGTCGGCTCTGCAGTTTTGTTGAAGTCACAGCGAGTCACGGCGATGCCAATAAAGTTGTTTCAAGTGTGGTTACAGTTTTTCAAAACTTCATGCAGACAGCGTTTGCTGCGATATGATATTAATGGCGAGCCGAAAGCGGTCGCGGTGACACTTCCTCAGACGACCAGGCACAACAGTGGTTTCTATGCCCTGATGACTGACAGGCTGCGGTTGTAAGGCAAGGCAACTTTACCTCTACAGCAGCTTTCAACAAGGCAATTACATTCCTTTGCACTTAAGTTAGTTCTTCATTAGTTCAATGTTGACAGCAGGGCAGTCACCAAGTGTATTGTTAAAAGTTTGTGTCATTATGCAGTTTGCACTAAAAAGTCTTTGTTCTTTACATTCCTTTGCATTTTAGTTAGTTCAATATAAGCCTGTACACAATGCCATTTGTTTATTTATTATTTATAATATGTTCATATTGTGGCAACCCCCTCCCCTATCCAAAAAGCACGACCAGTTTTATTAATAATGTTACTCTGTGAGCAGTGTTACTAGAATTTTGTAATTTTAATAAATGTTTCAATTTAGGGCTGAAACGATTCACTTTTGTAATCGAGTTACTCGAGTAACTCGATAACAAAAATTCCTCGAGGCAAAAACTCTGCCTCGAAGCCTCATTAAATTTTTATGACGCGCACTATACAGGCAGGGATCTGATTGTTCCACACGGACCGTTGTTCAGGAAGCACACCACTAGCGCGCGATACATTTTGAATTTAGTTGGTGCGATGGCGGAGAGTAAAAATGTCCACAAACGGCAGCTAATGTCTAAAGTTTGGGATCATTACATACTAAAAAAGGAAGAGAACATACCTGGCATAGCACAGCAGTACGACTTCAATGATTCAGCATCTGAATCGAAAACATCCACTCCATGCTGTTTCACCAAGCGTCGCTGAAACAAGGTAACCTAGCCTAAGCAGCCGCTGATTTTAATCGCATACTGTATTTGTAGCGATGTCGTGATGCGGTTTGACTAGATATGATGTTTAGCTTTGATGTTTTTAAGTAGTAAACTTATTCACGTTCAATTGCAAGAGAGTATAGCCTAAAAAAAGAACCCCTTCACACACACACACACACACACACACACACACACACACACACACACACACACACACACACACACCCTCGTCTCTCACTCTTCCTCACGCACGGCACGCATGCACACACAAACACACACACAGGTTGCTAGGTTACCATAGCGCAAATAGGCTCACCCCGGAAATTATATATTATTTGTTGGTAGCCTAATGGTAAATGCTGCAGGTGTAGAAATCTACATAAAACAGATATTTACTTTGATGTCAGGGCTAGATTACAGCATGACACTTAATTAAATTGCCAAATGTTGGAGTTGGAATAAATACCTCTGTTCTTTTAAGAAATAAAACCCAAATGCTTGATCATTTTACAGCCACATCATTTTCGTTATGCATTATTTGTTTTGGTTGTTTAAAAACGTAAAAAAAATCTATCCGATTAATCGATCGATAAAGTGCTAGATTAATCGATTACAAAAAGACTTGATAGCTGCAGCCCTAGTGTCTTGTTTGACTTAACCAGACCATTAGATTTGACGTTAGGCCAATGTTAACTGTTAACTAGCATGAAATGTCTAGAAAATGAGCTTAAGTTACCAATGTACTAAAGCGTAGTTTTAAATGTTGTACATCTAGGCTACATAGCAATTTATTTGGTGACTGTGTTTGCAGGCAAACCTGCCTATGAAATGTTGGAGTGTGATCCTGACTAGGCCCCTTCTCTGTACCTCGGCCATACTGAGGTCAAAACTACGAACACAGACCAGTTTAACCGGTTTAGGAGAAGAGCAACAACAGCAACCCCCATCGTTAGGCACTGACAACAATGGTCCTGAGGCTGTGTTGGAAGCTCACATGAATCAACCCCCATCGCCAGGCACTGAGGCTGAGTTGGATAATGCAGCACCTTTATACCCAGGTAAATAGTAAAATAATACAATATATGTTGCCCCCTGTGTATAGCTAATCTGGATTCCTTAGGAATAGAGGTTGTGATATGACACAAAAAATTTGTTTTACTGTCAGACAACACTACACCTGCAACTGAGATGAAAGGTCCCATGAATCCACTGTCCACACTGGTTATGAGACTGAGTTGAATGAAGAAGCACATTTGTTCCCAGGTAAATATTAGTAACAGACGCAAGTACACTCAATATATTTTATGTCCAATGGTGTTTCTTTATCTAGACAAAGGATTGAACCTACACTGCCGTTCAAAAGTTTGGGGTCAGTGAGAGTTTTATTTTTATTTTTTGGAGGGAAGAAATCAATACTTTTGTGCCATTTTTTACAGTCTCATTGTATTTTTATTGTAAAATTTGACAAAATGGAAAATTCTCTTAACAAAATTATTATTATTAATTATTATTATAACTATTAATGAAAGATTTAAAAAAGAAAAATTAACAAACTTAAATATATAAATATCTATTAACTACCCTTCATGATGGGAGTAATAAAGTCTGTATCTATAGATGTCATTTCATAATTCAATCTAAATGAACATATCAAACTGGATTATTTTAATATTGTCTGTATCTTACATGCAGGCTCAGGTAAGCATTAATACACATTTCATTTTCTTTTTTGTAATGGTAAAAAGAGAAAGAGACCCACAGACTCCCTGGAATGATGCTAACCGGCATGTCATTGAACCCAATGCTGCTCATCTTCTTCACTGGGACAGGGAGGGGCACAGATGGGGGGAGACTGGGGTGCTGCTGACTCATCTGTTCAGTCTGCTAAAAGGGGCAGGGACAATGATTTAATATGAATATCTTGCTAAACGTTTCCCTGCACTGATTAAATGGTAGGCTAACACTAGTCTGTAGCTAGCTAGCTAGCTTATTTCACTATGGACATGAAGCCAACAGGTTAATACCACTCACAGACTACAGGCTACCCACCTTTCTTGGTGAAAAACTGGGTTACAGTTTGACACCCTTTCCTTTGTCTTTCCCCTCTCTCTTTTCTCTTTCCTTTTTTGAAAACCAGATTTTGATTTAATGTTATGTGGCAACATTGTGTTCACTGTAGTTCTGGCGCATCTAATGACTGCAACTAAACAAACACTGTGAATGCGCTAAGGCAGGACCAAACCATTCCATGCAGCTACAGGGGGGTGGTTGGTCAATATGTATGTTTACTTTTTGGTCAATGGGGATATTTAACTTTTACTGCCAAAAACAAGTAAAAACAAAGAGATCATTCATTTAATTATTATATTTCAAAAATATATATACTGAATGATGATGGTTTAATAATTTATATTGGTTTTTACCTATTTTTTGGGGTCCCTGTCAGTCATGGGCCCTTGGAACTTTCCCCCCCTATACGGGGCCCCTGAGCTAGATAGATGCACAACTCTCAATAAATAACCATCAAGTATTTAGCCAATCCATTAATATAAATATAATTTTATATTTGAACATCTATAAAAGGAAATCTGGGGAATCCAGTTTGAATAGGCCTGATGCAGCTGATAAAATAAATAGTATTTTTTATCTATAATCTACAGGTGCTATGCTAAAGTAGAAGTTCAACTGTAGAGGAGATGCTGAAACGTCAGCCTGTACAAGCATGTAGTCAGTTGATCCACATCCAGCCAGTACTAGCACAAACCCAATACAACTTCAGCTGTTAACACAGACCCAGGTGAAGTACAGGCAGCCTCAGCCAGTACTTGCACAACCAGACTTGAACAGCCAACATCAGATACAAGCAGTTCAGGCCCTAAAAGGGAATCTCATTAAATGTTGTGCATGTGACAAGAAAACCTGATTTGATTTGAGATTGACTGATATTGCACAGTGACCACGACACAGACATAAAGAAATCGTTAAGTAGGCGCAGTGGGCAACCAAAAAAAATAAATAACAAGCTGTCACTGCTGGTGTGTGTTAGTCAACAGAGAAATTATGCAGATAAGTTAAGATTTTAAGTCAATTATTGATGACAACTTACAGGCAGGTACTGGTAGGCATGCAGCAAGCATACAGGTGCAGATGCAGGTACCGGTATATATCCAACTGGGCTAATTAGGGAAAATGGGAAGCAGGTGGGCAGGGAAGGCAGGCCTAGGGTTAATGAGGGAAATTGGGAACAGGTGAGCGGCTAGAGGGAGATACAGAGAAGCAGAATCTAAAAATGTGCTCATTTGCTTACTCTTGCACATTTACATGAAAGTGAAAAATAAATAAAAATAGAACTTCACATTAAGTAGGGTCACCTGTTTCAGCACTATTCAGTGCCCCTATATGTGTGTGTTGGTTTTGCATCACAAGCATCACAGGTCAGAATCAAAACTGTGTAAAGGGTTCAGCCTTAGTACATGGGACACACACTCTACCTGGGGGCTGTTTCACAAAAGTAGAATTTATAAATCCAGGATAACTGATAAAGCAAGACTTGACCTAGTCTAATCTGTGCAGCCTGGCTTGGTGCGTTTCACGACGGCCAAGCCAGGCTGAGGAGGAGCGACTAGGTCGAGCTGGGCTGAAGTAATTCGGATAGATGCGCGTTTACGGCTTTCCTTAACAGACTGCGAGGTCGATCACAGATTTATTGATGCTACAATGGAGAATATGCTTTGTTCATACTTTATACAGAGTGAGCAGCAGCTTATTGTAGAAGTATAATAACGTGAAACACATTATTTGTAAAAAAATAAAAAAAATAAACACGATCGCGGACCGACTGAATGCGTAAGCAGCCTAAATATATTCATTAACTGACCACTGCTCTAAACTGAAACGGTCATAATCATACCATTCAAGTATTAGGCTACTAATCATTTACACAAATTAACTCTGTCTTAAAAGTAAGCAGAAGATAATGTTACTCAGGAAATTTACCATGAAGATCCATTTTCTACAACGCTAGAATATGATGCGTAAATATCTCTTTCACTCTGTTTCTCCCTCTCATGGGCTAAAATATAAAATTCATAAGTCATATTAACTTCCACTGCTTGCTTTTACTGCAAAGTGTACAACAGTTCGTTTTTGCAAATGACAAGTAACTCATTGAATGGTTTCAGTTAAGAGCAGTAGTTTGTATGTGTATTTTTAGACTAGCCTATCATTCAGTCGGTCCGCTATTATCTGACACGCTATTTTTTAGGTTTACTTTTTAATTTTTTTATAGAGGCTGAGTTTCCTTCTTTACATATAGCCTATGTTTTGCTCCCTTGTGTATATATATATATATATATATATATATATGGAGATAAAAAAGAAAGACACTGAAGAAATTGGACTCTAAAATCTAGAAACTATAAAGATAATTAAATGATAAATATATTGCACACTGTAAACATGAATGTAACAGAGTATATTCATCAGTTATTGCCCCCCAGCAAAATATGAGGTCAAAAAACATTGGGGTGTCTGCTCCCTGTTTTTACATGAAAGTACAGTACCCTACACCACTACTGGTCCAATGAACTAAGACTAATTAAGGAGGATTGTACAATTAGGATAGGTTTTTATAATTGTACAATTCTCCCAAATTACAGTCCCAGTTTACTGGAGAACACAAATTGTGTGCTAAGAATGCCATTTTATTGAATCCTTTATTGTTAAAGAATACAAAAAAATACACACACAGCCATTTTATTGATCTGTAAATTATTTAATAATCGGCTACAATTAACTAAATCAATCACAGTGCAAATATATATATATATATGCTACCCTACCTGTACTGTTGATCAACATCTTTTCTTAAAGTTGAAAAATGTTGTTAGGTGCCTCTGCTTTTGTGAAACCGAGTCAGGGCTAAATTGAGCCAGGATAACTGGGAAATCCCGGCTTAATCCCTTATCTTGGTTTTGTGAAATAGCCCTCTGGTGAGCTACCCAGGGACGACTTCTTTAGCTTTTGTCTTATTTGGCTGATCAACATTGGTACCTGGAAACTCCAGGGGTTCAGTGGAAGTTATAGTTATGACCCACACACTGTGATTGTAATCTCTGTTGCAATTGCAAGTATTTCAGCATAGTTTCTCTGAGAAGCAAATCAGTGTGAAGCAATACTGAAGGAAATAAATAATATCTTTTTTAATGGTGATTATTCATTCAATTATATCACACACTAGGGAGAGGTCAAAGGTCAGTTTTTGTTCAATGCCCCATTCTTAGTATGAAATCTAGATTTTAATTCCTTTTAAACACTAAAGATAAAACCTATTTTAACACATTTCTAGCTTAACCTATATTCTGCATAAAAGCAAAGGGTTATGTGTCTATTGTATGTATCTCCAAAGGCAAGGCCATGGGTCAAACTATTCATGTGACACCACATCACCTTTTTATATTAAGAATTTTCTACCTGACAGTGGAAAGCCTGAGAGCTCAACAAACTGCAAATTAAGAAAATAGACATCTTTATCAACTTGACAACACAGCATTTAGGAAAGGCGTTGCAAATTGAGAAAACAAACAGAAATGTACTGCAAGTAGCAAACATGATCATGTAAACTATTTCCAGGGGACATGTAAAAGTGATGCAGACATAGTCAAAGTTAATAAATGCATTTATTAGTTTTAGCACACGTGTTACACTGTAGATTTTACATTGTGTTATTAAAAAAACTAGGGCTGTCAAAATAACGCGTTAATTTCGATTATCGTCACCACATTTAAGAGTACACTTAAAACTCTCCTCTTTGATAAAGCTTATAGTTAGGGAATGAGGAGTTGCAGCGTCCGCCTAACCCGGCCAACCTCCTTCTCTTCATAGTCGGTAGATTCATCTATCATATAATCAATGACATAATCAAAGTAGAGGGAGGCCGGCCTATACAACCCGATCCGGGTGGGGAGAGTTCAAAGCCCAACCGGGCACCTCTCTTTAGCCTGTCTCTCTTAGTTATGCTGTTTTAGACTGCCGGGGGACTTCCTTTGACACACTGAGCTTCTCTCTCCTCTATGTTCCCATTTCTGTGCATCCATGTCCAAGAAATGCGTGTTACTAACTAGGCCTGCACGATTAATCATTATAAAATCGCGATCTCGATTCACCCTGATTTAATTTTTAATAACTTTGATTTTACATAAAAAAATAAAAAGAATTCCTTCCTCGGCTTTTATTTTGATAGGACAGCTCTCACGAAGTTCAGGGCTTCACACTCAGCCAATGACAAAGCGCTTTTTAGTCACGTGTTTCACTAGTCAGTTCAGGGCTTCACCCTCAGCCAATGACAAAGCGCTTTTTAGTCATGTGTTTCACTCGTCGAGCGAGCCGTGTTGTGGCGACTGTTTCTCTCATCTTATATCCTTAGTCGCCTTTGTGAGGTGGATTGTGACTCGTAGGGTAAATAAGCACTCGCGGAGATTCTTACGTTTCGTTCAAATAATGCAAGATTTATTACGTCAAAATTATATCCTCCGTGGTTGACTTTCATCATAAACTTTAAACTTATAACTTTTCACACTGTGAACGCTACGGTCATTAAACTGTTTCCTTCCACCTCTCTTCTTACTCAAACAAAAAAAAACCTCAAGCTGTCACCCAGGCCCTAATTATACCTGCTAAGGTGACCTCATTAGGGGGAGGAGCGGAGGTTGCCGTATTTTAGTAATTATTTTAAGTTATTTCTCCAGATAAAGTCAAAAGTTTAATTTAACAATTTAGCAATGAAATAGTAAATAATGTCAATACAAATCATCTTGTTTGTTTTTACAATTAAATGAATAAATACTAATAAACTTATTATGGCTCCAACACTCCGGCCCCTAATTGTTGCTGCTCTAGCAAAACAATTATAACAAAATTCAATGGAGCTATAATACAGTAATTACATATGAACAAGAGTTATACATGGCATTTCATTCAAGTCCATTTTCAAGTTCATTGATTTCATGTCCATGTTCTTTCATGTCAAGAGTTCATGATAGTCTATGAAGTCGTGTGGGATGTACGTGATAGTGTGAAAGTCCATCAGTTCAGGCTACGGCCTCCATGAGCAGACAGAGTCTATCGATAGGCCGTTGAAGAATGTTAGTCTTAGTCTTAACTAGAACACTTCTAACAAAGCCTTTGGAGTCTGGGAAAGTCTTAACAACACGGCCCATGAGCCATGGGTTCCTTGGTGCTGTGTTGTCTACAATGATGACAAGATCCCCAAGACGAAGATTCCGCTTTGTGCTGTTCCACTTGCTTCTTTACTGCATGATTGGAAGATACTCCCTTGTCCATCGCTTCCAGAATAGATCTGCCAGATATTGTGCTTGTCTCCATCTTCTCCTTGAGTAAAGGTCCCTCTTTTCAAAAAGTCCTGGTGGCATTATTGCGTTAGCTTTCAGCTGAAGTAGATGGTTTGGCGTGAGTGATTCCAAATCATTAGGATCACACGAAAGAGTAGTTAATGGTCTGTCATTCAGGATAGCTTCTACTTCACAGAGTGCCGTTTGCAGAGTCTCGTCATCAAGTGTTTGTTGCTTTAAGACTGACATTAGGATCTTTTTGACCGATCTGATCAGCCTTTCCCACACTCCACCGTGGTGGGCTCCATAAGGGGGGTTAAATGTCCATTTTACTTCGTCAGAAAGTAGTGCATATTGAATCCTCTGGTTATTCAGTGCCTTCAGAGCCTCCTTCAGTTCTTTTTGTGCACCGATAAAGTTAGTTCCATTATCTGTCCTGATACTTATGACTGGCCCTCTTCTGCATATGAACCTCCGTATAGCATTAGTGCAAGAATCTGTGGTTAGGAAGTTTGCCATCTCCAAATGGACTGCTCGATTCACAAGACAAGTAAAGATTACTCCCCACCGTTTCACTTGAGTCCGGCCCCTCTTTACCTCTATGGGACCGAAGTAGTCAATACCAACATGACTAAAAGGTGGAAGGTCAGGATACACCCGATCCTCAGGTAGATCTGCCATCTTCTGTTCTCCAGGTTTTGCCTGCATGCGTCTGCAAAAAATACAGTCTCTGATAATTTGTCTGCATAGAGAGTTTGCATGAGGTAGCCAAAACCTTTGTCTTAACCTGGATAACATATGGTTTCTTCCAGAGTGTCCAACTTGGTCATGGATATGTCGTAGTATCAAGTACGATGTATAAGAGCATTTAGGCAGAATGATTGGATTCTTCTGTTCCACTGGCATTGCAGTTTTGCTTATCCGACCTCCCACTCTCAAAATGCCTTCATCAATGAATGGGTCTAAGTTTGTAGATGGGGCTTTTCGAGCCAAGCGGTTTTCCTTTCTCCAGATGAATGAGTTCATAACCATAGTATCGTCTTTGCTCAAAGCAAATTATAGACTTTTCTGCATCTTTCATATCTTCCAGTCCATTAGCTTCTTTAATATGTTTCATTCTTTCCTTTAGGGATGTGTTGGGTATCCGATACTGTACAGACCCATCTTGCAGGCAAGTTTTTCTTCTTTGGCTCAGTAGTCGAAGTATTTTTCTCATTTTCAATATCCAAGCTGTAGCCCTCTTCAGGCGGTTCCATGATGAATAGCTCTCAATAAATGAACTAGTCGGGTCTTTGTTCTCAACACTTACACTGTTTACTCTGATACTCTTTTTTACTTCATCTCCAATCATCTGGTGGGATTTCCCCTGGACTTTGTGAAGCATTTGGCCATTCCCGCTTAGTTTTTCCCAAGAATTCAGGACCTTTTAGCCATCTTGATCTTAATAAGGAGTCCACATGCAAACCACGTGATGCATCATCAGCTGGATTGTCCCTTGAATTCACATGTTTCCATTGGGTTGTGCGGGAGAGGTCATGGATTACTGCAATCCTGTTCGCCACAAATGTATGAAATCTTTTGGTTTGATTATGGATGTATTTCAATACAGATGTGCTATCTGTCCAGAAAGTCGAGTCCTTGAGTGGTAAGTGCAGTTCCTTTCTTAGCATCCGATCCACTTTTACAGCTAGTGTAGCTGCTGCAAGCTCAAGTCTAGGTATTGTGATTTGCTTGAGTGGAGCTACTCTGGATTTTCCAAATACGAAGGCTACATGGGTGTTGTTCTGGTTATTTGTAAATCTAACATAGCTTGCTGTGCCATAGCCGGACTCACTTGCGTCACAAAAGTGATGAAGTTCGGCTGCCTTAACAGGGTCAAAGTTTTCAGGTTTCATACACCTTTTCACCTGAAATCCACTCAGCTGATTCACCTCTTCAAGCCATCTCTGCCAGGGCCTTTTAAGTTCATCTGAGATAACTTGATCCCATCCACATTTTGACCTACACAGCTCCTGGAGGATGTGTTTGGCCTTAAGGATAAAGGGGGAAAGGAAACCCAATGGATCGTAAATTGAGCTTACTGTGGACAGAATACCTCTTCTTGTAGCAGGTCGACTTTTTACAGCCACTTTAAAGGTAAAGGTGTCACAGTCAGTGTTCCATTGGATTCCAAGTGCCCTCTCAATTGGGGTTTCTTCCTTCATCTTTTCCTTATCCAAATCCAGTTCCTTTACTTGTTTGGCTTTGTGATGCTCTGGAATAGTTGCCATGACTTCACAATTATTACTGATCCACTTGGTCAATGTGAAACCTCCCTAGTTGCATGCATCTCCAAGATCTTTTGTGAGCTTAATGGCCTGTTCCACCGTTGCCACAGACTTGAGGCAATCATCAACATAAAAGTTGGATTTAATTGTGTTGATAACCTCCTTGTCATATTTATCCTGGTTGTCTTCAGCAGTTTGGCGCAGGGCAAAGTTTGCAATGCTCGGAGATGACACAGCGCCAAAAAGGTGGACTTTCATTCTGTAGACCTCAAATGGTTGGCTAATATCGCCATTGGGCCACCACAAGAATCTTAAGAAGTCTCTGTGATTGGTATCCACCTGCACTTGGTAGAACATCGCCTTGATGTCCGCCATGACCGCGATTTTTTCCTGACGAAACCTTAGTAAAACTCCAATCAGGGTGTTCGTTAAGTCAGGACCTTGGAGGAGCTCTTTGTTCAAGGATGTACCTCGGTAAAAGGAGGTACAGTCAAACACCACTCTAAGTTTGAGCTTTTGCTTGTGGTAAACACCATGATGAGGTATATACCAAACATGTCCATCATCTCGGTTAAGCTGCTCCTGTGGTACCTTCTCTGCATAACCTTTATTCAGTACATCCTCCATGAAGTCCCTATATTCTGCAGCATAGGCAGAATCATTCTTTAATTTCTTCATCAGGTTAAGTGTACGCTGTGCAGCCATTTCATAGTTGTCAGACATAACCTTTTCTTTGTCACGAAAAGGTAAAGGTAAGTTATAGTGACCATCTTTCAGGGTTATTGAACTTGATACAATGTCCATAAACCTTTTGTCTTCAATTGACATCTCTTTTTTTTCATCATACTTGTTTTCAGAAAAATCCTGGTTATATTGTTTGATGAGAAGATCGTTCAGCTCCACAACAGAAATTCGGTTGGCTGTTACTGCAATGGGTCCAGAGTGATCTGCAATGGTGCCAGCCTTAAGAGATCCGTTCACCACCCATCCAAACAAGGTTTTGACTGCATATGGTCCATTGTTTTGGCTGTTGATAACACGCCAAGGTTCCATTGCTCTTGGGACATCGGTTCCAATAAGAAGTTCAATATCAGCATCAATTTCTTTTAGATGGATCTCACGGAGATAAGGCCATTTTTTCAGATCAGCCGTGGTCACGATATTCTCTTTTGATACAGGTATCCTGTTCTGGGTGTAAACCTTTGGCAGGTCCAAATATGTGCCGCCCTCCAAATGTCCAACTTCCAGTCCTGTGACCTCATATGTTTTTGTGGGCTTTTCCTGTCCCATTGTCCGCAAAAGAATCTCTGTTTTGCGCCTCTTAGCATTCAGTTGGTTCATAAGATTCTCTGTACAGAAGGTTGCTGTGCTGCCTGGATCAAGGAATGCATGTGTGAGAATAAACTTGTTCCCCTTTGCCACCTTGACTCGAACTGGAACTATAGAAAGTGCACAGTCCCTCCCGGCCCCAGTTGCATCACTCGCTGAAACAAGAGCGCTACTTATTGACCCTTCACCTGTCTCAATTGCTATATTTTCTTGATTTGGGGCCTTTGTAGTTTGAATGTGGAGCAGAGTTGGATGTCTCTTTTGACAAACCTGACACGTTACTCTTCTTTTGCAATTTTTGCTCAAATGTCCTTTAATTAAGCAACCAAAGCAGTAACCGTTGCTTCTCAAGAAATCAACCTTTTTTTCATGTTGCTGGGTTTTGAATTGTGAGCAGTCAGTCACGGCATGTTTTCCATGGCAGAATCCACATAAGACGGTAAAACCGGGCAAAGCATGACACTGTTGCTGCATTGAAGGTTGTTTAACAGTGCTGCCTGTCTTTTCAGTATTCACCGCCACTGAAGTAGCAAAACTGCTATTTCTGCCCTTTGACCCCTTTAGTTCAATAGTTCTGCCCTTTGGGAGAACCTTTTTAGCAGATATTTGATCTTGAATGTCTCCAAACAATGGGTCCAAAAGTATTTTAGCTTGTTTTTCAATAAATTCCACTAGGTGTTGGAATTTGGCCCTTCTTCCAGTTCTCTGTTGTGTATCATAGGCTATTGTTCGCCATTTTTCCCGGAGTTTGTACGGCAGTTGAGATGCAACCCGCCTCAAGTTTGATGAATATCAAGTTCATCCATGTACTGTAATTCCTGCATCACATTACAGCATCCTCTTAAATACATTGCATAAGTGTGCAGTGCTTTTCCATCCTCAGCTTTAATTGCTGTCCAGTTCAAGGCTTTTTCCAAGTAAGCTTCAGAAATTTTCATTTCGTTCCCAAAGTGTTCCTTTAAAAGCCTTTTGGCTTCATCATAGCCTCTATTTGCTTCCATATGTAAGCAGCTGCGAACCAGATCTCTTGGCAGACCAGCAGTAAATTGTTCAAGGTAATATAGTCTGTCCTGATTGTTTTTTGTCTTTTCTTCAATCAAGTGTTCAAATGCATGGATGAAAGACTGATAGGTTAGCGGGTTTCCATCAAACACTGCAATCTCCCTCGCAGGTAGTAGAGACAGTTTCTGTTGCGAAATAATAAGATCAGCAATATCACTTTGTCTTTGCATAACCATATTCAGGTTTTCATGAGCTCCGTGATCTGTCGCTAGGTTGCTCAGATCACTGTGGTTGTGCACTCTGGGCTCTGCATGCCTGCCAGAGCTTCCTGTAGGCCGAAGATTGCTGAAAACTGCTCTCTGAAGTGGGATCTTTGGTATGGCACCAACTTGCAAAAATTCTTCTTCAGTAGCCGTAGCTTCCATGTTTTGTTTATGATCATCATAATATTCATTCATAGCATTTCCTTGAGATTCGCCATCCAAATCCTCATTCTCGTTTTGAAGGACATTTATTTTGGCGGTTGATGCTGCTATTTCCGCTTCCAGCTCCATTTGCTCTAGTTTAGTTTTCAGCCTTACTTCTTCCAGTTGTAGTGCTTGTTTGTCTTTCAGTGCAGCAGCACGAGCCAGCAGAGCAGCCTTTTCAGCCTTGGCTTTCCTAAACTCTGAGGAGACTGAGGAAGAGGCAGAGGCTCTTGAGTTCTTTGATTTGTGTGACACATTTGAAATACTGTCTAGTGGTCCAACATTTAATTGTGCAATGTGTTCCCTTTTCCATGTCTCAACCTCTTTCATGAAATAATTCAGGTTAGTCATTCTGGGTTCATACCAGTCCGTATGATCGGTTTCCTTTTCCTCCTTCGATAAGAGATTTTGCACAGATTTATGGGCATTTTTAAATTCATCCACAACACTTTTAAACGTCTCAAAACAGTCATTAAGTTGATCAATATTTTCATTATCCACCATCAGAACTTTTATTTCATTTATCCTTCGTGTACACACTCCCAGTCTAGCCCGCCGTGTTGCAATGCGGGTTACAAGCAACTTCTCAGCCTCAGCTGCGGTCTCCGGAATTTCCGTCATTGTTACAGATCAATCACGTTTTCAATCATCATTCTTTATTAACCTCTGGTTATCTTCAAACTTCATTTAGTATCTTGTTCATCATTTATTTGCAGTTCACATCTTGTCTTGTTCAGCATGTCAATTCAACACACTCACAGCGCAGCGGCGCGTTCATTCATTATTTAGATTCGATCAGCTGTTATCGGCAGGATTCACAGAGTTTATCCTTGTCTTCTTAGTCTTTAGAGGAGTTTAATGACTTGTTGTGGCGACTGTTTCTCTCATCTTATATCCTTAGTCGCCTTTGTGAGGTGGATTGTGACTCGTAGGGTAAATAAGCACTCGCGGAGATTCTTACGTTTCGTTCAAATAATGCAAGATTTATTACGTCAAAATTATATCCTCCGTGGTTGACTTTCATCATAAACTTTAAACTTATAACTTTTCACACTGTGAACGCTACGGTCATTAAACTGTTTCCTTCCACCTCTCTTCTTACTCAAACAAAAAAAAACCTCAAGCTGTCACCCAGGCCCTAATTATACCTGCTAAGGTGACCTCATTAGGGGGAGGAACGGAGGTTGCCGTATTTTAGTAATTATTTTAAGTTATTTCTCCAGATAAAGTCAAAAGTTTAATTTAACAATTTAGCAATGAAATAGTAAATAATGTCAATACAAATCATCTTGTTTGTTTTTACAATTAAATGAATAAATACTAATAAACTTATTATGGCTCCAACAAGCCGCGAGCGCGGTAGTTTGGAAATAAACAAAATGGAGATTAGGTCTAAAGACGTCTAAAGAGACAACAATAAAAACAACAAAAAGACAACACAAAAGACGATTAAAAAAGATAACAAAACAACAAAGACGACAAAAAATAACAAAAGGACAACAAACACGACAAAAAAGACAAGAAGATGACCGAAAAGACGACAAAAAGACGATAAAAAAGACAACAAAGGTACAACAAAAAGACGACAAAAAAGACGCCAAAAAACACAACGGAAAACAACAAAAAGCATAGCAAAAAGACAAAAACAAAAAGACAACAAAAGTACAACAAAAAGACAAGAAAAAGACGCCAAAAAAAATTCAACAAAAAGACAACAGAAAACAACAAAAAAGACAGCAAAAAGACGACAAAGAAGACAGAAAAGAGACAACACAAAAGACAACAAAAAGGCAACTGAAAAGACGAAAAAAAGATGATAGACAACAAAAAGACTACAAAACACAACAAAAAGACGACACAAAAGACGACAGAACAAGAAGACGAAAAAAAGATGACAACAAAAAGACGACGACAACACGACAAAAAGACAACAATAAGACGACAAAAATACGAGAAAAAAGATAACAAAAAGACGACAAAAGAGAACAAAATAAACAAAAAGACAACTAAAGAAACAAAATAGACGACAAAAACACGACAAAAAGATAACAAAAAGACAACAAAATAGATGACAAAAGACGACGACAACAGACAAAATAAGACGACAAAAAGACAACAAAAGACAACTAAAGAGAACAAAATAGACAACAAAAACATGACAAAAAAATAACAAAAAGATGACAAAAAGTCAACAAAAGGACGACAAAAAAGACAACAAAAAGATGACAAAAAAACAAAAAAGAAAACAAAAAGGACAACAAAAGGACAACAAAAAGATAAAAAAAGACGAGTAAAGACAACAAAAGACGACAAAAAACCCCAGAAAAAAGACAACAAAACCAATAAAAAGACCACAAAAGACAACAAAAGTACAACAAAGATGACAACAAGAAGATGACAAAAAAACAAAAGACGACAAAAAGATGACAAGAAGTCAACAAAAGGCCAACAAAAAGATGACTAAAAAGACAGGAAAAAAACAAAAAAGACGACAAAAAGACAACAAAAAAGAAAACAAAAAGACAATAAAAAGACAACATAAAACAAAAAAGACGACAAAAAGACAACAAAAAAGAAAACAAAAAGACAATAAAAAGACAACATAAAACAAAAGACGACAAAAAAGACCACAGAAAAGACAACAAAAAGATAACAAAAAGACGACTAAAGAGAACAAAATAGACCAAAAAAATGACAAAAACACGACAAACAAATAACAAAAAAGATGACAAAAAGACAACAAGTACAATAAAAAGACAACAAAAAGATGACAAAAAGATGACAAAAGTACGACAAAAACACCAAAAAGATGACAAAAAAGACAACAAAAGTACAATAAAAAGACAACATAAAGATGACAAAAAAACAAAAGACGACAAAAAGACGACAAAAGTACAAGAAAAAGACAACACAAATGACAACAAAAAGACGACAGAACGAAAAGAAAGATGATAGACAACAAAAAGATGACAAAAAATGCAACAAAAAAGACGACAAGACAATTAAAAAGACAAAAAGATGAGAAAAAAGATGACAAAAAGACAATAAAAATACAACAAAAAGACGTCTAAAGAGACAACAAAACAAAAAGACAACAAAAAAGACAACAAAAGACAACAAAAAGACGACAAGATAACAAAAATACACCAAAGACGACAAAGGAGACAAAAAATAAACAAAAGTAAAACAAAAAGACAACAAAAGGACAAGAACAAAAGATAAAAAAGACAACAAAAAAGACCACAAAAAACACAACAAAAACACAACAAAAA